>CM053785.1:598957487-599534987 GCA_028749045.1 Cupressus sempervirens | reverse complement strand
AATTCAATAGAAAGCACATCAGGCCTAGGGGCCTTGTCATCCTTGAGAGCTTTAATAGCCCCTTTGATCTCATCAATAGATATAGGATTCGAGAGGAACATGACATCTTTCGCATCCAATTTAAAAGGAAAAAGAGGCTTGCACTTGAGTCTAATATCACCAACCTCCATGGAATCTTTAGAAGAGAAAAGTTTTCTATAGTAATAAGCAAAGGCCAAAGAAATACACTCAGGATCAAAAACTTCCTAATTATTAATAACAAGTTTGTCAATAGACTCTTTAGTTTGTTTCTGTTTAAGAAGATTAAAGAAAAATTTAGACCAATGATCACCATGCTAGAGCCAGTTAATCTTGGATTGAATTTTAGCTCCTTGGATTTTGGTCTATTGGTGTTTACTGAGGGCATCTTTGGTGGCAATCACTTGGTTTAAGAGATTTGTATTAGATGGGTTAGCCTGAACATTATACTCAGCTGATTGAAGTTTAGAAGAATGAAGTTTTTCAGTGAATTTGTAGTCTTTAGCACACTTTTGGCCAATACTTTGAAGAAAAGCTTTCCAAGCCAGGATAATAGCCTTCCACTTGTCAATCATGGAAGAATCCTTCATATTAAAGAAGTTGATGTTTCTAATTATTTGTAAAGCACAAAGAACAACTTCATCCTGCAGAAGCTTAGTATTCAACAATAATTTGGTACAGGTAGGTTTTTGTCGAACAAACACAGAATTGATACTAATACGATGTAGTTTTATATTTTTCTAATTATTGTTAAAAGCAATTTTGACTACTACAAATACATATTGTTAATAATTTTTCTTTAAAAATACAAACTTATCTAAAAAAATTAAGAATCAATTTTATCTTTATTTTTAAATAAATTATATTTAATTTTTTTAAAAAATTGATGTAAAAATAATAGTAAAAAACCACTTATAATTATTATGCTTTTATAATTTTAGTAAGTAAATGAAAATTAGAGATAGATAAGAAAATAGTTATTATAAGCTAGATATATAAATAAACTGCAATACATAAAATAAAAAATTTACCATAGAAATTGTGATAGGTGCAACCCTTGTATAAGACCCCAAAGTGATTAGTCAATCATTATTCATTAAAATAATTTTTATCATTTTAAAACTTAAAAATTTAACAATCTATCTAAAGAAATGCCAATAGATATCCACTACAAAATGATTAAAATTTAATTTACTACACCTGAAATTATTTATATTTCCTTTTATCTTTATTTACTTTTGTGCACTAACCTAATTTTTTTTTTTTTCTTTAAAAAATTATAATTTATATCTCATAAGATCCAAACATTATAATTTTAACAAATATTAAATGTGGTGTTTAATGAATTATTTTTTAAAATGTATTTTGTTTATAATTAAATTTAAAATTTTGACATGTAGATGGTTGTCAAATTTAACTTTAAATCTATCTAAAGAAATATGTAATTATAATTTAATTTACTACATCTAAAATTATTTATATTTCATTTATCTCCATTTATTTAGTTTTTCATTAATTAAGCTTTTTATTTTAAGTTCTAAAAAAATGGATGATTTATATCTCCAAATGTTATAATTCAAAAAAATATATTATGTGGTATTTATTAAATTATTTTTAAAAGTATATAATAAGATTTAAACTTCTGGCATTTTGATGGTTGTCAAATTTAACCTAAAAGAATAAAAGTTAACATTAACACACTCAAACCATCCCACTCCACTTAAATGCCTATCAGCATTCATATTTTTTATCATTTTAAAACTTGAAAATTTAACATCTTCATGTTAGTTTTTCCCAAAAAAAAATGAAGAATAAAGATACTTAATTAATGAGTGGTTGAAATTAAGTTTTATTAATTACCAGTCAACAAAATTTATTGCAATAGTATATAGCCTTCCACAAATACTAAAAAGGTTAGTAATTATACTAATCTTGATGTTAGCAATGTGTACTCATGGACTCTCGACCAAATGTTGGATAATGCTCACAAAGGACTGACATGGTTGTAGATTCAACATTAGAAATATTATAAAAAATCATATATATCTTTTTATAATTTTGAGCTTTTGGATTCGATTGTGTCTTTCTTTTTAGCATCTTCATCATGAGGATGAAGAAGTGCAAAAATGAGGAAATGATATACTAGAAAGAATAAAAACATGTGGTTACCTCGGTCATGAAGTCCATGAGCAAAGTTGATAAAAGAAGTAAAAAGTAATAAAAAAACATAACAAGAAGAAAAAAATTATACTATAACATATATAATTACATACTCTATTTATATTGATAAGCTACAAATCTTCATGGTAGAGATATATATTGTTTACAACTCTTCTTTAAAAATACAAATTATCTAAAATTTAAGAATCAATATGGCTTTTATAATTTATCTTTATTTTTAAGTAAATTATATACCAAAATTTAATTTAGAGTAAGAAATTAATGTAAAATAACTAAAATTTTATATTGAAAAAGTAAATATTAAATTTTTTATTAGTAATTATTAAGTTTTTAAATTTTATTAAGTGAGTGATTAAAGATAGATAAGAAAATAGTTATTATGGCCTAAAATATATAAATAAACATTGTAATGTAATATATAAGACAAAAAATTTAAGCAAATAAAAGTGGGATGTGCTCTAGAAAAACATAGAAATTGTGATAGGCATGGTGTTTCCTCAAAATCTTTGTATAAGACTCCACATTGATTAGCCAATCACTATTCATAAAAATAGTTTTCATCATTAAAAAAAAAATTACATCTTCACATTAATTTTTTTGAAAAAAGTTATCAAGAATGAAAATACTTAATTGATGATTGGTTGAAATTAATTTTTATTAATAACCAATTAACAAAACTGACTGCAATGGTATATAGATAGCCTTTGAAAAATACTAAAAAGATTAGACAGTTTACAAATTAATTTTAAATTAAAAGAGAATAAAAATTATATTCTTATAATTTAAATGTAAAGGAATGGAAATGAATACAAATTGAAAAGGAATTAGTGTTTTACAACAATTATAGCAATCTTGATATCAACAATGCGTAGTCATGGACTCCAACCCTCTATAGAAAAGGGGATTGTTAGATCGAATGTTGGATAATGCTTACAAAGAGCTGACATGATTGTTGACTCAACATTAGAAAAATTATAAAAATACATATATCTAAATAATCCCCTCCAGAATATTATTTATTTAACTAATATTTTTATAATGTTTTTGAAGTATTAGATAGAAGTCAAAAGGACAGGGGGTTGACCTTGGAGTACAAAAAAGCTAAGAGATCAGCTGGAGGTTACCTCACAATCATTTAATCAATACCAGTGTTATACTTCAAAAAAAAGAAGTTCCAGACTAGAATTGACAACATCAATCCTACTGCTAACAAGTAGATAAAAAGGAAAAACACTCCATTAGTAAGGAAACATACTACTACTATCAACCAAACATTTAAACTTATACATATAAAATAAAGCCCCATAGGGCATCAAGTTCATAGTAATCAATATCATAACAACAAAAAGAAAAAATAATAGCAGCAAGGTAAACTTTAAGAAACCCTCCTCGAGAAAAATATATAAAATATTGGTGAATCTTTCATTATTTTGAAATACAAAATTATTTCTATTGACAATTATTTTAGAATCATAATTATTGTGTAGAAAATATTGGCAGATCTTAATAATAATAATAAGTTCATTAATCACCGTAGAATATTATAAATCAAAATTATACATTTTTTAACACATGGAATCTTACAATAATCATTAGATTATATTTTAAACCAATAGTGAAAACTAAATATAGGTGATATATATCTAAAGGAACTAATAATTATTGTAATAATAGGTGCATGAATATTCATTTCTCCAATAATATATAGTATTTAGGTCAATCAAATCTAATCATGTATCAAATATTATGGCGAATCTTTGAGTTTAAATTTTTTAATAAAATAAATTATTGAGCGATTTAAAATATTTTAGAACTAAATTTTATAAAAATGTGGCAATTTAGGTTGCATTAAATCTTAAACTATTAGCCAAATTACTAGCTAAAAAAATCTAAAATTAGCCAATCAACAAATATTAGCCACTAAAAAATACCTTGAATAGCTGGGCTAACAACCCTCCTTCTTTTCAGATTCCTCATCCCTATTCACATTCACCACCTCCTCTTTGACAGGTTCGTCCAAGAGAGTCTTCAACCAGTCCTCCGCTAGTAAGCCATATAAGGAGCAAGTAGTCTCACTCTCCTTGCACAGGTCTTTTACATCCTTATTCACCTATAGGAAATAAAGGGTAGTGGCTACAAAATGCATAACTTTAAGGGAGAAATGTACTAGAGTTTCAAATTTTTGGCAAATGCCAATGTGATTGTCTGCCAAGTCCTTCATCAACCACTCTATCCTATCCAACCGATCCTTGTCATGGCTCTGGCCATGGCTATGCTTCCCTCTCCCACCCCCCCTCTCCCCACTCTCTCTTTAGGAGTACCTTTCAATAGGGAGGTTGTGTCCTCCCCCCAACTTCTAGTCAAGGAAGGGTTAGCTTCAAGGGTTTCAGAAATGTGGTAGGGACTGGGTGGGCTAGCAACAAGATTCTTGCCAATGTCTTGGTGAGGTTTCTTCCTCTTGGTGGGTTTA
This sequence comes from Cupressus sempervirens, assembly GCA_028749045.1. Classification (NCBI taxonomy): domain Eukaryota; kingdom Viridiplantae; phylum Streptophyta; class Pinopsida; order Cupressales; family Cupressaceae; genus Cupressus; species Cupressus sempervirens. The sequence continues at coordinate 599,530,318 of CM053785.1, read as the reverse complement.
ATGTCACTTTCGGTATACTCTGAGCTAAAAGCCTATTTTGGAGGGGAGGGGGGGACTTAAATTTCTCTAATTGGAGGTGCTTTTTGCTTCTCTGAGCACTCTAATTTCTCTTCCTTGTGTTTGTATCAAAGTCAATGAGGCTAATTTTAACCTAAGGGTTGAGGGTTTTCTTGGTTTTTTTTATGGCTAAGGCCAAGTCTAGGGTCCAAAGAAACTTGGGGAGTAAAAATAGCCAACAAGTTGACTAGGAGTGGTTGGTTTAGGGCAAGGTGATGAATATACAATTTATTCATGAACCCCTAGTGGATGAGATAAAAGGATTTTCCCTCCTCCTTTTTCCTAGCCTTGAAAATATTGTCCTCTATTAAACTTAGCAAAAGGAACGGAAAGGAAATTTGATCCAAATTTTTGAAATGGTGGAGGATTGGGAAATGGTAGAAATAAAGTGCCTAAAACTGATCCTCGAGATTAATGCATCTTATAATAGCATAGCAGATAGTGTCCCAGGGCTTTGAAAGGTGTAAAATCCCCATCTTTTTAGCAACTCAGTGGAGTTATTAACCTTTACGTTCTCCAAAGGCTAAGTAGAGAAATAAGGAGAAATTGATTAAATTAATTTCTTATAAAATCATTAAATAAGTTAAAATTAAAAGGTGATTTTATATTTAATTAATTTAATTTTCTAGTAATTTAAGCACAATTAATTATTGTATCGCAAGGGAAAATCTTCTAGAGAGTGCATTAATTATTGAAAGGGGGAAGCTTCTAGAGAATGAAATTAATTAATATTTTATTTCCTTCTAGAAGGATGAAGGAAAAGAATAAATAGGGGTGAGAGCCTCGTTGTTTAGCATCCAACTATTGTGAATTGCATTTGATAAGAACTTGGATGTGTGAGGTACATATCTATTCTTGGCATTAGAGGACGTCTATCCTCTTTTGTCATATTCTAGATGTCATTCCCTTAGGGTTTACCTTTGGAATTCATTGCTATCAACTTATTAACAGGCTGCTTGGATGCATTTCTAGCTATAGGTAGATTGGGTGTAATTAGTGAGTTGAAGAGTTTGTTATGTATTTTATTTTATGATGCTGGAGTAATTAGTGAGTTTTCTATGTATTTAATTTTATTAGTTTGAGAACTAATATTATTTCAACAGTAGTTCAATCTTCGGTTTGCATAAATTCCTTCTTGTTCATGTTATGTGGATTCAAAGTCTATGCAAAAGTATTAAAATCTTTATTAGTAGTTGGTTTAGTTCTTGGGCATTTCCAGGGTTTCCATTACATTGGTATCAAAGCTGTAAGTCTTGTCATCTCGTGGAGATCTTATAGGGAATTTGGGATAGTCAGATAGAGGGAAAAGTATTTGACAAAGTGTCAAAACGCTAGAAGCAAAAATTAAAAGGGCTAAGAATTTATGTTTGATCATGTGATAGGGGCTTTATAATTTTCACAATACCAGAGCAAGACAAAGTAAGCGTTCAAACTTGCAAAGTGAATAGGCTAGTTCAGTCATGCAGAGGGACATACAATCTAGTCATACAGACATAGAGGAGATATTCTTTGAACAAGACAATAGTATGGGTGACCGAGATGATTGGAATACTGGTCCAAATCAAGAAGATGTAATGTTTAGATGGTTACTGGTTACATTAGAGGAGGGGCAACATATGCAACATGAGCATAATAGACGAATGGATATGATGTTGTAGCTTATGGCTGGACAGATGGGCACTAATATTAATCCAGGTGATGCCAAAAATGGAAACAATAACAATGGGGGAAACGAAAACAATAGGGGAAATGATAATGCAGGTCGAGGCAACAACAACAGTCCTGAGAATAACATTAATGGTAATAATAGACATGAAAACAATGAGAATGAGGCTAATAAATTTAGACATGTTGCACGCCCTGCTCGAACAGCAAGCTCAAGACCTCTTCTACCCACCTTCCCACCCAGAGATTTAGTTCAACTAGTTAATGAACCATAAATTACAGAGTTATAGGATCAATTTAGGAGGGATTGGGAGGCTAGTGGACAAGAGTTTCAGGTGGATATTTCCCTCAGAGATTATATAGACTTGAGGATGAGACACATTCCAAGATTAGGAGGGACAAATCAAAACTTTGAGCTGAAAAAAAAAGTTAGGAAACTTTCTTTACCTTATTATGATTCTTCAGGCAAGATGACTGCACGAGCTTGGGTACAAAAAATGGATACATACTTACAGTTGAATCCTATGCCTAAGGAGGAGGCTATAAAGTATGTGTGGCTATTCACTTAGATGGACCAACACATTAGTGGTGGCACCATGGCATGGTAACCTTGGGGCATACTCAGGTCACATCTTACGAGGAGTTCACTGAGAAAATCATAGAGAGATTTGATACCAAGGATCCTGAGTTACAGTTTAAGGAGTTGGCACAACTCAAGCAGTGGGGATCAGTTTAGACGTATATCAGTGAATTTTAGAGGTTAGCTATGTTGGTCACAGATATTTCAGAGAGGAGGTTAGTAGTTTTGTTTATGTATGGACTCTCAAATCCCTTGCAAGGTTGGGTCAAGGGGCATGACCTAGCTATGTTATAGGAGGCCACTAAAAGGCTTGTGACTTAGCACCTTCTTCTTTTAGGAACAGATTTCAGCGCAGGGATTCTTATATGAAAAAGGACAAGGAGAAGGACAAAAATATTTTCAGAAGGATGCTCAGCAAAAAAGAGATAAGTTGGATAATGACACCCTGAATGAGTTGAGAAAGAAGAAGCTATGTTTTCATTGGAGAGATCCTTGGAACTTATATAATAAGTGTCCTCTCAAGGCTAAGTAAAATCAAGTGAAGTATTTCTCAGTAGAGGAGTCATAGTCGGAGAGGGAGGATTAACACTCTAATTTAGACAAGGATAGCACTATAGAGGAGAGATGCATTCCTGAGAATGAGAAGTCATTGGCACAATTAATGGAGGCTCAGAAGGAAATCACATTTAAGGTCAGGGATACTATCCAGGGGTAGAAAGTGATCTCACTCACTGACACTAGGGCTACACATAATTTTATAGATGCACAATTGGTAGCCAAGAGAGGTTTACATACTGAGGAGCACACTAGATTTAGAGTCATGGTAGCTATTGGTGACAAATTATTATGCAATCAGAAGATATCTAATCTTCACATTAGGTTTGGAGATGGATATGAGTTGGAGGATGAGTTCTATGTAGTAGACATGGGAGACTATGATTTCATCCTCAACATGACATGGATGACCTCGCTAGTCAAGTTCACACTCAACCTAGAAAAATTGGAGATGAGATTTCAGCATGAGGGGAGAACTATTGTACTTAGAGGACTTTCAGATGGGATTTGTAGAGTAGTCTCCCTAAGGAGAATGCATAGACTTTTTTGACATAATGACATAGAGTGGGCAGCAAAATTTTTCACTATGCCAGCTTCATGGGAGCCATAGGTGAAGAGTCATCCACCAAATATCTAGGAGATACTTGATAGGCACACTAAGATATTTGACAATATTTCGCATGGGGTTCCTTCTTATAGGGGGATAGAGCATGTTATTGAGCTCAAGGAGGTAGCCAAACTAGTTATGATTACTCCCTATTGTCATCCTAAGAAACACAAGGATGAGATAGAGAAGGCAATTAAGGAGTTGTTGGAGATGAGGCATATTAGGCCTAGTAAGAACCCCTTTGCTTTAGCAGTAGTGTTGGTGAAGAAGAAGGATGGGATGATGTGCATGTGCATCGATTATAGGGCATTAAATAAGAAGACCATTAAGAATAGATATGCCATCCCATGGGTAGATGAGTTGATTGATGAATTGCATGGTGCATGCTTTTTTACGAAGATTAACTTACGGTCAAGGTATCATCAGATCAAGATGAGGGTGGAGGACATTGAGAAGATGACTTTTTGGTGTCACTGTGGCCACTTCAAGTTTTTGGTTATGTCATTTGGGCTAACCAATGCCCCTTCTACGTTCCATAGTTGCATGAATCAAGTATTCAAGGGGTAAGTTAGGAGATTTTTCCTGATTTTCTTTGATGACATTTTAGTCTTTAGTAAGACTTGGGAGGAGAATTTACAACATCTTGAGATGGTTTTGTCCATTTTGGAGAAAGAGTCACTATATGCCAAGAAATCTAAGTGTGAGTTTGGGTTGACTAAGTTACTATACCTTGGGCATATCATCAGTGTAGATGGAGTTCAGGTAGATCTTGAAAAGATTAGAGCTATTGTTGATTGGCCTACTCCTACGAATCTTACACAACTTGATGCAATGCAAGGTAGGAGTATCCCCAAAGGAGATGTCCTAGCCCCTAGCAATATAACTACACAGTGGAAACACAACAAGAAGAAGCAAAAATGCAAGATTTGATACTAAATTACAATTCTCTATTTATAGATATATAATTGATTACGTGCAATATGTCAAGTTGTAAGGCCTTCCCAGTTACAACCAAATACAAAGCAAGTAATAGTTCTATAAGTTCCCTCAAGATCCAAATCAAACTCTAGCTAGTCTAGATCCACACTCTGGTAGAAACCTCCAAGATCTCAACTTGTGCTGGCAAGCCTCCAAGCAATCTCCTTGTTTCACAAGCCTCAGCTTCTAGCTCCTCCTCTTCTCCAAGATGGATGAATAATTGCTAAAGGCTTTCCCCACAACCCCTACTTATACCAATCTAAGCCACAAGTTGGCTCAGAACACAAATGAAATAAAAATACATAAATTAAATGCCAGAAGTTAGCCTACAATAGCAATTAAATGCCCAAAATTGATACCCGAGTAAAATTGTGATATCTCCTAGCTCTAATTGAATTAGAACTCGTGCTTCAAACTGTAGTTATTAGTCTATGCCCTTCAATCCCTAAAATTTGCATCTAACTCATTGTGAAAAATTAGTTACACGATCTACAATAGGCACCGAATTCCTAAGCAAGGTCGAGCTCCAAAGGCCATGCCAAGCAACCAAAGACCATCCTGAGTCCATAGACCATGCCAAGAAACCAAAGACCATGCCAAGCAACTAAAAACCATGTCGAGTCCCATAGACCATGTTGAGTAACCAAAGACCATGCTTATTCCCCAGACCATGTCGAGCAACCAAAGACCATGCCAAGCACCAGTCCAAGCACCCTCCAAAGTAGTCACCAAGAAAATCCAAGATGCTCCGTGCTGAGCATCAGTCCAAGCACCCTCCAAAGTAATTAGCAAGCAAACCTAAGATGCTCCTACATCAGACTCCCCAGGTAAATATAAAAGTGTGTCCCACACTTTGATGCTCAAAGAAAGATCAACAATTGCCTTCATCTTCACCAAAGGGTTCCACTCCAATAAGGACAAGAAAACCAATCTGCACATCATCCACATCTGCATCATTTTGTCAAACACTATAATTTCAACCATCCAATCAGCATGCTCATTCTTAGGAACAAACTAAACATAATGTATCATCATCAAATCCTCATCCACATCAGCAACTAGTGAATCCATGTGAGAAAAAAAAAATCCGCATTAGTAGCAATATGTAGATCTCCATCAACACATGCCAAACTCACAATACCAACAATCTCATTGCTCACAACAAGATACTCTGCAACATACAACTCATCAACAACAACAACTAGATCATCCATGACCAAGTGCTCTACAATTTCCATGTTAGACTTAGCCAACTGATCATGAAAATCAACCACTGTCCCTGCATTAGCAAGGTTAAGAATATCTTTAGCAACAACCTCTAGCTACTCTGCAGGTTTTGTATCAAACTCCACAAACTGATTAGCAAAACCAACCTCTTCCACCTTGACCTTGCTATGCCATCTTCTCTCATGAACAAGTCTCTTAACTAGCCAGATAACTCTCTTCCAGATGGGTAGACTCTAGCTCCACAAACATCTACGGAATTCCTTCTACATCCTGTCCTTATCTCAATCATCCAAACTAGTTTCAAACCAAGCAACCACATCCTTAGCTTGATAAGCCAAACTAGCTTCAACTCGAGTAAAACCTCCTCTCTAGTACATCACGGAGATTTACAATCTTCTTAGGGTCCAATCCTTTTGGAGCCATCTCCCAAGATCTTCATAAACCCTCAGAAATAAATCCTTCCCATGCTCCTTGTGACAAACCCAAATTGTTTGCAAGTTAGATCGTAACCTGCCACCTCACACGAACAATCAGGAACCACATCACAAGTTTAGGACCATGGATCTGCAATCCACAAACTCTCTACAATCTTGCCTCAACAAAATCATTCTTCCATCTTCTCATCCATCAATCCATCACGCAATCCCTTAGATCAAGATCAACTTAGATCTACTTCTCCAACCCAAGTCCTAGTGCAAACTACCACAACTTCGATGATTTCTCTACATGCTCAGGAATAACCTTCGCTCTGATACCATCTGATGTAGTGCAAGGTAGGAGTATCCCCAAAAGATATGTCCTAGCCCCCAACAATATAACCACACAAAAAAAACACAATAACAAGAAGCAACAATGCAAGATCTGATACCAAATTAAAATTCTTTATTCATAGATATATAACTGATTACATGCAATATGACAGGATGTAAGACCTTCCTAGTTATAGCCAAATACAAAGTAAGTAATAGTTCTACAAGATCCCTCAAGATCAAAATCAAACCCTAGTGTAGTGCCTGCCCCTAGATCGCATTTCTGTTATCATTATCAAATTATTTTAGGCTGATTTTAAGCTTTGATTAGTTTTAGAGATACTAGATTTGTAATATTATGATATTATTTCATGACTTTGATTACAAATGTATCAGTTATTATTGCTTAGTTGATTTCATTCATATGTTGTTAATGATATTTTGATGATCCTAGTTAGTAAATGTGGTTTCTTTCAAAAAAAATGTTTACATGATGTCTTTAATGATGATTATGTTGTATTAATAGAGATGCATTATTATATGTACGCATTTGATCTTAGATTTGTGATTTTTTTTATACTTACCCCATACTTGCATGTGTATGGTGTGCGTGTTTATTTTATCTTTCTGTCTGACGTGTTTGATGTGGTTAGGGGAGGGAGTCATAGTCACCTGCTAGTCGAGATCTACACGATGAACCACTCCTCGCCATTGTCTATTTAGTTTAGATATATTATATACATGTACATGCTCGTCTTTTATGCAGGATGCAAGTATCGGGCATCGACTTTCCTGAATTGCCAGGATGAGCGTGCCCTATTACAAATACTCAAATGGTGAGAATGGGAAGATATTGATCAGGTCCAATCCTAGCCATAAGCCTATAATCCTTGTCTTGCAAGGAGGACTCGTAACAAACTGTCTACCCTTTTTAAAACCCGTGAGTATTTTGTGCGTATGTTGTTTTGTGAGTGTTTGATGTATTTTCTATTAAATTAAGTCTAATTAAAAGATTAAATTAATGATTTAATTTAATAGAAAATTATTATGATATTTTAAATATTTAATTATATTTAATTAATTGAGAAATTATTTAAATATAAAGAATTAAAGTGAAGATAAAAGTTTTAAGATTAAATTTAGAACGTGATAATATTAATTTAATTTAATAATAATATATTTAGAGTTTATTTTTAAATAAAATGCTAAATATTATTGTTATTTAAGTTAATAAATATTTATCAAATTAAACGTTCAAAAATAAATTAAGAAGTTAAAAGATATTAAATTATGAAAAAAAGATCTAAGTTCGCATGAATGAGTTTAAAATATAAGAGATTAATTTAAAAGATAAAATATGTGAACTTGATTAAGATATTTTATTATAGTGCGCATGAGATTTTAAAAGTTAATAAATTAATTAAAAGTAAAGTAAAGTGGAAAGTTAAATAAAGTAATTTAACAATTCACTTAAAGTGCATGAAGGAATAATAAAAGAATATCTTAATTAAAAAGAAAATTAATTGTGCATGAATGAATTAATTAAATAAAGTAATTATTATTTTAGAGTTGTGGAGATAGAAACCCTAAAAGGTAATTAGATTCTATATTAGAGGTTTTTCGGGTCATTATTGGGGACACAAGTTTTCAAACACAAGTTTCAGGGCACACACAGGTTTGAAGAGAAAATCAGAGGGTATGGAAAAGAAGGGAAGTTTTTTGTAGCTTGAAGGATTTTGCTTACAGTAGGAATCTTTATCTAGCTACCAGAGTTTAGCATCAGATCCAGGTAGGATCTCGTGGTTTAATTGTATAGTAGTTTTCACTTTTCAAACTTCTGTCTGCTCCGTGTCTTTTGCATGTGTTGTTTTCCTGGTATGCAAATATTTGTTCTTGATTGAGAAATATCTGTACATGGCTTAGATGAATACTTCATTGAGTTTATTTTAGAGGATCATATTTGAATAAGAAATTAGTTAAATACGAGAATCCTTAGGCCTTTGAAATCAAGCTTGAGATTTAAAAGATAAACGTCCTCTCTAAATAGATTTTAAGAATGAAAATTAATTTGAGAAAAAGTTTGAAATAAAAAGGAAAACTTTGCATTAGAAAATTGAATGGTTTAATTTGGATTTCTTATCAAAGTAATAATGTTCATGTTAATATATATATATATATATATATATATATATATATAATCGTAGAATGAAATGAGTATCATAATTTTTTTTAATAAAATAAAAATTGTAATATTATAAAACAATTCTTATGTTTTATATATAATAATTCTAAATTTGTTTTAATAAAATTTGTATTAAATTTTTAAATGAAATTAAAAATAAAATAAAATTTAAATCAAATAAGCTACCTACCCCCATACTTAACTTGTGCGGCTGTATTTTGCTGCACAACAGCTATGACTGCTGTCGTAGCAGTAGGTACTGTTGTAAAGGCAGTACGCTGCTGCTACTGCAGCAGCATAGCGGCCACGGCAGCCACCCTTTATAAGGGTCGGCAATCATTAGCCATAGGCGGGGTTTTTTTTTTTTTTTAAAGTTTTAATAATAGTTATTATTTAGTAATATATATTTATTAATTAGTATTAATATATATATATAATGCTATTTAATATGTAATATATATTAATCAGTTTTAATTTATAAAATGATTAATGAGTTGTTATTAATAATAATATAAATTAGGTTTAAATAAACTATTAATATTAATTTAATTAATTGATTTAAATTTTGAGAATATTTAATTTAAGTCTTAATTAAATTATTATTAAAGTAATTTATAAACCATGTTCAATTAGAATTTGATATGAATCTTTTATATATTAATTAATTTAATTGAATATGATTTAATTAGAATTAATTAATAATGAAAGTTGTTTAAGTTATAAGTTTTACTTAATTATTGTAATATTAATTTTTAATAAAATCGTAGTATTATTAACAATTTAATTATTACCCTTGGGTTGTTTTGGGGACTTAACTTGAAATCAATTACGGGTAATTGTGTGTTTCATTTGGATATAGGAACAAGATATTTTTGCAAGGGTAAACTATGTGATTTATCTGATTAAAACATACGTTCAACCAAAAATGGAAACCTCAGATTAACTCAAAAGTATATTATCAATCAATTGAACTATGAGACTAGTTATGTAAACACAAACATTGAAAAACTAAAACTTTACTTGTAACCCGATTATGTATTTTTAAAACAAACCCAAACTATGAAACTGTGATGTTGCTTGTACTATCTATGGTTTGGGATTTTGGAGTTGATTAGATGTTGACCAGTCTAGGACGTACACCAGAGGTTTTGTGGGATTTCTGTTATACCATTTATGTGGCTAGTTGTCATGATGTGTTATGTCATTCAAATTGAAATTATAGTTATGAGGTTTACTTTATGAAGCATTTATGTGTACTTGGGTGGGAGAACCATCCTATTATCAGGTTGCCTGTTAAGGAACCGCGTTTGATCTTTAGGGTTGTTGTGGTATGGGACACAACTGTGGATTTATGTGTTTAGGAGAGGTTGTCTAGGTACGTGACTTGGGAGTGACTTGCATAGGGGTCCGAGACCCAAAGTGGTCAGTGCCAGGGTAACCTAATGCAAGTTATGTAATAAGTGATAATCTAGTAATTAAAACTTTTGGGGGCAAAACACACTAAAAAGATAAGTTAGAGATTTTTGATCTACCCATACCTTGAGTGCTTGTATAGACTAAGGATGGGAATGAGATGAGTGCCTCGTCTTCTTAAGAGGGCTTTCTAGTTTCCATATGTGTGATGTTGAGGGTCCGGGGTTCAGAGTAACCAGTCTAGGGTAACTCAACGCTTGAGGGTCAGGGTTCTATTAAGAGATCAGTCCAGGGTAACTCAAGCAGCCATGTGATGACACTCCCTAGTATGTAGCCTAAGTCTCCTCTGTAGATTTTGTGTACCTCTGGTGGTGTACTTATTGTTGGATGTGGTGTACTTATTATTGTCAAATGTGTTTATTATGGTTATTTACTTTCATTGAGGATGATTGGTGATTCATGGATGATGTACTTTTGACATGTGGCTTTTGACTTGAGATGATTATCTTTCGTTGACTTTATCTTATGATCTTGGTATTTGGTTTATACTTGGTTTTTGTATGATGTTTGGTTATGTGGTGTTGGTATTGGATTGAGTGTTCTTTCTTTCTGGATTATTTTATCTTCTTGAGTAGCATGTGTTACCTTTGAGGTAGTTTTGGCTATTAGGGGTACCTTGCCTAGGAATGTTTTATGTTTGATAGCCGTATGTGGATCGTTCATTATCTTCCCTACACAGTGGGACTGGAAGCCTGATTAGGTAACCACGCGGTCGGGAGGTAGTGCCTTCTTACCATTTGGGTCCCTCTTCACATTGCTAGTTGTTGGATGTTCATTGCAGAAGATGTACCTTTATCATTCTTATTTCTTATCTCAGAGACTTCTTTTCTGATGATGTATATATGTTATCATGTATTCTGATTTATTGTATCTATTTTCACATACCCTGCGACATGTGCACTGGATGTTATTTAGTGGATGTACTCTCATTGTATTGTTTATACTTATGCATTTGCTTACGTGATTATGTATCTGTTATTTCTTTATGATCTTGAGACATTGTACTTGGAACTTAATCTAATTAATTTAAAATTATTAAATGTGACTCAACATAAAGGAACTCTTGAGGAATTGAAACTGTATCTATATTTGCATATGTGTGTTTGATGTGTATGTTCATATTGCTTCCGCATTAATGTTATCTTGATGTTGTTAAAAAAATTTTAAAAAAATAGTTCAGTAAACATTGTAACATGTTAGGTTTAGTTCTCTTGGGTTCCCGAGTGGGGCGTTACACCTAGCTAGTCCAGATCCACACTCTGGTAGAAACCTCCAAGATCTCAATTTTTGTTCGCAAGCCTCCAAGCAATCTCCTTGTTTTACAAGCCTCATCAACCAGCTCTCTTCCAAAATCCACTCTTCTAGCTCCTCCTTTTATCCAAGATGAATGAATAATTGTTAAAGACTTTCCCCACAACCCCTAATTATACCAATCTAAGCCACAAGTTGGCCTAGAACACAAATTAAATACAAATACATAAATTAAATGCCACAAGTCGGCCTGCAACACCAATTGAATGCCCAAAATCGATACTCAAGTAAAATTGTGATATCTCCTAGCTCCAATTGAATTAAAACTCGTGCTTCAAATTGTGGTTAGTAGTCTATGCCCTCTTCAATAAATGGAATTTTCATCCTCTAACTCATTATGGAAAATTAGTTACATAGCCTACAACTGGTACCAAATTCCCAAGCAAGGTCGAGCTCTAAAGACCATGTCGAACAACCAAAGACCATGTCGAGTCCCCAGACCATGCTAAGAAACCAAAGACCATGCCGAGTCCCCAGACCATTCCAAGCAACCAAAGACCATTTTGAGTCTCATAGATCATGCCAAACAACCAAAGATCATGCCGAGTCCCTAGACCATGCTGAGTCCCTAGACCATGCCGAGCACCAGTCCAAGCACCCTCCAAAGTAGTCACCAAGAAAACTCAAGATGCTCCATGCTGAGCACTAGTCCAAGCACCCTCTAAAGTAGTCACCAAGAAAACCCAAGATGCTCCTGCATCACAACTTAAGGGGTTCTTTGGTCTCTACGGGTTTTATAGGAGATTTTTTATGGGATTTTCACAGATTGTTGCACCCTTGATAGACCTTACCAAGAAAGAGGCCTTCACATGGACAAAGGAATCTCAGAGAAGCTTTGATCATTTCAAGAAGGTGATGTCATCATGTCCAGTACTAGCTCTATCAAACTTCATGAATCGATTTGATCTCCATTGTGATGCGTCAGGAGATGGGATTGGGGTAATCTTGATGCAAGAGAAGCATCCCATTGTTTTTGAGAGCAAGAAGCTTCGTGGAGTGGAGAGGAGCTATTCCATCTATGGTCGAGAGATGTTGGCTATTATGCATGCATTGGCCAAGTTTCGGCCCTACCTAGTTGGGGGAAAGTTTGTTATCAAAACAAATCACAACAACATCAAATACTTCATGAGCCAGTGTGATTTGAATGATAGACAAAATAAGTGGATTACAAAGTTGCAAGCCTATGACTTTGACATTGAGTTTGTCAAAGGTAAGAAGAATGTGGTGGTAGATGCTTTATCCAAGAGACCTCATATTTGTGCTCTAGCTAATATTATAGGAGATTGGAGAAATAAGATTACAAAAAAGTATGCGAGGGACACTTGAGATTTTGGAGTGGTTGCAAGCACCATACAGGATGATCATTACGTGGTGATGGATGGATTGATCAAGTTCCAAGACAGGATCTATTTGATTCCTTCATCATAGTTTAGAGAGTTAATATTGAAGGCATTTCACGATGCGCCTACAACTGGACATCCAAGGATCTTTAAGACCTATAGGAAGATTTGTGAGCAGTTCACATGGAAAGGGCTCAAGGATGATGTTCAGAAGAATGTTAGGGAGTGTGTAGTTTGTCAACAAAATAAGGGAGAACACACATATCCTATAGGGTTGTTACAGCCTTTACCCATTCGGGATAGGAAATGGGAAAGTATTTCTATGGACTTCATCATTGGGTTATCGCAAGTACAAGGGAGAAATTGCATCTATGTGATCATTGAATAGCTAACAAAGTTTGCTCACTTCTTTGCTATTCCATCCACTTACACAGAAGCACAGGTGGCCTATCTTTTCTTTAGAGAGATATTCAGGTTACATGGGCTACCTAGTTTTATTGTTAGTGATTGGGATAGTAAATTTATGAGTAATTTTTGGCAAGAATTGTTTGGGTTGTGTGGTATAGATCTTACACCTAGCACTAGTTCTCATCCGTAGACAGATGGGTAGATAAAGATTGTGAATAAATGGGTGGAAGGATATCTAAGGAACTATGTGACTACACAACAGAGGGCTTGGGTCAAATGGCCACATATGGGAGAGTATTGTTATAGCATCACTTATCATATGTCCATCAAGATGACTCCATTCATGGCATTGTACGGTTATGAAGCCCCTAGTTTCATGGATTTGGTTTTGGGGGATACTAGAGTGCCTAAAGCAAAAAAATTATTACAAGATAGTCAGGATATTTTGAGGGTGCTCAAGGAGAATATACAAAAAGCCCAAAATAGTAGAAATTGTATGTTGACCAGCACCAGAAAGAGCACAGCTTTGAGGTTGGGGATATGGTTTACTTGAGGCTACAACCATACAGATAGTCATCACTCAAGAAAAGTGGAGCAAAAAACTTGAAGCCTAGGTTTTATGGTCCCTATAGAGTGATTCACAAGGTGGGCAAGTTTTCCTACGAGATTGAGCTTCCAGAGGGAAGTTAGGTGCATAATGTGTTTCATGTGTTGAGGCTTACGAAATCCATCGGTCAGATAGTTGTGCCTTCTGCAGAATTGCCACCATTAAATGAGGAGGGGAAGCTCGTATTGATTCCTGACGCTATCCTAGATACTAGGGAAAGGACTCTACAAAAAAAGTTGATTAAAGAATATTTAGTCAAATGGAGACACCTACCAGAGGAAGATGCTACTTGGGAGAGTGAGCAGGTGCTACAACAAATAGGATTGAGATTGCTTGAGGACAATGAATTTCAAGGAGGGCAAACTATAATGTCCCCATATTTTTAGCAACTTAGTGGAGTCCTTATCCTTTACATTATCCAAAGGCTAAGTGGAGAAACAAGGAAAGATTAGTTAAATTAATTTCTTATAAAGTCATTAAATAAATTAAAATTAAAAGGTGACTTTATATTTAATTAATTTAATTTTCTTGAAGCACAATTAATTATTGTATTGCAAGGGAGAATCTTCTAGAGAGTGCATTAATTATTGGAAAGGGGGAAGCTTCTAGAGGATGTAATTAATTAATATTTTATTTCCTTCTAGAAGGGTGAAGGAAAAGAATAAATAGGGGTGAGAGCCTCATTTTTTAGCATCTGATTATTGTGAATTGCATTTGATAAGAACTTGGATGTGTGAGTTACAGATCTGTTCTTGGCATTAGAGGACGTATATCCTCTCTTGTGACATTCCAGATGTCATTCCCTTGGGGTTTGGCCTTTGTAATTCATTGCTATCAACTCATTAACAAGTAGCTTGGATGCATTTCTAGCTACAGGAAAATTGGGTGTAATTAGTGAGTTGAAGAGTTTGTTATGTATTTGATTTTATGATGTTGGAGTAATTAGTGAGTTTTCTATGTATTTAATTTTATTAGTTTGAGAACTAATATTATTTCAGCAGTAGTTCAATCTTCAGTTTGCATAAATTCCTTCTTGTTCATGTTATGTGGTTTCAAAGTCTATGCAAAAGCATTAAAATCTTTATCAGTAGTTGGTTCAGTTCTTGGGCATTTCCAAGGTGTCCATTACAGAAGGTGTTCTTTGAAAAACTCACCATGCATTTGAATTAGTTCCTCATCAAACTTGAAGAACTTTCACAGGCTAGTTTCATCATTCATGCATGCTTTCCTATGTGAGTTCTTGCCTCCCATGGGAAACCCACCAACCTTAGCTATAACTTCTTCAATGATTTGAAAACTCATCCCATTGATGGTCACTTTTTTGTCATTCTACGAGTTTAAGTACTACATAGAGTTGTTCTCCTCATGTTTTATCATCCCTTCCATAAAAGGATAGGTCACCTTCCCACAGATAAACAATTGTCGCTTCACTCTTGCTGATGCAAGCCTCCACTCTCACAGGTTCAATACGATCACTGGTGCTCATACCACCACCCAATTCAACTACCAACTCCTTTGAATTTTCTACCAAATCCTCAAAAATTTTCTACATTGCCTTGTTGCAGGTAATGTAGTTTCCGTAATTTAAATAAAATATACCCAAAATGAAAATGTTAAGGCAGTAAAAAACCATCATAAAGCCGCAAGGTTTCCCAAAGCTTGAAAAACCTCTCTCCACAACATGTGTTAATGGTCCCTTTCCTTCCGTAATCACTCGATGCCAACTGTAGTAGGAGTGGGGCATGAACGAAGTGTCTTTATTATCTTTTTTTGTCAATTATTTGTATATAGGAAAATCCACTACCTTCGTCCTTTTGTGGAAATAATTATAGCTCGCGACAAGAGGATCATAAAAGTGTATCCATATACAATCTTGTCAAATGAAAACTTTATGAAAAGAAGTTCACTTGCCTTCCCACCCACATGAATACTTTGAGACATGCCACTTGGTGTGATGATTCATGTGGTGTTGTGAGAAGTACACTCACGTTCCATCATCACTTGAGTTGATGATGGAATTAGGTTGACATCTTCCCATTCGATTAGCTATGTGACACTATGATCAAATTTAGCCAACTCATTTGCCATGTCATTGCCTTCATCATAAATGTGGTCCACATGGATTTCTTGATACCCCTCCATCAAATTACCAAATTTTCCAATTATTGCCTTGATCACCCAACTACCCTAACCTTCTCCTTTAATAGCTTTAATAATTAATACCAAATCCCCCTCAATTGCTAACCTATTAATTCCATGTTTATGTGTGATTCTCATTCCCCACAGAAATATCAAGGCTTATGCTTCATTGTTTGATCCTCCTCTGTAGTTTCCAGAATAGGCAACCACCATTTTCCCTATACAATTGCATAAGACACCCCTAGTAACAACACTTCCCATTATGACCGAGCCATCAAAATTAAGTTGAATCCATGCCTCAAGGGGGGGGGGGGAGGGGGGCTGGGGGTGGCGGTGCCACACCGTTCTCCGCCTAGCCAAAGCTTTTTATAATGTTAGGCTTTTCGATTCGATTGTCTTTCTTTTTTGCATCATTGTTTAGGATCGTATGCTATGGTCCATAAGGATAAAAAAGTGCAAGCAACACTGTAGTAACAAGTAAACAAATAAACAAACATAAAAATTTTTTAAAAAGGAAAAAAAAAGTAAACATAAAAAAAATTAACTATATCTTACTATTTTGTTATTATAGTTTATTTTGTTACTATTTTTACTTATAATTATATTTATTTTTCACATATAAATGATTTATGATTATTTAGAAATTTAAATGTAAAAGTTTAAAATATATATATATAATTTTTTTTTAAAAAGTTTTTTATTAAATAAAAAAAACAATATGTTACCTTGGTGCAAATGAATGGACTTATTAAACAATGGAATGAAAAAAGTTAATTTTCCAACTCTCTACCCTTCTTTTCACGTTCAATCATCTTATATTCTATATTGTTAGTGTTATTAACTTAAATATAAACATAAAATGTGAATTGACTATTGCAATAACAATAAAAACTTGTTTCAACTGATAAAATAGAAACTCCCATGAAGGCTCCTGCTTCTGCTCCCGTGAAGGTTCCTTCCCACCATGTTATTCAAACTTTTTCCTCTCTTACCCATCATCTGTTGGAAGCTTCTGTGGAGGATCTTAGTTCCCTGAGTGTAGTTGTGGATGTTCCACCTCCTATGGTTGGGTTTGTCGATGTAGGTCCTTCTCCCACTGACCTTGCTATTCTTGTTGCTCAATGTTTTTCAGTTGTTCCTGTCCAGGATATTTAGGCCAGGGTTCAAACTTTGTCTTCTCCCACCCATTGTTCTCTAATTAATGTTGGGAGTGTTGTTTGTTCTATGGATGTGGCTATGGAAGCTCTTTGTCCCCTTGGGGTGGCTCAGATTGTTGTGGATGTTGTTCCTGTTGCTTCTACTATAATAGTTAACCATTATCCTAATGCTAAGTCTTGGGTTGCTGGGGGGCGATATGCAATCTCTTATGTTGATGTGGCTACTTATGAGGCAGGTATTGGGGGTCCTACTATGAAATTGGGGCTCCGTTCGACTATGCCTATCTCTATAAGTAACTCACTAGTGCTTCATTTAGATTCAAAAATTCTTGATGAGATCTCTACATATGATGCAAATTTCTCTTCTACAATTGCTATTTTTTGTTTTAGGGATTTATAGCCCTCTCTATCAAATCTGCATGCTTGGATTCCAAATATTGGGAACCTATTATCTTGAATCTAGTTCAGATTTACCTTGCGGCAAGGGGTTTTTTATTGTGAAATTTTCTAATGCTAAAGATCATATAAATTCCATCATGTGTCATGGTTTCTCTTGGGAGGAGAGTTTCCCTTTGATGGCCAAACCTTGGTATAAGGATTTTGACCCGACTACTGAATCCTTTAATAAGATTCCTCTTTGGGTAAGGTTGTTGAATCTTCTCCTTCACTTTTGGTTGGATTCAGTCCTGGAGGCTGTAGGGGAGGCCCTGGGGACTTGTTGTTGGTTGATTCAGAGTCTTCTAATGTGTTTAGGATGACGTATGCTCACATTATTACGAAGATTGATGTCTCCAAGGGGCTCCCTAAAATGATAATTTTGGCCTTTCCAAAGGGGTCTTGGCTTCAGCTTCTTGATTATAAGGGAATTCCCTTCAGATGTAGAAAATGTCATAAGACTAGCCATCTCGATGTGTGATGTTCCTCTAAAAAAGGTTAGATCAAAGAAATCACCTTCTTGGTGGTTGTGGGTTTCTGATGATCACTACACGATTTAGAAAGTATCCACAGTTGTGGATGGCCTAGATAGCTCTTCTCAGATTGATCCTTCTTCGGTGGAGAATTTTGTTGCTGACCCTAATGATTCTATTGTTGTCCCTACGATGGTGACTCAGAATCTTACTGATATCCCTACTTTTGTTGTTGAAACTATTGATTTGAATGTTGTCCCTCTGGCGGCTCATATTCAAATTGGTGTTGTCCTTTTTTCTACTGTTGTTCAAAACATTGTTGTTGGTGTTGCCAACAATTTTATCTCTTGAGTGTGAGGGTGTTGCGGGGTGATTGTGGGGTTGTTTATCTAGATTGGTAGAAGGTTGCTAGGAAGGTGGATGGATGGACATTAGCAAAAGGAAAAAAAGGAAAATCTTTCATTCCTTCATTTGATATGTCTTTACATTCTCAAAAGACGGGACCAAAATGTAAATGTTGATGGTATGTTTTGAATGAGATCTCTGGTCCTTTCTTTACCCATGGATCCTCTACTCTTTTAGAGGCTATTTCTTTTTGTCGACTCTCCTGGCCTTCTTTGGTATGTTGTTTCATTGTTTGTTTGTTATGTTCTAGGACTTAATGTCTATATCTTTTGTAAACCGTTTGGTTTTAGGAACCCATTAATACCTATTTTACTTAATCAAAAACAATAAAAACTTGTTATGTTTTAAGTTTTTATTTTATTTAATAACTTGTAAAGGAAAATTGCACACATTAAAAATAGCTTAGACATCATAGTTCCAAACAACATGAGTTTAATTTGTTGTTGAGAATCTTTAGATCTGAAACATATCACAAAAGGTATATCTTTCTATCGGGTAAACCATTGCACCTCCTTTTTGTGCAAGTACTGAACCAATGAAAAGAAATTTTCTTTAAGGTGTGTTAGAAATCTAGATACGTGGATTTGAGACAATTCATTTTAAACAAATTCCTGAATGTCAAAAATTAAAAATATATTTGAAGCTTGCCTAAGTTATAAAAGAAGTGGAAAGAGTTGATGCAGCGACTTGTTTTTATTTGGAGGCACAATTGTTGAGAAGGTGCACATCAATGATTCATTAATGCAGTCCCCAATAAATATTAGCCTCTTATGCCTCAATCTCTCAAACATTTCAGTGGGATTCAATCTTGAGCATAGTCAATTACAAGTTCTAAAAATTAGCCAATTTGTCCATTACATTATAAGACTGACAAATAGAGATCTATTACATTTTAGCTACGTAAGATTCAGGAACATAACATCGTAAGATTCGGGAACATAACATAATAAGCTTTAGCAACGGAGCACCTCAACACTACTTATAATGATCACAAACAATGGAGCTGGCTGTAAAAATGCAATTGAAAGAAAGAAAACTAAGACTTTAATTTTCCGAAATACCTTGGCAAGTCATTTTTTTTTAGGTTGCCATCTCCATTTTGTGTACTCTAAATTTTTATACGCTCATACAAGTACATACGATCAGAATAAAGTGGGTATGAATCATCATAATCCATCTGCCTCAATATAAGTCATGCTTTGATATCTTGTACGCTTTAAGTGAAAAAGTGTTGCGAGTATTTGAGCTACTGAAAAAGCATCCTTGGGATTTTGAAAGGGCTAATCTAAACTTATTTTCTCTAGTATAACAAATATAGAAAATGAAAGCTACACATAAGAAATTTCATTGAAAACAATTCTAGAATTATATCCATAAAAAGTATAGCATAATCATCATTCAACAGAAAACTCAATACGTTTATAAAGGTTTCCGATTAATCTATTTCCATTGAAATTATATTGTTGATATACGCATAAACTCTTAGCATGAAAATAATCGATAAATGTAATGATGCATGTGGAAATGGCTCCTAGTAAAATTGTTAGACTTTGAGATGACACCATTTATTTAACAAAAACTAAAATACTAGCATTTAGGTCAATTTGTAATGTAATGTACAAGATGGAGCCTTATGTGCTATCTAGAAGAAATTGCGACCATCTGCAAATAGTTCTAGGGTCAATTGCAAGGCGTGAGTGGGAGGCTATGACAATAGTGGTAATGGAGAAAAAAATATTGAAAGAAAATGTAGAGAAGGTTCAAGATAGGATGAACAAAATAAGGTTGAATTTCATGGCATTTTTGCACAAACAAGCCTTGTGTCAAACCCTATGGCTTCAGAACTTCGCTTACTTTCCCCTGTTCCTCCTTCGAATTTCACTCTATTTTCAATTTCTTGTGTTTAATGAAATTTCACATTTAATATATATAGCACATGAAATAGGCGCTTATAATATTCCTTTGCATTCTCACTTCTGTGAAATTTCTCTTTTTTGACTTATTTTTGAATTTTATTAATAGGCAGGGAACTAATGTTTCCATTAGAATTCATTTTCATTAATTAACATTAATTAGCATGGTAAGCAAATCTTACAATTCCTTGGTATTTTTTTAAAGATATTATTTTCTTTTTCTGATTGACTAAAAGCATTTTTGTTAAGGGTTATTTTAATTTTTAAATTTAAAAATTTCAAGAAAATTGTACAATTATTGAGCTGTCAGCAACTCATCATGTGTTGGAAGACATGAAGGCTATTTGGAGTTTTCCTAAAGGGTGAGAATGGGTGTCATAGTGCAGGCAGCAAACATTGATCACATAGAGATACGTTTTTCCTCACATCGGAGAGAGTGGAAAAAGGTGCTAGAAAAATGCTCAAATCTAATTTCTAAAAGATTAATCCCCTGCGCTAGACCGTATAACAATTGGGACAATTGAGGAGAATAGTCCACGAAAAGTTTAGCCATCCAATCGATAGCTGGAATATGGATGCACTACTAACGAGTCGGGTAGATAGATAGATAGATAAAATTTTAACGTCCACGAGGCTAAAAATAGCCTATGGGACAGCAAGACAACTCAAGCAGACTTAAGTAGCATTGTTCGCCTCTTGTGTAGACTAATGATGAGCCCCCCCAATTGCTCAATGTACTCTTCGTTGAACAGGTTATGCCAAGAACTGTCACATATAGTATCCGCAAACTTATCCCTGCTATCCTTGTAGGCCTCACATTCTAGAATAAAGTGTTGTTCAGTTTCCACTTTCCCAGAATTGCAAAATCTGCAAATTCTCTCTTCCCAAGCCTCCTTTGGCCTCTTCCAACGCTCGGTCTCACAATGAAGTTGGTGAGAGTTGGTTCTCAGCTGAGCAATAAGAATTTTAGCTCTCCGAGAAATGTTGGCTCCTATGTACGCTTTTTCGAGTTGATCACAAGTGGGGTTGAACTCATTTATATAATATAGTTTCTTCCTCCCAATCTTGCTTCCCCAATTTCTCTTGTAGAATTTCTCCATAACAAAGACCTTTATTTCTTTATTATTTGTGGGGCACCTATTGAAATGAATATTCCATTTACTCATCCACTTGATGTTTTGTTGCATCCATGTCCTTTTTCTCTTACATAGTGTGTCCCTAAAGACAACTTTCGGCCATCTATCCTCTTCCATTTTTTGGATTCTTTTTAGATAGCTTAAAAGGCGAACCATAGCAAGTGCCTCGATAGGTGCAACCCCCATTTCACTTAGCATGATGTCATATGGAACAGTGCTTTTAATTTTAAACTTGCTTGTAATCAAACGCTTTTGGATTCCTTCGATTCGTTTCCATTATGCTATAGTAGTGTTGCTGGCCCATAATTCACACCCATAAAGAACAACTGGCAGCACAAGAAGACCGAACAAGGTTTGGATAGTTTTCCAATCCCACAACTCCGCTTCACGGCACCTATTCTGAAGAGCGTAGAAAGCCTTCCATCCACCTAATGTCCTTTTATACCTGCAGCTAGACCAGTTTAGTTTTTTGTTGAAATCGATGCCAAAGTATTTATATTCCGCAACTTCTTCGAAAAAACTTCCATTTTAATAAAATTCATGTTGATGTTGTTTTTTATTATTAGAGAAAATCATAACCTTGGTATAATCCACATAAATATTTTACTTGAAATGAGATCCACTGGCCAAGACACAATATATAAAAGTCATAAAGTCAAAGACTATTTTTAACAAAACCAAGGATGGAATAGATTTATCTTAAATTGCGTTTAATTTAATTGACATGGATGTGTTGTGACGCATTTAAATAGCTCTCTAAAAACATTTTTGTTTCTTATGCTTGGTTGATTTTTTATTTATTGCTTTTCAATATTTTTTTTTGTGAATCAGATACTTTAAACTAATAAATATGTTTTAAAATATTCACTATGAGATGTATGACATTTTGATTGGTTTGAAGTATTATTCTTATAACAATTAATTTATGAATAATAGTATGGTTAAAATTTATTAATGTAACTATTTTACATCTTTAGGTTCTGCTTAAAATTTTAGAAAATTATATAGTTTAATTTAATGAAATAAAGATAATATTAAACTAGAACAATTATTTTAATTATGTTTCAATATAAATGCATTTAACTTTCATATAGATAAAAATAATATTAGAATTTATAAGATCAACTTTTGAAAACTCTATGCAATAAATAGACAAAAATTGATTAAAAATAAGTACTCATCATCTTGTATTAAATCTTGTTTAGTCATGCTAAAACTTCAAATATTTATTCTAACAACTATTTGTCATGGATAATTTTTTTTGAGAATTTATTATTTAAAAATAAATAGCACAAAAAATTAAAAAACTCGTGCCAAGAGATTTGAATATAATTGAAATTAGATATCTAAGTAGGTAGATAATGTACTTGACATCATTGCAAAATCCAAGATAAATATTCTATCAGTTTTTGATCATACAATTAAAATTTCAATAAAGCATTTCAATAATTATTAATATAAATATTTTAGTTTTCTTATTTATAAATACTAGTTTATGTTTTTTCACATATGTTCAATAATAATCTACTTAATCTAACATCCATAAGGCAAGGACTCTAGCTTGTAGAGAGTCTTGTAATGAAATCTCACCTTTCTTTGTATATGTTCATGAAATAGAAATCAGGCAGTTTCATGTTTTCACTTTGAGACAACTCGCTCTCTCATTTTAGGCGCTAGCACCTGACTTGGAAATTTCATTGTTTCTTTCCATTACAAATTCTCTTCTTTTGTATCATTTTTAAAAAATGAGGTCATTGATTTTGGATATCCCCGACTGATTCAGGGCATTACTACACTTTGCTCAATCCTAAATGGAATCCAACAACAAAACTTGGTCAAATCTCTGCAAGGAAAGGCATTTCTACATTTCAACATGCGGAGACAAAATGCAGAATTAGACTCGAACCAAAAATATTCCAAATACAGAGAATGAGAGACACCAATGAGCCTAAACTAACCCAAGGGTCTACAAGAAGACTTGGGACCCTTGCTTTCAACGGGGCATGAGTGCAAGACATGGTTGCGACTATATAAGATAAATAATATTCTTTAATCTTAAGATATCCACCAAGAAGCAATAGATGGCGCAGCCCTACAATGTTATATCAATGGTGCAAGGCACAAATACTAGCCCCAAACTTTGATAAAAGCTTACTTGAGGATAAGTCAAAGTTTAGAAGCGTTAGCAGGGAAGAATAGACAAACAGACATCTAGAGAACATGCCCCACCAGACATGCAGAGCTCATCATGGCTTGGAACACAGCACGTAGACCAAGTACTACTAAGCATGGATTATGTTCCATCTTGTCGATACGAATGTATTGTAAGATATGATCACCAGTATTTAGGCAGATATAGGGCAATAATACAGATATAAGGAAAGATAGATGATGCTCCAGCATCATCTTGCATCAGAAAAGAAAGGGGAAATGTTCATGGAAAAGAATACAAAATATGATGAAAATCGATGAACAAAATAAAGGCATAATAGAAAATGGATAATTTGTGGGTGTTGGAAAATATTGATGCAATAAACTAGGGTGGTCATTACAAATTTCATCGGCAAGCTGGTATGACTGGGGCTTCTAAACCAATGTGTTGTCCTATATTTAAAAAAATAAAATTCTCGGGTTATAAATAAAGAAAGAAAATTACACTCTATTGCTGAGTCTCATAGGCTTTTATATCATCGGGAAAGACTTTTTACAAATTCACAGATATTAGAAATACAATAGCTACAATTTTCTCATATCAATCATCCACAATAATTCGTAAGGTATAATCCATTGATTCCTCGTAAGTTTATAAGCTAAATGTATACAAATAATTGACTTGTTATGACAAGCTTATAAACCAAGTATTCTGGAGCAACACTAATAAATTGTTGGCAGACTGTCATTTCTATGATGAGATTGTTATTATTGTTGTTTTCTAGGATTGTTGCAAATGTATTAACAATGTCATTGTATTGATTGTGTTCCAAATGCAAATGAAGGCTTATAAATATGAGAGGAGACATGTCTCTACGGTTAAACAACACTAGTTAACATATTAATATAATAGTAATATAAATAACTATATATGTAACTCATCTTAAGCATATATGTAATATTAATACGTTAACCATATATGTAGTATATTATTATATTATTATATAATAATGAATAATGTATATATAATATATATTATATATATCAGATAGTTATCTTAAAGATGATTTCCCATCAATAAGGTATCTCATGTCAAAATCAATATGTCAGGAGCTACAACCTTAACACTCCCTCTTAGCTAGGGAGGATTTATATAACACATTATGCTCTCAAGAATATGAAGCTCGATATCATCTCAGTATGATATTCACTTTAGTATGAGACTAAATTTCTCACCTTTCATAAAACACAATTGAAGCAAATTCCTTAACTTTAATATAAGCTTAAACAACCCCTTAAGTGTGGTCTATAATAGTAACTATGTCATGGTATCCGACAAGATCCAACCCAAAGAACTGTGATAACCATATATGTAATATACTATTATATAATAATAATATAATAATGTATAATATATATAATATATATTATATTACATATTTAATATATATTATATATATAAGATATTTATCTTAAAGATGATTTACCATCAATAAGGTATCTCATGTCAAAATCAATCCAACAGAAGCTACAACCTTAACAGTTATGACAACCCAATTTTTAGGTGATGGGATATGTGAATTGTGCCAAGTTTGCCTCTTCTCTTGTATGGCTGTTGTGACCAGCAAAATACATGGGAGATCCTAAACTAATCAACTCACACTTCTAACGATTGAATGGGATATAGACCAAAAAATCCTTCTCATTTCCTAGACATGCAACTAGGTCTGACCTATTTAGATTTGTCTAAGAATATAGGCGAAACACCAATTTATTTGGACTTGCCTGGATGAACGGGCAATTGTATAGAATGGCCTATACTAGAATGTACTCTTTAACAATTGCTGGTGATAGTATTGTGCCCTCTAGTGTTGACATCTATTCGGAAAATCCAATGTTATTAATATATCACTAACAATATTGTAAGCTTTTGAATTGGCAGTACCTTACCACCTTGTCTACAACTTAGAACCATAGATCTACAATATCAAACTTGAAATTAGTTTAATCACACAATTCAGATTGGAATTGCCAATATCAATGGGTGGAAGGTTTCCTCCTCACCTCATACATCTGCTCCAGGGTTTTTTGCCCCTGAACTGAATAACTCGAATGGAAACTCATAAGCAATTTGAAACTTTGGATCGTGGATGATCTTATAAATATGCACTCATCAGATTAGGACTCATTGGACCAAATTTGTGCCAAGATTTGAAATCTGCCTGTAGCATGTTGAAGAAAACTTTTAATTTTGCAAAAACAATATTTAATCATATTTTAGGCACCAAAAGCTGATATCAAATGGCTATAAGCACAAAACTTGATTTCAATCAAATCAATCCTAACCTTAAACAGAACAGTTTACTGGTTTATTTTCACAAAAATATAAGGCACAAATTCGATAATGTACATTGCACAAGTTTCCTGAAATAAACCAGAGATGCTTATTGCACAGAAGTAATTGACGATAGAGACAGAGCTGTCTCTAATATGTTATTCGCACAAAATCACCATAATTATACTTAGTTCACAATGACAACATGAGCTTGAGACAAGCATCAAAACATGGAAGAACATGACATACATATACAGCAATGGCATTTACATATAGGTGAATTTGTATGCCAGGATAAAATCATTAGGCCATTAGACTAACACGTTCATGCTCTTATGACTCATAACTTATGCGTGTTTTTCAAATTATATGGGTTCATTGGCATTCGAGATTCCACTGCTCAACCACCTTTCCTGCCAAGAAAATCAAATGTCTAGTTCATCTTTTAGATCCAAGTAATGGAATTACTATTATACCAATTAAAATTGTAGTCATAACATAATTTCATGAACTTAATAATAAAGGTGTAGATGAACTTATCATAGTTACCAAATTTAATGCTAGACATGAACCAAAAGAACACTATCAGTTAGTTTACCTAGCATGGCGGTCCTTCAATAAGATGAGATAAAGTGGGTCTTGAGGTGAAATTTTGAATAGCTGGATTGCAATATACCAGCACGTCACCATACTGTGCAAGGCATAAAAATCTTTAAAATGTGTCTAAAAAGATAAAATCTGTATTTACAAATCAGACTGAAAAGTATTATTCCTTCATAGTCAGGACTCCTGAGAGCATTATATCAGAAAATGAAAAGCATTTATATACCTGCCAAGGCAAATCAACAAAACCGTCCAAATGAATGCACCTATCCATGTGGGCTCCTTGTAACATACCCAGGTCTGAACAATGGCACATGAACAACCAAAAGTCAAAATAGTTCATTCAGTCTGCTAATGAAACAGACTCATATTTCTAAAAGAAACAAAATTAATTTAGAAAACATCTACAGTCCAGTAAAAGGCTTCAAACAAAATACATCCGAACACAAACCGTGCAATCTATCTCCATGAATTTGTGAGAAAACAAAAGAACTAAAAAAATGGAAGAGTATCATAACCCACACAGAAGTTTCCTGACCCAGCTTGGGTAAACTCCCATGTTATGCTTCAACCTCATTGAAAGGTCCTCACTTCAAACAGCTATTTGTACTAGTACTTGTTTTCAGGCTCACTTTGTTAAGTTCACCTACATTTGTTGTACATTTCATTATTTTCTTTCTTTTCCTTGCGTTATTTTGTTAATGTTCAGGGCCCTTTCTGTCCTAGTAACTCACCATTTTAATAGTTGTACAGTCCAGTCACACTAACCAATTTTGGTCATTCATGGACATAAATATCATTTATTTCTCTATTTCTTTGTCTTTATGCACTTCATAGTCAAATGTGATACCACGGCCACCTGTGCATACAGCCTATAATGACATCTTTTAGAACCACATACAGAAATCATTAACATGAATTTTGAAGTTTATAATCATAGTTGATCAAACTTCAATGGTAAATCCAAAAAAACAATGATCTGCAAAACATTGTGATTATACCGAATTAATCATGAATCCTGGAGCCAGCTGATTTTTTCCCTAAAAAATCTTAATCTCTGATAACATCATTGACCAATTGTTGAACCAATTAGCAATGATTAGTTGCATTTAAAATGCAGTAAAACGACGTTAAAATACCTGAAAATGGCAAAAAGCATTAAAAATCATTGCAAAAATCTGTGAAATTCTAAAAAAAAAATTACAAACTTGCAAAATCACTCAAAAACAAGGCCGAGTCCACGAAGGAATCAAAATCAGTATGGAATCAAGGAGAAAACCCAAAACAAAAGAGGAGGAGTAATGGCATTCATCAACTGAACTTGAAAGGGCCTTAATCATCCAAAATTGTGGGGGTCGTGAGATAATGTTGAAGCAGTTGATGAATCAGCTCCAAATTGCACCTTCCATATAATCTGAGTTCTTTGCACACCTTGCCTAATAGATTTTGACATGAACAAGTATACTAGCACTTGCACCAAAAGAAGGTGCAATGTTTACGCCGATAGTAATATATACATGTTAATATGTTGGAGGGCACACATTAAGTGATAATAATGTATAATATGATATAGTAAACATAAATAGGTTATTCTAAACATCAAGGTAAATCAATTATTGATATTCTAAACAGATTTGGAATGATGGACAACAAACTTATGTCTACACCCATGGAAACAAATCTACATAAACTAAAAGATGCAACCTCTGAGTCAAAATTAGCCAATCCTACTCTCTATCAAAAGATAATTGGATCCTTGATGTATTTGGTGAATACTAGGCCATGCATTTGTTATGCAACAAATGCTCTCAGTCAGTTCATGTGTGAACCTAAAAGAATACATCTTGTAGCAGCAAAACACATCATGAGGTATCTACGAGGAACCATTGGACTAGGATGAAAATGCGATAATGTAGATATAAGTCTACATGGATATTGCGACTCAGATTGGATTGGTAGTGTTGTTGATTGAAAAAGTACAGCAGAAAGAAATTCTTAGTTGCACAAAGCTCTATGGAAGCCGAATACATTGCAACATCAATGGGAGCTCAAGAATGAGTATGATTGAGGAAACAACTTGTAGGGTTTTTTGGATAATCCATGGAACCCACTATTATACACTATGATAATCAAAGTTGTATAAAACTTTTAGTGAATCCAATATTTCATAATAGATCGAAACACGTTGAGATCCCATATCATTATATTAGAGACATGGTGTAAAGAAATGTCATACAACTGAGATACATCAGCATAGATGAGCAAATTGTTGACATTTTTAACCAAGCCCATCTCAAAATTTAAAGTGGATCACTTCAAAGGCAAACTTGGTGATAAAATGTAATTATATTTTCTAAGGTTGAGTCTCTGTTAAGTTTTAATGTTAAAAGATATCTATGTTTATACTGTTTTCTTATCAAGTGAGTTACTACATGAGTTTGTAGAAACATCATGAAAGGTGACGATCTTAACAAGGCTTAACCTGCTATCATGATGGATGTCATATGGATGATATCTATGGAGATCATGATAGTGCATATCTCTTACATATAAACAACCAAGTAGTGTTCGACTACTATAAGTTATTTTACTGAGATATGGCATGGTGTATAGTGTGAGATATAGTATCGCCGGAGACACCATGTACAGATATCTTCTTCGGTAGGAATCATGAGACTTGATGCTAGTGCACATACCAAGGAAGATATAAGTATGGTGAATATCTTATGGTTGATATTCATGTACGTACCGTACTTTTGATGATACTGTAAGTTAACACCTAGATGATAGATATATGTTGCTATCCTTAATCACACCATTTTCTATAATATCTTATTGAGATGATATTCCTCTCTCATAACTTAGGAGTACAATGTGTTGCTCATACAAACAATCCTCCCCAGCTAAAAGGAAGTGTTAATGTTGTAGCTTCAGTCAGATTAGTTTGATCAAGAGACAAATCATTTTAATCAGTATATTGAAATCATAATGCTTACGAGTTAAACATTAGGTCTGCTTATTAATTATTAGATTTCACACACACACATATAACTCAAGTATATATACATATGTAGATCTACACACACACACACACATTGTATAAGTTTAACAGACATCTAATAATTATTAATCATTGATCAATACTGATTATCGATCTGACTGAATCGATCATTTAAACTATGTGCAGAATTTATCATTTAACCCGACCATATAGTGTTATCGATTTAATGAAATTGTTTATTTGTGATGACCTCATAAGATTCAAAGTAGATCGTATTCCTTAATTATGTAATTGATTATCAACAACAATAATCACTGTTATGAAACAGAAATTAAATTTGTTATGAACTGGTTGTATTATGATCACCAGACATGTCTCTACGTCTCTATGTGGACTTGGGCCACGTAGAGACATGTCTCTACATGAGACATGCTTCCTTGGTATGTATAAATAATCAGATCTGCAAGTTCTTGGAACACATAGAACTGTACAAAACAGTGTTACTACAAGTTACAGCAATCGCTCACCTTTGTATTTGCATCCTATATTGAAAGCAAACATACAGATATACTTACAGATTGATAGCCAATCCACTTGTACAAAATTGCAAGAAGAATTTGATCAATCATATCAACAAGAAGATTCAAGTGAGAGTGCATTCATCACATCGAGAGATATATAGCTAAAATATAAAAAAGGTACTAAACCTGATCCTATTTCCTTAACACCTAGTACAGCTCCTTATGAAGAATCCCCATTGCCACCATTACTGTCTCCCTATTGTTATTCACAAGCTCACTACCATCATATTTCCAGGTATATTGATTCTTCATATCATACCTAATCATACATACCAGGGCAAGTTTTGGCCATGGTAATGCTGT
Organism: Cupressus sempervirens; assembly: GCA_028749045.1. Lineage (NCBI taxonomy): Eukaryota > Viridiplantae > Streptophyta > Pinopsida > Cupressales > Cupressaceae > Cupressus > Cupressus sempervirens. The sequence goes on along the minus strand of CM053785.1, from coordinate 599,499,947 downwards.
TGGAAAAGCCCCTGCTTCTAACAGTCTTTTGTCAGCTATTTTTTGCAGCATTGACCCTTCTAGTGGATTCTTAATTCTCTCATGAAAACTGTCCAAATCAATGCCCGTCAAGGAGGCGTCTCCCATCTCAGGAAGATCACTAACCATATTAGAGGTCTATCCCAACTTAGGAAGTGTAGGCCTCATATTAATGTTACTGAAAGCCCAAGATTTATAGAACAAATAGCAATATAGCTAAAATGAAATGTAGGAGGAACTATAACTTTCTTCACAAACAAGCACAACTTTAAAGAAGGGATGAATGCTAGGACTCATCTCTGGTCTTCATCAATCCTCTTTTAATTTACAGGAAAATCTACTACTAACCATCCATAGTAGCCTACCCCATAAAGCTTATCATAACTAGGTCTTTGTGTCATGATTTGCTCATCAATTTTTTCAGTGCTTGAATACAACTTCTCAAAATGTTTATATGTAAGCTCTCCTTTCACAATAGCATATCAAGGTTTCTCTTTTTCATTCTGAATTGCTTGCTGGTTTGACATAGTGGACTAGACATTAGATAACTCTGCAATTCATCTTGATACCTATTATGGCGGTTTGAGGTTACTATGAAGGTGAATCATCTAAGAGATCTAAAGTTGCTGACGAATCAGATCTTGTGATCCAACAAACTGAACATCTGCAAGGAGATCTGAACAAGGAAGAGCCTAAGCAATCTGAAGAAGTACCTAATCAATGTGAATCACCTAAAGAAATAAAGAGGCAATTCACTAGAAAATGCTTTGCATGCAATGAAATTGGTCACATGAAGGACTGTACAGGTAAGTATACTAACCCCATCTCTGGTTATTGTTATAACTGTTATGCTTATGGACATAAGAGCTAGTGAATGTAGAAGACCTAGATTCAATATTAATAAGTTCTCCTTTCAACTGGCAGCACATAGGAATATGCTACTGAATAAATCACGTCTTCATTATTGATTGAATACTGGAATTCAGTTCATGATAATGTAATAAATTCTATCTTTCCATTCTCCATTAAAGTTATAAGTAATTCTAGAAGTTGTGTTGTTACATTAGTATTATCTTTACATTATATATATATCTTCAGAAAATTAAAATTAAAACAAGGGAACATAGAAACATTGTTCATTGGTAGGGATAATTCTGTTGGAGCATACATAGGGTTTTTACATGAACATACATACAGACAACGGAGGATATTTGATGGAGATGGAGATTCCATATCACCTTGAAGAAGTGCAGTCTGCTATTAATGCAGAGATACAGGAGTAAAGACAGCCTATGAGCAGAATTGACACCTACAACAGTTTCAGCGATTATATGATGACATGGTGGCAATACTCATAAGTCAACTTCATTTTTTAAGAGTTTGTCCAAGCCGCCATAATAGGTATCGAGATGAATTGCAGAGTTATCTAATGTCTAGTCCACTATATCAAACCAGCGAGCAATTCAGAATGAAAAAGAGAAACTATGATTCACCACAAAATAAAGACTTAGCATGAAAGTGATATGCAGAACATAGACATCTAGCAGAAAATGGAACAGGCTTATTCCAGTGAGCCTCAACTTAGTAAAAGAAGCACCGTCTACAGGTAAGAGAAACGAAAGGTAATTTCAGATATCTTTGCGTACAAGTTGAAGATGTCAAATTCAGTGCAATTTCGGTAAAACCAGGTCCTCTAAATTCCAATAGTGTTTCTAATGAGGATTACCAAACCGTTAGATGACTCAAGAAAGAAAGCAACAAGGATGGAGACATCTTCAAAGGGAGATAGTGAGTTGAATATGCTTCTACAGAGTATTTTGGACCACATTTGAACTATATTCAAACATCCGCATAAGATAGGTGAAAAGCCTGCCGTGAAGGGGTCATTCAGTGCTTCGCAAACTGCTTGCCATTGATCATCTCGCGAAAAAGAAACATTTGTCCAAGCCGAATCATCACGGGATGCAACTTTGAACAGACAAATATACTCAAATTTATCGCATACACATACAATGATAAGGCAAAGTATATATCAAGCATATTAGCAAGCAGGAATTGGAATCGTTCAAATAAGACAGGAAATGGAAGATAGTCAAAGGAGTCTATGATTGTGTCAAAGTCTACACAACAATACCCAGCACAACGTGCAACTGAGTAAAAACATCTGTGGCATATAAGACAAGGATATGTGGAGCAATTAAATACTCGAAACAATATGTGTGTCATTGGATTTTTACATGGAAGTCTCCAATTTGTTAAAGGAGTTTATTTACAAAACAAATAATCACCGTTGAGTACACAATTGAAAGAAGAGATGTGATTTCTAAAGCTTCATTTAACTAAGAACATATTATTTAGAAGAAACATCATGTTCTTTCATAAATGAAAGGACACCTTACTTCTACTTTCAGGATATAAATATGTAAACCTATCCATTGTAAAAACAAGACATATTCGACAAGAAAAAGTATTTTACATTCACTTGTAAGGAGGAATAAGGAGCAAAAATATGACTTTGTAATACAAAATTCAAATATAGTTTTGTAATGAAATATTAAAAATCTTTTGTTTATATTTAAGGCATGAAGATTTAAACTGCAGTTGATTTGTCCTCTATAATCATCTTTAAATTTTGTAAACAATTTAAATGTCAGATTAGTAGACACCGTCATTTAGCATCTTAAAAATGATCATCATAGATATAATGAAATATTGAATTGTTTCCATATTTGTGTCCAGTTTGTCTCCCTACCATAGAAGTTAAAGTTCAATCTGGACTAATTTAAGATTGCACATATATTTGATAAGTCGCATCTTGATTATTTAATTCTTGACAGCATAAGTGCAGAAAACTTTATAAAGTTGTAAGTGAAAATCTTCGTTGTAGTTGACTTTGTTGCCCGAATAAGCAAAGACACTGGTCTTTTGAATCATTAAAGTATTATTGGATTTATACTTTTGAGTCAAAAAATCTATATTTTCCTTCTTGCAAGCATCAACTTAATTATTGAAAACCTTACATAAAAATTCAACTATTTTAAGAAATCAGCATTCAATCTCATTTCGATCGAGTGTGAGGACTTTGCCAACCGGAGAACTCATAAATCTTAAAGTTGCTACAAAAAAGCCTTGAACTAGGCAGTCAGCCTTTGAGGTGAAGGTTTGCTCGCCTAGGTGTAGCGAAGCCTGAAGTGCAAGGGAATTGAAATCATTCCCATTTGTTGGCCATAATTGATTGAGAAATCCTATTGGAGAATTGACAAGCTCTTAGATTTCCAATCTATTGTTTTGGGAACCAAAATACTCGACAAAATGAAAAAGACCCTTGGAATTATATATTTTATAGTTATACATATACGAAATTATATATCATATTCCATGACCTAGGTCGAGTTATAAAAACTCTGCCAGGTTTGCTCGGCTCGACGACTTGAACAACTCGCACGACTCATGAAGAGTTATGGAACTATGATTTTGAAGCAGCGACCTCTAAATTAATAAATTCAATGCGACCTCTAAATTAATAAATTCAATGCCGTTGTTAATGGATAATGATTATTTTGTTAGAGTAATTAGTTGTTCGCACTTATTAATTAAATCACTTTGGTTTAATTAATTAAGTTGCCTATTACTCTTGTTTTCTTAAGCTATCTTGTAGGTGCATATAATTAATATTTTATTAATTATATTGTGCAACCTAGCTTTTTTAAGATTTAGTTTCCCTTTTCGGGTTTCGTGATTCCTTTATAAGGATTCACCTCTTTGTAATTATTAATTCCATTTTAGTCATTCACTTATTGGATCATAATAGAAATTTCTCTTTGCATGTCCATAAGACGTCTCTGGCTTTTTGGCCTCCATGATTTTTCCTTGCCTCTGTTCTTTGCTTCATCCATGTAACAGGTTTATGCATGCAGGTGTTCTTGGGAGATTAGTTTTTCACCTAATCTAACATGGTATCAGAGCAAGCTTGCTGCTCGCTGTTCGTGGTTTGTTGAAGCATTTCAGAATCTGCATTTTTCAAGGGTTTCGGAAGCTTTTTATGTGGATTTAGGGGGGACCTTTTTTTCTGGTCACTTTGGGCTCAAATGGATATCACCGTTGCGCTCAGAGCGCCCAAAAAACCTAGAATCCATATAAAATTTGTCCATTTTGGACACTGTTGGTGTGGGAGGCAAAAAAAATTTGTCCGACAGGGCCGTACGCCCCCCTGCACGCAGTTCGAGAAAAAAAATTAAAACAATTTGAAAAAAAAATTATTTTGCGGCTGTTTTAGCTGCCTCGGTTAATAAACCGCAGCGGAGCCGCTAGCGGTCCGCCGGCGGTGTCTTCCGCGGCCCCGCCCGGTGGCGGCTCTCCGCCCTCCCTCCTCCCGGCCACCGCTCCGCCGGCGGTGCGGGGGGGGAGGTGTTTTTTTATTTTATTTATTTAAAGAAAAAAAAAATCATGCATTTTCAGAGAGCCTAAAGGTTTTTCTTCCGTAACTTGAGCATACGGACGTGTTTTTCCAATCCGAAAAATGCGCCGGAAAGCTGGTTCCGAGACGGAGATGATGGTACAGGTTTTTTTGATTTTTGGTGCAGTTTGGTTGCCTGTTTTGGCAGTCAAAGCCAGATGTTCTGTTTTGCCTTCCGGGAGCCATATCTCGCTCATCCGGACTCTTTTTTGGGCTCGCTTTATATCGTTGGAAAGCTGGTTCTGTGAGTTATTTAGTTGCAGGGGTCTTTTATCCAGATTCTGCTCCAAGTTCTTTCTTCTCCGAGTTTTGCACTTTTGCACTCTGGCGGATTACTTGAATTCTACAGGTCCTGGGATCTCTTCTTCTGTTCTTTTGGCTCACTCTTCTTTCTGACTTCTGAGCATTGTATGCTTCTATTCTATTGCATTCTTTTTTCTGTAAACGCACTGAGATAAAGTGCCTGCTTTTGCATATCTGGGATCTTGTACACCTTGTGTTTGTTTGTACTCGCACTTAGTTATAAAGTGCCATGGGGGGTCATGATGTTTTGCCATTTTGTGCTCATCCACCTTTGTCAAGTGAATTTTTCTTCCACGACATTAGACCATGCAGTGTGTCGGTGACACCGCCCTTTATCCTGTGCTTGTACTTCTATTGCACTGTTGGTGTTCCTGATTCTTCTTCTTGCAGATGTTTTTGGCATTGCATTTCAGTGTTTTTGTCACCCCTCTCCTTGTTCAGCATTATGGGGGGGGTCACCTGTTGGCTCTATTGCTTCCTTGGTTCGGTTGAGTGATCTACGTATTCAGTTTTTGTTCCTATGTACTAGGCGGATGCAGTGGCTAGGCACCTATGCATTTCGGTGAGATGGTTCATCTACTATATAGACACTCATTCATTCCTAGTTTTGGAGGTCACCTCTTCGATTGATTAGCTCTTCAGACTTTGTCTTCTCTACCTGGTCATGCACTATTTCAGTGGGGGTTCCAGCAGTTTCTTCTGACAGTGTTTGCAGCTTCATGCTTCGGAGATACTTCATGTTTTTTTTTTTGTTCCTCTCTTTGGGACATTTCCTAGATTGGAGGCTTAGTTTCCTTCATCTAGTTCTTTTTCTTGTATTTGGGTACCTAATCAGGCCTTGTTGCTGGGACCCATCTTTTCCTGCTTTCTTAGTTGTGCTAGGTTAGCTTACCTCCTGAGCTTCGCTTAAGGGGGGGTGTTAGAGTAATTAGTTGTTCACACTTATTAATTAAATCACTTTGGTTTAATTAATTAAGTTGCCTATTACTCTTGTTTTCTTAAGCTATCTTGTAGGTGCATATAATTAATATTTTATTAATTATATTGTGCAACCTAGCTTTTTTAAGATTTAGTTTCCCTTTTCGGGTTTCGTGATTCCTTTATAAGGATTCACCTCTTTGTAATTATTAATTCCATTTTAGTCATTCACTTATTGGATCATAATAGAAATTTCTCTTTGCATGTCCATAAGATGTCTCTGGCTTTTTGGCCTCCATGATTTTTCCTTGCCTCTGTTCTTTGCTTCATCCACGTGACAGGTTTATGCATGCAGGTGTTCTTGGGAGATTAGTTTTTCACCTAATCTAAAATATTTGAATCTCCTTTGTAATATTTGGATGTAGATGAAGCAACTATACTTTTGTTCACAGCAGAGAGTTTCAAATCTGATTTAACATTCCTTAACCTATACAGATCTGCTGCAGCATTCTTCACACAAATGCTTCACTTTTCAAATCTAATTGCAGATCCTTCACATATATTTCTGTACTAAATCTTCGCTTGGTCTGCTCTAGATCTTCTCTAATTGAAATGATTTAAATTGTATTACATATCTTATTTCTTATGTCCAACTTACCTTCCTTTATACCACATCACACCTCTTCTTGAAGGGAAGCGATCTTTCAGAAGAAGTCGGCTACCTTTGAAAATAATAATGTTGTTTTAAGTTCTCCACGAGGGGCAACCATATGAAAGAGAGACATATCTACCAAGGAAGGTGCTACAACATGAGGTGTTTGGCTATTTATAAAAATTAAAATATAATAATCATTTCGAGGGTCAGCCTCCATTCAAATTAAAATGTGATAAATACTTTGACAATCAGAACATGGTCAGCCTGTGTAACAATAAATATTTCTAGTAACTCCAATGCTGTTATGGATGAGGGCTAGCCCTCTATTGGTTTTGATGAATCCATTACTCTCCTTAGCATATAACTTATTGTGATTGGCCAGCCCATTTATTTTCCTTTGCCTTCAATAAGAATGTTGTGATAGTAGTCCACCTTTGAACTCAATGGCAACAATATTTCCAACACATATAACAAGGGCTAATCCACATCATCATGGCTAATCCAACAAGTAAGAAGGAACCAGAACAGCTAATACAATTATCCTCTCCCAATGATCGAGGAACTCAATAAATACAATGGCAATTCCCTGTTCCAAAGTACCCAAAAGTTAGTGAAATGTCCACTGAGACCACAAGGAGATGGAAGTCAAGAAAAAGTCCAGATAGACAAATCCCAATTAATAAAGGGTTCTTCCAACTATGTTTTAGTTAATTACGAGAGGATAGCCAAGAAGGCTATGGATTGTTCTTGTAGCACACCTTATCTTAGGAGATAGTTGAAAACAACTTCTAGGCTTGAATAGGCCAAGGGGATCCTTTGTGTTGATGTGTGTGAACACCAAAGCAGCATTTAATTTCACTTGGCCCTTTTGCCATTTCCAAAAGGCACATTGGAGGTATTGCAGGTAAAAGCAAAATGTTCAACTGCATATAAAATTGTCTGAGAATTTTGTGAAGCTTTGATGGTTTGATTTCTTTTGAAAAATGCTTTTGCATTGTTTTGTCTGAATGCAATCTTTTTCCCTTTGCAAGAAAAATGTTGCCCAAAACCTGCATGGATGTTAATTCAAAGATTTCAGGAAAATATTGTAGGCTTGTCCTCTATAGAAAAATCACAACACGGTATTGAAAACATATGGCAGGTGGTGCTGCAAGTCCCAATTCCTATTCAAGATTAAAGGGATTCCAGTTCAATCAGTTGATCATTAGACAAGACAAAAGAGGTGCTTTGACAATTGTATGACTACTATACTTACTTATCAATATCATTAATACTGATGAAATTAATAGTAGTCTCTTTTTGCCAGTAGTAGCATAGTGTGATGGCTATATCATGGTATTATGATTCTTGCTACCAAAGATTCAAACTCTTACTATAGTGATATTTCTGACCATTCTAGTTGGGCATGAGGTCCCCCATTTGTGGTTTCATTGGTTCATAGCTCCAATTAAAAAGCTCTCTCTCCCCCCTCTCTCCCCACCAACATATGAACCAATACTGGTAACAGTTTATTCTATGATGCTATGTTGGTATTCTAAATTATTGCTCCAAATATGTGTACATTTTTTTATGGACCAAAACACCAATTTTTTTCTTTACCCAAATCCATGAACGATACCCCCAAACCCAATTTCAAGTCACTACCAAAATAAGTGATTTAGGTAAGCAGATGGAATAATGGCTACTAAGCGTCAATAACATGCCCACTTGGTTCTAAAACATCTAATAAATGTAACAATAGCTATAAAGTGTCAATAACATGCCCAACTGGCTCTAGAACATCTAATAGTTGTAATAATGGTTAAAAAGCATCAATAACATGCTCAACTGTCTATAAAACATCTAATAGTTGTAATAATGGTTGTATGGTAAAAAGTGCAATAAAAAATGTTTTTGCATTGTTTTGTGTGAATATAGTCTTTTCCCCTTTGCAAGAAAAATGTTGCCCAAAGTCTGCATGGATTTTAATTCAAGGATTTCAGGAAGGAAAATAATGTGCACTTGTCCTCCATAGAAAAATCACAATAGGGTATTGAAAACATATGGCATGTGGCACTGCAACTCCCAATTCCTATTCAGCATTAAAGAGATTCCAGTTCATTCAGTTGATCATTAGACAAGACAAAAGAGGTGCTTTAACAATTGTATGACTATTATACTTACTATGCAATATAATATATATTGATAAATATTTAAAATTAATAACAAAGTCTTTTCTTGCCAATCATAGCATAGTGTGATCAGTAAATCATGGTATTGTGATTCTTGCTACCAAGATTCAAACCCTTACTATGATGATATTGCTGACCATTCTAGTTGGAGATGAGGTCCCCTAATTGTGGTTTCATTGGTTCATAGCTCCAATAAAAAAGTGCTCGCTCTCTCTCTCTCTCTCTCTCTCTCTCTCTCTCACACACACACACACACACACACACACACCCACATCAAATATGAATTAATACTAGTAACAGTTTATTATAATAAGCTTTGTTGGTATTTCTTAATTATTGGTGCAAATATATGTACATTATTAATTTTCACACGCTTTTTATGGACCAACCAAACCCCAATTTTATTTTTCTTTACCCAAATCCATGAACCAAGGCCTCGGGCTCAAATCCAAGCTAGTACCAAGATAAGTAATTTAAAAAAGCAGTTGTAACAATGGCTACTAGGCATTCACAATTACCATTTTGTTGCCTAAACCATTTTAGGTACAAGGATAGGATTTCATTTATGTTTTATTTGAAATACTCTCTCCTTCAGGGGTTAAGTGCTCACCGTAAAAAAAAGAGTAGGCATATTCTTTGTGAGGGTCTAATATTGTTGATTGCAGAATACTGTAGAGACAAGGCTATGGGGCAATTAATGTCGTCTGTGAAGAAAAAATGGAAATTAATTAAGGGTGCTTTGGAGAAGGGTCATGTTAAAGAGTTTCTCAGGCTAGGGGCAAGGAAACTGATTCAGAGATTGGGTTTGAAGATACAGAAGAGGAGGTGGATAAATTGGAGAGAAAGAGGAATACGGGAATTGGAAAGAAGAAACCCAAAATTTCAGAAAAGGATACAAACTAGGATGATGACATGGAAGCCGAGGTGGAAGGAAAAAAGAAGAATGTGGGAGGTTGGGGTGAAGAGGCTACTATGGAGAGTGGTGGGTGTAGTTCAAACAATGATGAGTACTCTGCTAGCCAAGAGGAGGTGTCAGTTCAAACCATGAGAACTAGGAGTGGGTCGAAGAAAATGTCTGATAGTGAGGTTGATACCAGTGAAACGCCAGAATTGGAGAAAAGGAATCATGATGGATCTCAGAAGGTCCTCCTATCAGAGTCTAGAGATGTTCCTATGAAGAATTCTTCCTTGGATAAAGAGAATAAGAAAGATATGGAGCTGACTGAGAATAAGAAGGGGGATTTGCAGGAAATCTCGTGCAGCCCACTAAACAAACCTATGGAGGATGTGACTGAGATGGGCCATAATGTGGAGGAGCCGGATGATAATATTGTCATTAAGAATGAGAAGACTCTGTTAGAGGGTACTGTGGACACTAGGCTAGAGGATCTGAATAAGGGATGATGTGGTGAGAATGTTAATTATGTTATTGATGACCCCGATGAGATGGCTGGGAAGGAGTCGGATGGTAATCTTGAGTTTCTCCATAAGGCTAAGATGCATGCTGAACTATCCCTCATGGTTGACACGTGAATTTATAATGAAATAAATTCTTTAAAAAAGATGGTCAGGGGTCTGCAAGGCAATTTGGAAGAAGAAAAGAAATATAGAATGGAGCTAGAAGAAAAGGTTAGGGACATTCTTAGAAAGCTCTTGGACTATGAGGCCAAACTTAGGAAGCTTGTTAAGAACAATGAGCAGAACATGAATGCGGCTACTTCCATCTTATGTGCAACCACTGCTAGCTTGGTTAGGAGAAGTGCAGATGAGATTGTTTCTCCACTGGTTGTTTCTCTCAGTGGAGGTCCCAGCAAATGCACCAGGCAGAGCACTAAGAAGGCTATTGAAGCTCATCTGGGTTTGACTGCTAAAGAATCTATTGAGGAAGTGGCTAACATTGGTATAAACCTGGCTCAAGTAGTGAAGGAGCTCGTCTGAGGGGGTTTTGGTTTCCTTTTTGGTTCTATGGATCTTTTTGGTCTGTCGTCTAGTACTGGTTTCTAGTTCTGGTTGTAGTGTCTGGTCAATACTACTAGTCTTTTCTTTTTTACAGTAGAAAAGTGTTCTCCTTTGGGGATTTTGTTCAGTATTAAAATGCTTTATATCTAAGGTTTCAGGTCCTTGTAAAACCTGTTTATTTTGCTGAAACTTTGAACTTAACAATATATCTTAATTAATTGTTGTATGGGGTTTAGGGTCCCCTCAAAACCTGTTTTTACATTAATCCAAAACCAATGGCTACTAAGTGTCAATAACATGCCCAATTGGCTCTAGGACATCTAATAGTTGTAATAATGGCTACAAAGCATCATCAACAAGCTCAACTGGCTATAAAACATCTAATAGTTGAACTAATGGCTATATGGTACAAAGTGTAATAAACATTTCTGGAAGCCACCACCCTTCCCCTCTCCCACCCTCCCCCATCCACCCCACCCAGTCCAATCAAGCAACAATTTTTTTTTTTTAATGGATATTAGAGTGATAGGGATTAGATTGTTTACTAACATATAACACTATCTAAATTTTGGCACCAGAAGCATGCATTACAACATAGCAGTACTTCTCTTGGCAGCATGGTTGTCTTGTACATGATGTTTGCAGTGGATCCATCTCACCAATAGTTGGTTTAATTGAAATTTCGCTTGATAATTACCCCAAAACCTTATGCTCTGACTCTATAGGAATGCAGCAAAATATGCACACAAAACATAAATATTTTTTAAATTCTAAGGGTTCGGTAGATCTCATGGTCATAAGTGCAGTGCATCATGTCTTTCATCACGCATGCCATGCACTAAAATCTTTATTGGCAGAAGCAAGCATCAAGGTGCAGATCTCCATTTTTATTAGTGTTTAATGAACCCCTAAGCTAATCCCTAAGCCTTGTGGTCATTATCCTACACTGGATTGTTGATTTTTTTACAAGAAGCAGGCTAAACAACAGGGTTTCTAATAACTTGAAAGACACTCAATTCAAGGCTCAAATACACAAGAGTCAAATCACTTCTAGGTGTGAAACAAAAAAATTATCTTCGCGCACATCAATTTTGTTGATCGTCTGGTGTCGCAACTTGGTTCATAGACGCTTGACATGTCTCGAAACTTCTTAAAAAGGTTTCTCACCTACCGGATCCTCTCCCCAGAAACCCAATCTCTTATTAAAGCATCATCCCTCCTATCATGGCAATACCTTGAAGTAAAGAGAAGCCTAAACCTAATATGATAATTGTTTCGCTACCACCCCCTGTAAGAGTTGATCAGATGAAAGGAGAACGAGTGATGTGTATTCTACTTTTCCTTGAAATTTATTTTCCTTACAGAACATGTATGGAGCTAAAGTACCAAAATTTCTTTGTGCTTTTTGAATATCCATATCAAAACAGAGATTGCATTAGCTTTGAATCACATTCTTTCGATAATTAGCAGATTGTAATGGTAATATATAGAATTAAAGACAAAAAAAAGTATATGGTAGATGTATTCCATACGTCGGGACGTTTGATTTGAATGAACAGTTCCCCTCATATTTTGGACATCTTTTTACAAGCATGAGCTACAGTGTATGAAATTGTAAGAAGATGTGGTGTGATTTCATTAACAACCAAATAGAATATACTACAAAAACTTTAAGGTTCCATCCAACCGCATACCTCGGCAGTAAATACATAACAGAAATTAAGGAGATGGGGTAAAATATAAACAAATATTAGCTGTGAGAAGCGACTTACTGCTATGGCGGCAACATTCAGGTAGAAATCAATCAGTGTTGCATTCATCCATCTGCAAAAGATTAAAGTTGTGATGACTGTAATCTATAAAGCTAAGAAAACTTTCCGTGTAAATTTCATTTTCTTACGGTGTGAGGAGGTCTTTACGGAATGGAGAACCGTCTGCGATAATCGTGTAGAGAAGGGTGATGAGCATAATGAAGCCCAGTGTCACAAACACCACTCGCGCCACCACAACTGAGGATACCCACGATTCCATTTTCTTCCCTTCCCTTCCAACTCTGCGTAGATTCTCCTGACCAACCTTACAAAATGAGAGAGCGAAACTACGTAGCCCACGTCGCTACATCTCATCCACGAGAACTAATAGAGCATAAGATTTTAAAAGTTGACTCACAAGTGGTGGGATTAAATGAGCCGAAGTTTATTGTGGTTTAGATCAATGAAGAAAGCACTTAATCTTCTTTTTTGGTAAGAAAATTAAGGAGCACGATGAAAGAATCAAGATTGGTGCTCATAAGATATAAGGTAAAATTTAGCTTGAAATTTAAAAAGCGGCACTAAAAGGTTTTGAAATTGATATGAGAGGTAAAGAAGGTTATTTATTATTTATTAATTTAAGAGAGGGATGTTAATATATGTGCGGGGTACATGTGATAGTATCGGGCAAGTTTGGGGTTCATAGGTGTTTACTAAACTCTTTAGTACATAACATGTATCTTTTAGAAAATAAAATGTAAACCATCAAAATAATAATTGATACAAATACTAAAACTTTATGACGAGCTCATGTTATAGACATGCGCACACACACACATACACACATATGTAATTGAATGTAAAAGGGGTAGGTAGACAAGTCTGTCTAGATTAGACAGGGACTATCAATATTATTGACATAGTTTATCATGCCTAAATTGAGTCATATTTACAAAATAAAGATGTTCATATAAAACAAAAATAAGTTCCATAATGTCATAGTCATCTAAGACTTGCCAACTTGATCATCATCCGAGTGTAAATTATTTTACTATCATGTGGTTCCCCATGGACCCAAAAGAGGATGAGAACTAGTAAAGGAAAAGATCCACTACAAGATCTAATGCCCACTACAACATAGCCAAAATGACATGTATTGAGACCACACAATCCCATCCTACCACTTCATGTGCACACCTACTAGCCGTTTTGTGAAAAAAATCACCTACATCCACAAAAAACATGCAATGACACCATTTTCTATTGAAGGGAAACCAAATCAGAAGTAAATAGTGAAATCAAAGAAACTCTGTGAATTTAATGGAGATTCAAAACTCAATCTAGAAAGGGTACATACATTATTGAAGCCACACAAACACACATATGATTCAAACATGGAAATAAACCTAAAATCATCTCATTCAAATCATTATTATCATGAAGAAGACACAACAATCATTGAAGAGGAGGAAGAAGACATGGCAATCATCAAAAATGAATAAGCCATGTATTGTTCTAAGTTTTTCACTTGTTCCAATTTACTCTTGTTTTAAAGACCTTCATGTTTTCTATAAAATTGATGTACAAAGATTCATTAATGAAAACATGATATCATATAAAGATGCACAATTAAGTGGGTGAACCCACAATAGTGGGTTACACATTTGTGCAATCAATTTTTTAAGTTGGGGAGTTGTGCTACTAACCTCCCTAAGAATTTTGATCGAAAGTCTTGTCCTTTCGATTGAAAATCCTTTTTGCCTTAGTTTTGATCAAAATAAATAAGAAAAGTACTTTCAATCAAAAACACTGAGTTAATTTTGATCGAAAGTAAGTAGGTACTTTCGATCAAAAGTATATAGGTTACTTTCGGCTTTAAAAACCACCAAAACTCCTATCATATTCATTGTGATGTATTTCAATTAGAAGTATAAGAAACTAGGCATTTGACTCGTCAAACGCTGAAACAAGTAAACATTTTTCACATTTTTTAGTTTTGTAATATTTTTTAGTATATTTTAAATATGTTTGTTAGGTATTTTTAATGTATATATATGTGTGTGTGTGTGTGTGCGCGCGTGCGCGTTGTGTATGTATATATATGTATATATTATATGTGTATATATGCATATATGTATATACATGTATATGTGTGTGTATGCACATATTGATCGTATATGTGCACATATGTGTGTATATGTGTATATATATGTATATACACACACAAATATGTATGTATGTATATGTATCTACATAATTACTATTTTTTAATGTATATATGTTTATATTTTTAATGTATATAGGCATGTGTGGACATGTGTATATATGTATACACATGTACATATCCATATTATATATATGCATGTGTGTATAGGTATATATGCACACACACACATATAATGTATACATGACATATATATATATATATATATATATATATATATATATATATATATATATATATATATATATATATATATATACATGTGGATAAATACATGCATATATCACACATGTAGATATATACATATATACATACGCATATGTACACACACACATATGCATGCTTATAACATATAGAGTCTATATATACATATCCATACATGCATATATATAATATTTGTGTATGTTTGTGTATACATGTACATATGTAAACATTTATATATATATATATATATATATGCTTGCATATATACATGTGTATACGTACATATACAAATATTATATATATGCATGTATGGATGTGTATGTTTATAATTTATCTATTGTGTGTGCATATATGTGTGTGTGTGGACGCACATATATGATATCTCTCTTTAACCCTTAACTACTAACCCTTATCTCTCTCTAGACTAGCTCCTAAGGTCCCTAACATCTCTCTAACCCCTGAGTTCCCCTAAGTCTTATTGAGCTCTCTAGATCCTAACCCCTAAGGTCCCTATCTCTCTCTAACCCCTAATACCTATATTTCCCTCCCTCCCTATCTCCTAAGCCTTATCTCTACCTCTTAACTCTAGCTCTTAACTCTGAACTCTGAACACACACTCTCTCTCTCTCTCTCTCAACCCCTAACCTCTCTCTAACTAGGACAAACCCTATATCTCTCTCTTACCCCTAACTTCTATCTCTCACTCTCTATCTCCTAACCCCCAACTCCTATCTCTCTCTTACCCCTATCTCTCACTATCTATATCCTAAACCTAACCTCTCTCTAACCCCTAACTCTTATCTCTTTCTAAACCCTAACTGCACTATTTTCTTGGAAATGTAGTATAGACTAGGTCACTAAGAGGGGGGTGAATCAAGAACATTAAAATTTATACTTTAATTCATCAATTAAATCTTGACAATATAATTTGATCTAATTGCATGCATGAAATACTAAAAGTAATTAAACATTCATAACACTTGACACAATATTTGGTGACCCAAAAACCTTCCAAATAGAAAGTAAAATTGGGGTGGGGATGATACCCACAAGCTTTATGACTGCACTATAAAGTTAGCATGTTAAAGCTTACAATTGATCACTTCTGATGATCTATCCTGTTAGGAGCAATAAGGACTATTAGGTCCACCTTACAATACAATAAAGTATGTAATTGGTTAGGAGATTTGTACAAGATTGTTAAGTCCACCTTGTTAGAGGATTTGACTGGTGCACCTATTAGGATGAACTAATAGTAGATTTCTGATTTGCAACTTGGTTTGTTGAATGAGATTCCTTTGATGTATATTGATCACCTTGTTGTGATAGATAAGACTCTACTTTTCCTTATACTACTTGTAGCCTTTTTCTTCTAATTCACACTCATACTACTTCTTACTTGTTACGCATTCACATTTGGATATGACAAGATGTATTACATATATACCAATCCAAATCATTTTCTTCTAGAGTTGGCTAGAATACCCAATTCATCATAATTCACCAAGTCAACTCATTGCTGAAACTCGGGTCTAGAAGACCACTCGAGTGATGTTTTGACACTCGAAAACATTGTCAACTCAGTTAGCTCTGGTGCTTAGTTGACATTGGTACATAGTCCACATTGACTACTTGGGAGTAGCTTGAACTCGGTTAGCACTTGGTGATTCGACAAGCATTGAAGAACTTAGTAGATAGTAAAGAGATAAGATGACACCGCAACTCAGTCAACACTACCTTCATTCTGCTTTGTTAACACTGCCAGCTAGGTAGACACTGATAAGATCAATTAACAGTATAGATCTTGGTTAACACTATAGAGCTTGGTTAATACTATAAAGCTCGGTAAACACTGATGAGCTCCATAGACTCTGTGAAGCTTGACATGCACTGTATTTTGCCTTTAAAGCTCGGTAGACTCTTCATTATGTATTGAGAGCTTGGTAGCAACTATAAAGCTCAGTATACACAGCTATGTGTATGTGAGGCTTGGTAGAAACTATAAAGCTCGGTAGCAATGTAATCAATCAATATGATTAAGTGTTTAGTCATTAACTGACAAAATATTTGACCATAAGGTCAACAATATCCTCCTTTGGCATTAGTGACAAAAACACTTATCATACCAAAATATTGAATACTCAAAAGGATAAGTCAAAACTTCCCTATCCATATGCTTGGGTCTGCAACTCAACTTTGACTGTTGGAACTGTTGCTTGGTAGACTCTGACTCTATTTTTCAAAATTGTTTTTATAGCTTTGTTGTACATATTTTCTTCTTCCTCCTGATATACATATATTTCCTAATGATATACATTTCACCCTTTTATATAAATATCTTATTTCCTTATGATATACATTTCCCCCTTGATTTTGACACAAATGCCAAAAAAATTGCATATTTACAAGGTAACACCAAAATGTGAAAGGAAATCACTATGTACCTTAAAAATTATGGACATGACTTTGTCCCAATTATCATTCAAAACTTTGGAACTTTGCAAAGCTATTTGCACCTCAGTTGATAGTTCCATCATGTGATCAACAATTGAGAAGTTGTTGTCATGGATCAATGCTTTTGCATGTACAATATATTTTTGCATTACATTCATGTGGGGAATTATCATACCATGTATTTCTGCAAGTGTAGCCCTTATCTTGGCTTCTTCCCTCAACAACTTTTCCTACAAGTCTGTCAAATATTTGTTAGATTGTGGTGACTGATCAGGAAAGTATTGTACATACTTCATAAATAGTGGGGTTCGGGGCATCGCCTCGAAATTTTTTTTTTTTGGGAAGTAGCCGACATGGTAGCTGACATATTTTGGCTGACATATGGCCAACATGTTATAACCCTAAAGCGGTTTAATACTTGTATAAAAGGGGCTTAGGGTTGGGTATTTTTCATATGTGGTGATACAAAATTGGTTCTTGCGGCGGTATTGAGCTGTAAGGGATTACGGATTGTAATCAGGTTGTAACCACTGGATTGTAATAAGATCGGACTTGCTGTTTGGTGGACGTAGCCCAGGGATTGGGTGAACCACGTTAAATCTTGGTGCCTTGTGTTCATTTCTGTGTGTTCTATTATTTTCTGTTATTGGTTATATTTGCATGTAGTTTTTTATTTCTGTCTGTGGTTTATCCTAACAATATTTGATCTTTACAAAATGTGCAGAATTGGTGCTAGGATCAAATGACAACTAGTGCACACTTTCCTTCAAGTCAATATCTATCTTAGATAACCATTCCTTCATTTCTTTTATGAAATTGGTAGTGTCACTTAACTTAACAAATAAAGAAACAACATTATTTATAGAATTCTGAAAATTTACAAGAATAGTGGACAATTCCACTTGATCAATGGCAATTTTCTATGCCATTTTCTCCAAAACCTTATTGTCAAATTTCCTTTCTGCCCTCTGTAGTAGTTTATCTTGTCCACTCATTAATATTGTGAACAATGTCAACAAGTTGATCCAAAATGGGTTGCTTCTCATCAACCTTTGTACTAAGTGCATCAACAAATATACCCTTAATGTCTTCAGGCATTTGATTTTTCTTATCTGGGCTTCTGTTCTTTTACCGTTTTCTTCCATAGCTCTCCAAGGGTCCATTTGATCAGGAGTTAGATTGGAGAGTTCCCAATCTGGTATAATTGTGTCTTCCTCTAGATCAATTTCTTCATTTGAGGCTTCTACGTCTTTACATAGTAGAAGGAATAATTTTCTTTCCTTTATTCAAATCCTCTATGCTTGGTTGAGGCTTAATCTCAACTCTTATTGCATTGGCAATAGTCACAATAGTAGTAGAAACAACATTACTCAATGGAGAAATAATAGTAATAGTAGGAGAACTTACTATTCCTTGCTAAGACTCTATCTGGCCTAAAGTTGTGAAAAGTGGAACCTTCTTATCGGTAGATGAAGTGGTGGAAATAACACTCATCATTGCACTTAGTAGAAATGCTCCAAAAATCAATTGGGTGCTTAGTGAAATAATGTTTACCTCAATTGACTTGATAGTAGCCTTCTCTGAGCTAGATGACACTAAGGCTTTTCTCAGAGAGAGTAGGAGGGAGGCCATTACCTCAGTTGCTATCTTCTCAAGATCAAAGTCTTGAATGCTTTGTATTTCAGGAAGATTTGCACTTGTTTCTTGATCCTCTTTGTCATCTTCATCCACATTATCTATTTCATCATCATCTTTCTCCTCATCATCTTTTTCATCATCCTTTTCATCATCTATTTGCATAACCTCCTTGGTAGGCTTATGCAATCCATATATGTTTTTCCATGCAACTGTGTTTGATTTCACAACTGATTCAATATCTTTTGATAGAATCAGGAATGCATTAAACTTATGGGTCAACTTTTGTTCATTCTTCTTTAATGATTCCTTCACCTCCTTGTTAGAAAGATTTGGCATAAGTTGTCTCAAGATTTGTTCCCTGATATCTCTAGTCACATTTATTGCATTTTCCCATTAGTGTGTAACAACCTTCAATATAACATCTAGAACTTGATCAATTAGCTCACTCGGAGAATACTTCTATTTAGCCATTTTAGCCACTAAGGCTTCTTCAAATTGCTTATGTTCTTCCTTCTAGTTTCATACTTAAGAGACCTCAAGTAAGTCATACCTCCAACTTATTTTCTTCCAAGGTAGGGGAAAACCTTTTGAAGGTAACTTGTTGCTCTTCTTCATCTTCATCCTCATCCTACAATTTGAGCTTCTTCTTGGATTTTGCAGGTCTTCTTGCGAATACTGCAGGAGAGGACCTTGTAGGCCTTGTAATTGCAACCTTCCATTTCCTTTTAGGAGGTTCTTCTTATTTTGCATGTTCCTCTTTTCCTTCCTCTTCTTCTAGGTCATCTCCCTTTCCTTTTGTCAGCTAATGAAGGGAGCTAGAGTTCTTGCTTTCTATCAAAATCTTCTCCACCTTCTTTCTTCCTCTCTTAAGGGCTTGAGGAAGCTTGATTTCCAAGAAAATCCTAGCCTAAGCTTCTTCATATGTACCAAAGTACGGTGCCTTAGGGTCCATTAACTCATTGACAAGAGCCTCAATTATGTCTCTTATATCATCAATGTTCACCTCATACCCAAGATGTTTTACCCATGCTACCCTTGGCCTAACTGTCTACATAAGAACCTTGTCACAGTCCACAAGGAAACATATATCTTGTTCATAGTCATCAACTAGATGTTTGGGTATCTTAAATAATCTCTTCATTCTCTCCTTAAATATTTTCAAATATGCATCCATGATTCCCTCAAAATTTTCTCCTATTTTAGCTATAAACTCATTAATATGATATACTATAGGTATATCCTTCTTCCATACCACTGTGCCCTTGGAAGGAAAGGATTTTTGAACATAAAAGAATAGATAGGTTAAAAGTGATCCAAACTTACAAGGATTATTCATTGATGCCTAGATGCTCTCAATGTTTTTCTCAGTTGGTTCAACTACAATGTGGCAAGGTCAAATAATAGGTTTTTCTTGATCACTTTGTATGCCATGTCCACAACTTCACATGGAATGATGTTTAGTCTATTGGAACTGTAAATATTGTGGGCAATTACATGTATCTTGAATTTAATCTCCATGTTTGTTACACCATCCAACTTCATACCTCTTCCATCCCACTCAGCAAGAGTCTTCTTTGCTTGTTCAACCCAACCTAAGGTTTTGGTAGTCTTCACCTTGATGGTCATAGGTAACCCTGTTATCCTATGTATCATCTTCTTCTTGATCAGAATAGGATGATCAAGTCATGGCTACATGTTGTGAACTTAGCTGAGAATATACCTAATCCATTTTCTATTAAAGTCCCTCAGTATGTGCAAGATATGGGTTAGACCATTTATTTCCAAATGCTTGTGCTCAAGTTTCAAACTTCCACCCACATGCATTGCTTAATATGCCTAGTTTAAATCAAGGGTTCCTAATTCATGAATTGAACAATGATAAAATGACTGGATATCATGAATTAGGAGTACCTTTGGAGGGATTTGAGATTGTGCTCCAACTGGGTCAAGTTCTTCCATAATCGTTGGACATAATTTGAATGTTGGGGCTTCTCGTTCAACACCTTAGACCAACATTTTTGAACCTTTTTTCAATTTTCTACAAAAGATTCCATTTTACTCGATGATGCAAGGATAAAATTTGACAATTCTGCTTTGAATCGCTCAAGGGATCAAAGATGCTCCACTCTTTGCTCTAAAATCCATGATGAAATAATAACCTTTGATATCTTCCTTTTAACCAAATTAGTCTTTGAGTCTCCATTAATGAGTCATACAATAGTTAGCTTGGTGATAGCCTGTCCAACTTAGCTAAGTCTTCAATACTCGAAAGATACCTTTGACTTGGCAAGCTCAAGATTAGTTAAGTCTCTGAACTTGGTAAATGCTATCAGCACTTAGTTGGAACTCAAAATCCACCATCTGTATCCAAGCTCGGTAAGGTCTTGCAACTTGACCTAGCTTGGTAAGGTCTTGTAACCTAACCTTGCTCGGTAAGGTCTAAGACATTTCTTCAATTGCAATCTTAACTCAGTGATCCCAGTGCATCTAAAATGCTAATTTGGATCTTCTTGCTTGCTTATTGGAACTGATATGAGATGTCTTCTTCTAAACCATTGTTCTAATGATCTCCATGGATAGCTAGTTTGAAATGGTTGAGTCACCCAACTCATTGACTTGGGTGTCAATAGTTTCAGGACTCTGACTTGCATTCTCAGGATATTTCCTTATCCATTGCTATCTCATTTGAATTCTGATATTGTCAACCTTTGCTTTATTTTCATCTTCAACTTTTGCTTGGTTCATATAGTTCTTGGCAAGATGTCCAAGTTCTATGCATACAAAACATATCTTTGTAGGGTTTATCTTCCTCATGTGATGTTTTATGAAATTTGCTCCAATGTGCCTATACTCACCACAATAGTGATAGTTGCACCATGTATTATAATCCCAACCAAATATAGCTTTGACAATTTATTCAGCTAGATTCCATTTCTTGGTCTTGCAATTTGAAGATTTGTGCCCTTGTTTGTTGCAATTGAAACACTTTCCTTCAAACTTAGATTTCTCTGTGCATTCACTTGCTCTATGTCCTAGTTTGTTACAACTATAAATCTTTCCACTAAATTTTGATTTACTATTGCTCCAAAACTTATTTGATGTATGCCCTACTTTTCCACAATGATTACAAGTAGGTCTTTTATTCTTTTGAGCTCCTTGCTGAAATGATTCACCTTCTTCTGTGTATCCTAATCCAACTTTGCCTTTGTGTCTAAATTGATTTTTCTCATTCAATTGATTCATGCTTTCTTGAGATTTCATCATTATTTCATTAGTTTAATTTTCCATGTTAAGATCATTTTGCAACCTTTCATTCTTTGTCCTCAAGTTGATAAGCTCTTGATTTGCATCATTGAATTGATAAATAATATATGCTTGCTGAAGAGACAGTTGATGAATTTCATTGTCCTTTTCTTCTATCTTTTTAGTTTGAAATCTCTTCTCTTCTTTGTCTTTGTCATTTTGTTCCATATTTTCACACATTTTGACTGATCTAATTTCTTGCTCTCTTTTCAGTTTTTTGACTTCATCATGTAGAGTGAGATTCTTCTCAAGTAGGTCTTCGATTGTTGCATCATCTTTATCTAAACTTTTGTCTTGGCAAATGTTTTCAATTCTCTCTTTTGTGTAGAGATTATCATTCATTTGTGTTGCAAGATATTTTCTTCTTTTCAAGGATTGAGAGGGTTACTCCTTCTTTTTTATGAATTGATCCATGGCCAATTGTAGATCCAACTTTTCATTCTCAAAGCATTCTCTAGTCTATACACTTCCATTGCCTCTGATCTTTTCTCAAGTTGTTAAACTTTTGATGTGAGAACCAAATCCTTTGATACCAATTGTTGGAAATGTGGTATAGACTAGGTGACTAAGAGGGGAGGTGAATTAGGAACCAATAAAAATTATACTTTAATTCACAAATTAAACCTTCACAATATAATATGATCTAATTGCATGCATGGAAGACTAAAAGTAATAAAACATTCATAACACTTGACACAATATTTGCTAACCCATAAACCTTCCAAATAGAAAGTAAAACTGGGGTGGGGATGATACCCACAATCTATATGATTGTAGTATAAAGTTATCTCGTTAAATCTTACAATTGATCACTTATGATGATCTGCCCTATTAGGAGCAATAAGGACTATTAGGTCCACCTTGTGAAAGGATTTATACAATACAATTAAGTATGCACATGATTAGGAGACTTGCACAAGACTATTAAGTCCACCTTGTTAGAGGATTTGACTGATGCACCTATCAAGATGAACTAGTAGTAGATCTCTCATTTGCTACTTGGTTTGCTGATGAGATTCCTTTGATGTATAGTGATCACCTTGTTGCGATAGATAAGACTCATTTTCCTTATACCGCCTGTAGCCTTTGGTATTCTAATTCACACTCATACTACTTCTTTCTTGTTACACATTCACATTTGGATATGACAAGATGTATTTCATATATACCAATCCAAATCATTTCCTTTTTGAGTCAACGACAATACCCAATTCATCATAATTCACCAAGTCAGATCACTATTGAAACTTGGGTCCAGAAGACCACTCAGGTGATGTTCTAACACTCAGCAATATTGTCAATTCGAGAAGCTCTGGCACTCAATTGATAATGGTACACAGTCCAAATTGATCACTCGAGAGTAGCTTGAGGCCGGTTAGCACTTGGTGACTCAAGGAACATTGAAGAACTTGGTAGACATTGAAGGGCTTAGTTGAAACTACAACTCGATCAAGACTACCTTCATTTTGCATCATTAACATCAACATCTCGATAGACACTGATAATCTTGGTTAACACTATAGAGCTCAATTAACACTGATGAGTTTGATAGACTCTACAAAGCTGGACAAACTCTGTGAAGCTCAACATGCACTACATTTTGCCTCTAAAGCTCGGTAGAGTCTTCATTCTATATGTGTATCTTGGTAGCAACTATAACTTTAGATCAATATACACTACTATCTGTATGTGAGGCTCAGTAGAAATTGTAATGCTCAATATACACTGCTAACTATATGTGAGGCTCGGTATGTAGTGCCTCTCATGTTTGTAGTATGTACCTTTTTTATTTTGATTCGAAAGATAATTGTTACTCTTATTATTTTTACTTTGAGATTACTTGAGGGGTAGATGTTATACTTTGATTTCAGTATCATAGATGTTATAATGTTACATTGTTTAGTTATCATATTTTCATGTTGATGCTATTTTGAGATGACAGTAGGTCTATAATGATATTTGGTTATCTAGTAATTAGACATATCTCTAATTTGATTATGTCATGGATTTTATGCTAGGGTGATTTACTTCATTCTTATTTCATTATGCTCTATGTGAACGTGAGTGATGCAAATGGATTTATTTAGGTATAAATTGAATAAATAGTTAAATTAGTCATTTGATGCATTTATTCCTTTGGCTATGATATTATATTCAATTGCACTTGATCATGTGTTTTACTGTGTAGGAATTATATCCCTAGTAGTGGCACATGGAGTTAGTGATTCAACTGTTTATATTTTACCAATGTTGTCCTGGTATGGTCAATGTATCCTTAATTAATTGTTTAAATTAAACCTTTCAGTAATCAGTAAATCCAAACTCATTTGCATTATGTGATTAGAGCAGTGAGTGTGTCTGTGTATTTAGAGGTTTGCATGGTCGGGAAAGTTGTTAAGGAAATTTATGTGATTTTGGGTTTTCGGGCTTTAAATTTTATTGAATTTAATTTTTGGCAGCTTTTCCATAGATGAATTCCTATTTCTAGGAATAAGCCTATTTTCATTTGGGTCGATTCAGAGTCTAGCTAGTCTAACTGGCTATTTTCTCTAATCGATTATTCACTCAAAAAGTGAATAAGTATGGAAAGAGGACTTTAACTCCTCACTTCTCACTTTTGAAAAATATAAAATTGAGAGCTTTTTTATGAAATCCTTTTCTAAAGGATGGCATATCTATTTTTTGTGAGAACTTCAGGTGTGATATCTTTACGAGGTCAGTCTTGTTGAATCTAGCTCGGGGAGACCTTGCTTTGCCACAATTTTCAACTACTTTCACAAGATTATTATTTTATTAGGTTGATTCTCATTTCAGCCCCTTTTGCTATTAGGTAGGGCTCTCAATTTTTCTTGTTTTAGATTGGTTCAAACTGTTATAAAAAAGAGGAAGAATTGGTTGAGTAAAAACAATGGGCCCCCCAACGAGCCAGTTTTCCCTCCAACTCCTACAGGTAATATGATTGTTCATGTGCAGGAGTCTGCCAAGCCTTCTGCTCCCATCTCTTCAACTCTTAATACTCCCTTCATTTCAAAGCTTCCTGTTAAAAGCTTCTAGGAAATTTCAGATGAGTATTATGTGGAAGTCATACCAACTGCTTCATCTACAATTAAAAACCAACCTTTAATACTGGATAATGTCTCCCCTCTCATGTCTGAAAGTGAGGATTTTCCCACTTCAAAGAGGAAAGGGAGACCCCCTGGTTCCAAAAACAAAGGCAAATGCAATAAGGTTCAAAATAATGCTATTTCGGTTAATACTCCTTCTATGGAGGATAATATGGAGTTTGAAGCATCCATTTCTAAAATTATGTCTTAATGAACTGCATTTCTTGGAATATTAGAGGACTTGAATGTCTCGATAGAAAATTTGTGGTTAAGAATTTTCTTAGTGCTAAGGGTAATATTGATTTAATCATGTTGCGAGAAATTAAAGCTACTGGGTTTTGTTTGGAATCCAATCTTAATTTTATCCGAAAAGATGCAATTAAAATACACACTAATCACCCTCAGGGAAGAGGAGGTGTGGCTATCTTACTTAGCCCAAAATGGGGTCCTCGAATTAAAAGTTATGGGATCTCTCCCAACAATAGAGCTATTTGGTTGATTTTGAACTATAATAATATGGAATTTGGTATATGTGCTATTTATGCTATTTATGCTGCTAATGACTATATTGAAAGAATTTCTTTTTGGTCTTGGCTTAGCTTGCTTCCTAATATACCTTGGTTTTTTGGAGGTGATTTTAACATTATAGAAAACCAAGAAGATAAAATGGGAGGTCTTCCCTTCTCCTAGAAAGAACAAGAAAGAAATGCTTGGAATAATTTTAAAAATGCTAAATCTTTATTCTATCCCTTAAGTGGGAATAGATATACCAACCTAGGGCTCTAGTTTACATGGTGCAACTTTCAGAAAGGCTAAGCCATAATTTATTCTAGGCTGGACCGATTTTATCTTAACAGTAATTTTTTCTCTATTCTTCTTGATAAGCATAATAGTCTTGTGAGTATCTCCTTGTCTACCCTTTCAAATCATCATCCTATCTCCATATCTATCAGTTTTGGCCCTTCCTTGATCTGCAATAATCAAGATTACCATAAGTTCATTCTCAATACTAATCTTCTAAAAGATGAAGACACCCTTGCTGCTATTTCCATAATTAGGCTTATCAATGATTCACATTATCCTTCCCTATCTCATAATAATAAATGGAGGATGAATGTTAATGCTTGGAAAAAGTTACTCAAAACTATGGGTTAGAAGAGAGCTAAAGAATTTAGATATACAGAGTCTTGGTTGAATAATAATCTCTATAATGCAGAGTTGGCTATTCAAAATAACTCTGATGATCCTTATATGTGTCTTTAGCTGGCTAATGCTAAAAATACTCTTAGGAAGCATCAACATCTTAAAGCCTTGGGAGCTAGGGTTCGATCAAGAGCCCATTGGCTCCAATTCGGGGACAGAGGTAGTAAGTTCTTCTTCAATCTTATTAAGCAAAAATAGGACAAAGAGAATATTGATAATTGTTAATTAATAATCAGATAAGCATTGATTTGGATTCCATTAAGGAAGAGTTTTCCTAATTTTGTGTTGATCTCTTCACCTTCAAGGATTCTCAAGAAGTTGAGTTTCTTTGAAATTAGTGTAGAGGTCTTATTCCTAAAAGGATTTTGGATAATCATGCTTCCTTCCTCGAGCAGCCTTTAACTCTCGAGGAGATTGAGCAATCCATTAAATCTTTTAATAATGACAAAGCCCCTAGTTCTGACGAGCTACCTGCTAAATTCTATAAAGCTAATAGCAATTGGATTTGTAAAATTCTTCTTGATGTTTACAATAAAGCCATTGACACTGGTACTTTGGGTAGAAGCATTAATTCTAGGATTATCAAGCTTATCCCCAAGGAGGGTGATAAATCCCTTATAAAAAACTAGCGTCCCATAACCCTATTAAATCTTTCCTATAAAATCCTTGCTAAGGTTATGGCTTGTAGGCTGGAGAATATTCTTCCTAAGTTCATTTGCCCTTCCCAAATTGGATTTGTTAAAGGTAGATTTATCCTCAAAAACTTGATCACTAGTTGGGAAGCTCTCGATTGGGCTAAGCACACTAGTCAAAATGCTGCTATGTTTTTACTAGATTTTGAAAAGGCTTATGACAGAGTTGAGTGAAACTTCATTATCATGATGCTTGATGCTTTTGGATTCCCTTCCTTCTTCTATAATATTGTTAAAATGCTCCTCAAAGATGCGTATGCTTAGGTTGATATTAATGGATCCCTTTTAGCTCCCTTCCCTTTGGGTAGATCAATTAGGTAAGGATGCCCCCTTGGCCTAGCCCTCTTTGTTATTTCCTTTGAAGCTCTTTTCTATATAATTAGGGATGACACTCTCTCCCATGTGGTTAAAGGTAACACCCTCCCAAATAATAAGGATCTTATCAATTGCTAGTGTGCAGATGATACCTTCCTTTTCTTTGAAGTCTCTGAATCCAATTTTGAAGCCATGATTAGTAAACTAAATTTCTTTTGCAAAATAGCTGGAGCTCAGTTAGCCCATTCTAAGTCTATTTTTCTTGGATGGCAAAGCCCTTCTCTATATTGGTTTGAGAAATTTGGTTTTCAATGGGGTGGCCCATCCAAAATTGTTAAGTATCTGGGTATCCCTTTCTCTATCGATCCATCCTTAAAGGAGATGTGGAGCTAGGTCAAGGATAAAATACATAGCAAGCTTAACAAATGGCACAATAGATCCTTGTCTCTTGTGGGTAGAATTTAAGTGTGTCAAAAAATCCTTTCTTCTTTTAATATTTACTATGCTTCTGTCTGGATGTTTAATGATTATCAAGTGCTAGAAATTCAGAAAGCCGTTAGAAATTACCTATGGTCTGATGGTAAAGGAAACAAAAAGATTCACTCTGTCAATTGGACTTGGTGCCACACCAACAAGCTACTTGGTGGCTTGGGTCTTAGGGACCTTAAGTTAAGCAGCTAGCTTTGGCCTCTAAATGGATCTTTCATGCTATGGAGGGAGAGGACCCCTAGAAATTCTTGATCCATAATAATATTGGAAGAGGCTATCCAAAAAAGGCTAAGTTTTGGAAAAATCTTCCTATTGTTGACCTTATTTGTGGTGACTTCCCTACCATAGTTCAAGACTCTACTATTTTTAAGTCCATTTGGAAAGCCTAGGACTGTGTTAGGCATCTCATGACCAACAAGGATTTCTTTTATAAGAATACCCTCCATGGAGAAAGGTTCATTTGGTTGAACCTTAAGTTGGGCAATAAACCCCTTGCTCTTACCCAATGTTGCTCTACCAAGTTTTGGGCTAACCACGGGACCAAGCAATTTGCTGATATCTTTGAGAAGGATGCCCTTATTCAATGGGATGAATTAAAGAATAAATTTACCTTCCTAATGTTCATAAGAAGACTTATAATATGATTTTTAAGGCTAGTAAAGATATCCCTACCTTAGGTCATGTTGATTCTAATAGTTATTTGAAAATTAAATGGCTTGGTGGTATAAGTATCTCTAAACTCAAAGCTAAGGATATTTACAAAGTTATTAATCGCAATAAAGATATTATAAACCATATTAATAACGTTTGGTATACTGATTTGGACATTCATGCTTGGATGGAATGGTTTGATTATCTTTGGAAAAGTTCTATTGATCCTAAAATCAAATGTTTTAAATGGTTGCTTATTCTTAACAAGCTTCCTACTAGAAGCTCCTTCTCTAATACTAATTATTGCAACATCTGCAGAGTCCCAAAAATGGGAAGACATATTTTATTTGAATGTAGTTTTGCCAAAGAGGTTTGGCTTATGTTTGGCATATCTATTCCCGCTTCCTTTGCCATTTTTGAAATTATTACTGGTTTTATTTGTAATGCTAAAAAAGATGTTAGCATGTTTTGGGATATCCTCTCAGCTAACATTTTTTTGCAGTTCTGGAAGTGCAGAAATGAAGAAAGGTTTCAAAATATACCCAAGTTTCTTATTGAGTCTTTTTGAAGTCTCACTTATTTTAAAATATTTTCGCAAGTCCAAGTTACGATGAGAACCAGCAAGTCAAAGTTCAAAAGGCTGCTCAAAGATGGTTATGCTACCTTCTTTGCTAACGAGGTTAAAGATGGGCACATATGGAAACAACATTTGGATAATATTAACCTTTTCAATCAACCTGTTAAATGCATCAGCAAGGAAGTCAAGAGGACACCCCAAAGTTTCACTAGTGACATGATATATATGCTGAAACAAATCCAAGATCAGAAGAACCTAGTTTGGATGGAAGGCACTATGGGCTGGATAGCATGAATGGATACCTATGTAGATGTTCTTCATTAGTTGCTTCTATTGCTCTCTCTCTTTTGCTCAAATTGTATGTAATTCCTCCTTTCTTTTTGTGAGGCTTGTCCTCTATTGAGCTGTATCTGTTCAAACTTTATGTATGTTTTTTGATCTTATGATGCTTAATACAAAAAATAAATAAATCTCTTAAATAATAATTAATAATTTAAATAAATATAATTAAACCCAAATTAAAACCAAAACTTTATCTTTAAGCTGAATTCTTTTATTTAATCAATTCACGAGATGTTTTTTAATAATATATTTATTAACTTAATTAATAACATTATTTAGATTTTATTATTAAAATAAAACTCCTAAATAATAATTATTAAATTAAATAAATATAAATACATCAAAAATAGAACTTTAATATAATCTTTTAAATTCAATTCTTTTATTTAATTAATTTTTCAATTATTAAAAAAAATTAAATATTGAATTTTTTTAATAAAATTTTCATTAAATTAAATCATTAAATTATCTTTTAATTTGATATAATTAAAATAAAAAATCACAACATACCCACAAGACTGAATACGAAAAGCCATCATGTAGAACATAAAACTAAATCAAATACTAGGGTCAAAATCACGAATTCACATCACTTGACGAATTCGAAAAGGTGAAACTAACTCAGAAACTTTTCCTATTTTCTAGGACAATTGGCTTAGGTTAGGATTTGGACTCAAGAGTCATCTCCCCACTTATACCATTGAAATACTGCGATAGGGTATGCTCATCCTGAAAATTCAGGGAAGTTGATACCTGGTACCTACAATCTAGATAAAATCTACACATGTATAAACACAATATTCTAAACTAAACAAGTAATGACAGAAAGTGGTGCATCATGTAGATCCCGCCTAGCAAGTGACTATGACTCCCTTCCTCAACCACGTCAGAAATGTCAAACATAAAGAAAGAATACACACACACCATACACATGCAAGTATGGGGTAAGTATCCATAGAAACCACATAAAAATAATTTGTCTAACTAACATCATTAAATAACTAAAAGTCGCTAGCACTAAAGTAACTCAACACACACACACACACACACACACACACACACACACACACACACACACACACACATCAACTGAATATGAAGTACAATTAATCAATTCTGGTAATCCACCATCCCTAATCATAAAATATAATAATAGAACATGCCTAAAAGAATCTGGTCAAAAAAAATCAAAAAAGTCAACTAGGGGTAGGCATTACATCCACTCCCCCTAGACTTAGGCTTACTCCTTGAAGCCTACAAGAAAGATAAAACTAAACTAGGGGTAGGCATCAAATCCACTCCCCCTAGTCTTAGGCTCACTCTTGGAAGCTTGCTACAATGACTAGTGTAACTAAAAGTCAAGGAGTACTATCTACAATGTCAAACAAAAAGCTCATTTAAGAAACTAATACAAATAAGTTAATTATGTAACACTTTTAATCCCTTAGAGCAATATGATTCTAGTTTAATAATAAATCGCTAACCATATTGATCCAACATTCATCTTTTTAACAAATACTAAAATAGATCCCCTAAAACACTTCAAACAAAGATCAACATCTCTAACTCCATCAGAAACACAAAAGTTATAATGTATAGACATAAATAAAAAGTCAAGAACATAAATGTTATGAGTTTTTGAGTTTCATATTTAAAAGTTTCATTGCTTTTAATTTTTTTATTCAAACTGTTTAGGTTCAAGTTTGTAATTCTATTGAAAACACCCAAAAAAGAACAACATAATGCTCGCAAAGACAATAAAAGGCATACTACCTCAAAGCACAATCATAACAAAACATGTCTAAAATCCAAATCAAGAGTTATACTTTTTTCTATGTTTCAAGTATCAAGTGTTCAAGTTTGAAGTTTCCAAGAATTAAAGTTGCAAAAGATACATAGCACTATTTACATTTCATTCCAGATCAACTAATTCAAGTGTTTAGGTTTGTAATAGATACACAACAATTTAAATTATGTTTCAGTTTGAAGTTCAAGTTATATATATATATATATATATATATATATATATATATAGTTCAAGTTTTGTTTCAGTTCGACTAGTTAACAACTAGTGGCATTCCAATATACCTAAAGTTCCCAATGTAGAAACTCAAATTCTAATACCAGATGTAACACCCTACCATGTGACCCAAAAAAAAATTAACCTAAAGTTTCACTAAGTTTGCCAGAAATTTTTTTTTAAGATAACATATACAAAAATGATAAAATAGCAGAAGCAATTAACATACACTCATACATCAACAACACATAAATAGATTACAACTCTTAAGGGTCCCATGATGATGAATCACATTTAATCTTAATTAATACTAAAACTAATATATCCATATTAAAGAATAACTATAAGTACAATTTCTATTTAAATAATATAAAATTATATATGATGCCACTTGGCAATAATCATAATGTACAATCATCCACTGTACAAGTCACAGGGTATGAGAGGCTGAAATAATATACATCATGAAATAAATTACATCATCTTGTAAGATCAATGAAATCAAATACAATATACTAAGTATAGCCATCCATCATAGAAATACAAGAATAGATAGAAAGGAACATTTGCACAAACACATCCAAGAGTGACATCTGATGATTGGATCTCAATGGTATAAGAAAAAGCAACACCACCCGACCTCGTGGAACCCAAAAAAGGTACACTCCCATCATCTTGAGGAGATAATATCAAGTCCCAAACAAGATAACAAACTCAAAAGTCAAAACCAACATCTAAGTTCAAGGAATCACTTGAAAGAAAACTATCTCAAAGGGTATCAAGACACAACTATCAACTAAACCTAGTTGCAATGCAAACATGTAGGGAATCTCTTATGCATGTGGGCAAGTGTCATCGCATGAGCCAACTCTAAGGTTACCTAGCTAGTCTTTTAATCCTTTGGCCCCCTAGTGACTTTATGCAACACTAGTATCCTTTATACTAACAAGGCATACTAATGAGTCAACTCTAAGTTTACCTGACTAGTCTTTTAATCCTCTAGCTCCCTAGCGACTTTCTATAGTACCAATATCTTGTTAATTCATTTTAAACCCATTTAATGAAATGTTATGACTTATTAAATAAACTAAAATGAGTTACTCGTTAGCCTCTTTAGGGCCTTGGCCTCCATTCCAAGCTACTTCTCAACATGACATATAGATAACCTACCCTAAGCTTAGTAAAATCAAAATATCACAAAAGACCATATATCATACATCAGTTCTTAAACAAGAAACTAACAAGTACCAAAAATCATTGATCATAATCACATATTCCACCAAAATAATCATCCTAATTGTTGGTCTCAGATTAGTTTTGACAATTGAGTGTCAACACACTTAACCAATTTCCAAGATGATGTCAAGTATGATATAGATGTCGAGCTATAGTATGTGTCAAGCTAGAGATTCAATAGGTGCCAAGTGAACTTCAGGTGCTGAGCAAGATTCAAGTGTCGAGTGATAAGTGATGTCGAGTCACTATAGGTGCCGAGCAAAGTATAGATGTTGAGTGAGAAAAAGTTACTATAGGAGCCAAGCAAGATAGAAATCCTATATGTGTCGAGCATCAACAATCAGTAAGTGTCGAGTAACATAGAATCGACATATGAGTTTGTGCCTTCACAAACTCAGATATAAACCATTTTTGAGCCAACTTAAGATGAATCTTAAAGGATCTAAAAGATAAGATCGAATCTTTTACATCCCCTATGTAATAAACATGCAACCAATAAGAAAAATGATGAAAGCATGCAACTAATAGGAAAAGTGTAAATATTTGAGCAGGAAAAGAAGGATGAATATTGATCATAGATTCATACCTAACCCTAAGACTTTGAAGCCTTTATAAGGAGGATGTAGACCCATAATTTGTGCATGAGTGAAAATTATATGGGAGAATGCTAGCGAAGTTTAGAGGGGTATAAGGACTTAGAGGAAGAGTAGCATTGTAGAATCCAGTTGGTTAGAATAAAGTATCAACACTTTGAGCAAAGACATATTAGATCAGGAAAGATCAAATTAGATTGAGCAGAACAAGGATCTGGAATCAACAATTAAAAATTATAAGTTATTAGTGTAGACACCTAAATTTGATTACACCGCTTTGGTAATCCTATTTAGTTATCTCTAAAGGCATCATTAATTAAATTCTTATTTAATTAATCCTTTGCCATCCCCTAGCTGATTAATTTAATTAATCATCTATAGTCCTAATTGATAAATCAAATAACCTATTATTTATCAATTTAATTCTATTCTTCTATCTAATTCCAAAATCCTCATTTATTAAATAAATCTATTTGATAAATAAAGCTCTCAAATCTAATAACCCCTAAACTATCCTAAACCCCCTTTTTTAGCCTAATCCACCCCATCCACCCATACTAACCAAGCTTAGCTACTAACTCACCCACCCTCATGAATGCCATCCACTTGCAAATCTCTAACATCCCTAATCTAATCCTAAACCCAAGCCTAATCCCCCCCCTAACCTTGTCACATTCCCTAAGTAAGCTTAAGACTTTCCTAAGCCAAGCAAAGTCAACAATCTCAACTCCCTCCAAAATATCCCAACCACCCAACAATGAATGCTCTTACAAAGGCAATAAAGACTCTTACAAGCTCTTGCAAGCCATAATGAAGGGTCTTTATAAAGATATTATCCCTTGAGCCTCTTTTGTTGACTCATCCTTGCCCTTTCCTCCACCCACTCACCCTGTGACATGTGTCACTCTCTGGTTGGTGCTAAACAAGCACAATCCATGTGTTCCCCTTTGAGTGCATCTCAACCCTCCTTAACCATTTTCCCATCCGCACATCTTAACCATCCATCCCTCAAGCCCTTAGCCTATAAATTGAATCCCCTCCCAAGCCATTTCATCACAACTTTTGAGCTAAAGTTATAATGCCATTTTAAGACCAAATTTTATACCAATCTCATACATCCACACCAAAAATCTCAAAAATCTCCATTGAAGCTAGTTTGAAGCTTGAGCATACATCCCAATCCTTAGACTCATCTACCAAGCGAAGAGCTGAATCCTATTGGGAGAGTCTATTCATTTGGCTCATATTTTCAATTGGGGTTTCCTCTTTAGTCTCTCATTTATGTTATGGTATTTTAGTTTGTAAATGCTTTTGATTTCTTAATTTAGTGTTTCTAACATACTAATATAGCATATACATTTTGGCATGCCCGGTGGGACCCCACTATGGGTCATTTAATCATCCATTTCTATCTATATGTTGTTTTTTCTAACAATCTAATGTTTCTTGTTGTTTGAGTGAGTTGTAGGGTGTTTCACTTGTTTTTGCAGGTTGAAGGGCACACTTGGGAAGAAGACATACCCTCAAAAATCCGAAAATAACAAAAAATATAAAAAATTCTAATTTTTTTTTGCAATTTTCAGCTTTTTTCGCGCAGTGTCATCTCCGCAGCTTGGCATCTGCGCCTGCAAACTGTCATCTCCGCCAGCTACTTTGTTGTCTGCGCAACCAAATCGACGTCTCTGCAGATCGTCGTCTCCGCCAGCTACTCTGTCGTCTCCGCCAACTACTCTGTCATTTTTGCATCTTTAATCTGTCGTCTCTGCAGATTAGTGCCTCCACTAGCTACTCTATCATCTCCATCATCGCCTCTCCTGTTCTGTCATCTCTGTCGCCGCCTCTCCTATTTTGTCGTCTCCACTGCCGCCAACCCAAACTGTCGTCTCCGCAAATCAGCGTCTACGCTTGTCTCCTATTTTTTGCGTCGCAAAACTGACATGTCGTCTCTGCAGATTGGCATCTCCATAGATCAACATCTCCGAATTTTGGCATCTCTGCCTATTGAACTGTCATCTCTGCCTGTTTATGTTGCATTTTTGTTTTAAAATCTTTATTTCTGCACTTTGTAGTTGCAAAAAAAAAAAAAAAAAGAGTATAAATCAAAATTTGACTTTTAGTGGTTCCGTAGGATTTAGACCATTCTAAGCATTTTTACGCCTAGGAAAAACAACAAAAAAAGTTAATTTTTTTTTCCCATAGTTAAGCTTTCATTTTGGAAGATTTTGGGTGACTAATCAATTTTTTTTTTTTTTTTTGTCTTATTGCAGGTTGGAGCAACAGATTTAATCATGTTTTTTAAGTTTTTTGTTGAATGAACTTGAATGGTTAAACACATCTTTCTTTGAATGTATGTTGTTCAAAACATACTCTTGAATGCCATAGATTAAAATCAAATTTTCTTGGAATGCATGCTTAAAAAAAACAACTCAATCTTGAATGCAAAAGATCAATTAACCATTGCAATATCTCACACTTCAATTTTTGGTGCATTAAAAAGAACAAACAAATCTCTCTTTTGCATGCAACTTAGACAAAGTTAATTTTTGAACACTTAAGAAACTTGTTAAGTTAAAAACAAATCTCTCTTTTGCATGCAACTTAGACAAAGTTAATTTTTGAACACTTAAGAAACTTGTTAAGTTAAAAACAAATCAACAAAAATCAAATTTAGTAGCTTCTTCATTAGACTCGCCCTCTTTAATCACCCATCAATTTAACCATTGGTTGCAATCTCAGGGCCATCTATGGGGATGGGTCCACCTAAGAGAGTGTTAAGTGTTCCATAATTAGATTCTACTTAATTCGCTTTTTGAGGGTTTGTATTAAACTTATAAGATTTCTTCAATGTCCAAAAATCTAGATTAAATCGATCACACTTCAAGTTTGGGCACTAAAATTGAACAACTATTGACATGGAGGGCCTTCGAGCGCGTGCTTGAAATCGAGTTTTACACATCTTTCTTTTTGGGCTTAAAACAAAATCACACCAACTCTTGAATGCCTTAAAGAAAATTAATCGATACTTGACATGGAGGGCCTCCAAGCGCGTGGGTTTACTTTCTTGTTGACCCTAACTCTTCTTCTTGTTTGCATTCTTCGATCGATTTTGCTTTGTTGGCGCATTTCAAAGTTGGAATTGAACATTGTCTCTTAAACATGAGTGCTTGTAAAGTCTAGATCAATACACATAAGAGTCAGTTGCTAAAAGAACAAGCGTGCTTTTTAGCCCAAGGTCATCCAAGTCTTCTCTCCCCTTGTCATCTTTCGAGGCCATCTTGGGTGCATAAGATTAGGATCCAAAACCTTGTTTCTCTTTTTAGGAGGCCTGCTTAGGGATTTCATCACCCCTTGGGACGACCTCAACTCCAGCGTTCTGGTAGAGTATAAAGATTGGGAGGTGAATCCAAAAACACCTCTCTTGGAATCAAGATTTTGTCACTCGGGCTAAGCCTCAAGGAACTTTATACCCTTGAGAAGTGAAAGAGGAGAAGTGGGTTACCGCTCCTCTTGGCTGTGTGACATCTTTTTGGTTTCATCTATGGATTTGGGCCTCGCATACCTTGGGTATATCGAGGACTCCCTAGCTAAACCAATTGTCAGCCTTGTAGACAACCATCTAGGATGTTAATGTGTTTGAGGTGACTGATCGAAACATTTGTAGAACATACACGCTCCTCGGTGCAAGTATCACATTCTGAGGATCAAAAACTTCTATCTGGTTGTTTCTATCTATTGCTTGTCTTTTTATTTGTTGAATGAATGTTTGCCAAACTTGGTCAGTCCTAGCTTAGGGCACACTTAGCGTAGTCACTGCCTATTCCAGAAGTTGAATGAGTTGAAGCAAAACAATCCAGATCTCTCAAAGCTAAGAAGATTCAAGAATTCATGTTAGAACAACCCAAACCCAAACAGAAATTTCACAAAGTTAAACTCAAGCCATCTCAGGCATACCAAGAACTTTCAGCCAAGAGAAAGGAACTAACACCAAGCCTTCAAATTGCCAAACTCCACAAAGCAGAGGACAAAGCTACTGACGAAGCCCTTCAAGATGCCTGGTTAGATCGCACCATCCAACTTAACCAACATCTAGGAGTTAACAATACTTATGCCCTACCAACTAGGCATGATTTCTATGATTAGACCCCTGTGTTTCTCTACATCTTCTTGCATAAGCTCCACTTTAGAGTCATCCTTGTAAGTAAGCTAGCCATCTTTAGTCATCCTCTTAAGAATTTTTGCTCATCCATCTCATTTAGAACCAAACCATCTAGCCAACAATCCAAAAGCTTCACATCCAAGCGTTCAAAATTATTGTCACTTTGCCAAAAGTTTTCCATTCCTAACATCTTCCAAATCCACCAATCTCACCAAGGTTATCCCTTTGACAGAGCTTTTTCTAGGGTAATCTAGCTTTGTCACTTGTCATCCCTCATCACCTTGAGCTAAAGGTTGGGATCCACAAGTGGTCAATCTCGTGTTCTTCCAAAAGGATCATCAGTCTATCCTTAAGTTGACACAATCATCACCAAGCTTGCACATAGGAAAGAAAACCTTTCGTGCTTTGGCAACATATCTTTGAAGTTAGAATCCCCAACCCAATCCCCCTTAGGTTTTGTCATATAGCTTTGCCTCAACCTAGGAAATCATTTGCATAGAAAAGCCTTCCCCTTTTTCATCCATCAACATTGTTGCATCTCATCCCTAGGAACATTCTGCATTTTCATGCCACCCGTCACTCGCTTAGGCAAGAAGAAGAAGGAAATAATGGAGCCCTATCATTTGGATCCAATAGCATCGCTCCCCTTGAGCACTCAACCATCCTTCAGCCCAGAGAACACTATACCATCACCTACTAACATTGAAGCTTTCATGAACCAACCAGGAAATGCAGTATTGGTGAATGCCATTATAGACAAAAACAAGGAAACAATCATGGCTAACTTTCAAAGGGACAACATTGGAGCCTTTGAATTTGGAAGAACTCCCCCCTTATTAGATCCATCTCACCCCTTGTTTGAGCAACTCCCACCACCCATAGGCTCTTATGATTCAAATTATCCTCAATATGTGCCAAAAGAAGAGCCTCAACCCACCCCATATGATCCAACAGACCCGAACATACCACCCTCCACTCAAGTTGAAATATCCCTTCCGCAAGCCAATCCAACCACCACCACTCCACCATTGGTCCATACAACTCCATCCCAAACCCCCTTCGCCCAAAACACCTCATCATTCACTTCCTTCACTATTGCTGCTGCTGCTCTCCAAACCAGCCTTCCAAATCCACCCATCTCCCAAATCAGTGCTAGCATCTTTGGCCAACCTCAAAAATACACAACCGGGATGCCACCCAAGGGGCCAACTAACCAACCCTTCATCACCCCCAGATTGTTTACCTCAGCTCAGAACACAATTCCATCATTTCCACTAGGTCCTTGGAGCTCAGTGCCATCAGCCACAAATCCACAAGCTACTACCCTCACTCCACAAAGCTATCAAACCCCACAAACTACCTCCAATGTTCTACCCAGCTCTCAAGTGACCCAAGCTCCTGCCACCACTCTACCAAGCTTTCAAATCTAGCCACCAAGCTATCAAACCCCATCAGTTCCATTCCCAAGCTTTCAATTCCCACCACCTCCACCACCAACTAATCCATTACCTCCTATTACCAACTATTTTTCTATGCCACTTCTAGGAGGAAATCCACCACCACTAACCACCAATTACTTGGCCTCCTTTGCCATGCAGATACCTTCCCAAATGGGGGCACAACCCACATATATTGGTCAAACTCCTCAAATCCAAGGTCAAGTTCCACAAGCTCCCCGATCCTTTCCCCAAGCTTCACAACCATCTTATACCTTACCTCCACAAAGCAATCCATTTATCCCACAGCCAGCTTATGTTCCTCAATCCCAACCTCAAATCCAATATCAGCAGCAAGCCTCACAACACATGCAACAATATGTGCCCCCTCCACCTCAGCAACCCATCATCCACCATTCAGTTGCCCAAGCCATGTACAATCCCTACTAGCCCATACCTCAAAGCCATCCATATTCCATTGCCCCATCTAGCACATACCTACCTCAGGGCACTCCTACATTGGGGGCACCCCAGCCATCACCCATTAATGCAGAATGGGAAGCCATGAAGACAAATTTGAAGAACATCTAGGAAGGAAATGATCCAAAAACCTTCAAGTTTGAGAATGTGTGTCCTTACCCATTTGATAGAGCCATTACCATGACACCATTTCCCAAGCATTTTGAGACACCCAAGTTTGACAAATTCAGAGGAAAAGGAGACCCTGTCACACATATCAAAGAATTTTACATGCACTACCAAGAAGTGGCATATGATGACATCTTCCTCTTGCGCCTCTTTCCCAAAAGCTTGGATGGACCAGCTCTTGAATGGTTTTATAGAATCCCCTATGGCACAATTAAAAATTTTGCTGAATTGTCTGAGGCATTTGTAGCCCAATATGCCCATCTTGTTGAAACAGAGCTATCAGTAGTTGATCTTGTCCACACTAAGCAAAAAGGTGGAGAAAGCCTTCCTAAATATCTACAAAGATGGCAAACCCTTATCACCCGCATATCTTGCACCTTGCCAGAGTGCCATTTGGTGAAAATGTTTATTGATAATGCCCATCCTAGCTTGGCTCACCACATGACCATGAACTATTTGCAGACCTACAAAGATATCAAAGAAAAAGGAATGATCCTTGAGTAAGGACTCATTAAAGATGTTGTGGTCAAGATTTACAAGGAAGCCAACCAAAATCAATCACATTCCAATGACAAGTCTAGGTATTGGAACAAAAACAAGCATGTTGCAACAGATGGCGTCACTGACACCAGACATTGAATATTGTTGGTCCTTCTCAAAACCAGTCCAACCCACCATATCAACCAAACAATCAGCAAGCTATCAACTACCAATAGCAGAATAACCACAGTTATCAAAACCACAATCCAAGACCAAATTTTCAAGGGTCTAGCAATCAAGATAATGCCATCAATGTAGCTACAGGACAAAAGCCCGGATTCCAACCTGCACCTAGAAATTATACACCCCTTGGTGAGCCATTGGATGTCATTTTTGAGAAATTAGTCAAGGAAAACCTCATCAAATTTCCTCCTACCCAGCAAATCGACCCAAGCCAATCCAAAGCTGCATGGTACAAAGACAATGAGTACTGCAAATTTCATAGGGTAAAAGGTCACACTACCCTCATATGCATGAAATTGAAAGACTATGTGCAGGACCTCATTGATCAGAAAGAAATCACCGTTGGTGCCCAAACCTCTCCCAATGCAGGCTTACAGATCTATCAAAATGCTTTTCCTCCTCACAACAACCAAAATCTT
This sequence comes from Cupressus sempervirens, assembly GCA_028749045.1. Taxonomy (NCBI): domain Eukaryota; kingdom Viridiplantae; phylum Streptophyta; class Pinopsida; order Cupressales; family Cupressaceae; genus Cupressus; species Cupressus sempervirens. Next base: position 599,459,289 of record CM053785.1, on the reverse strand, counting down.
GGAAAAGCACCTATCCAAGCCAACAACAACAACACCAACAACCACCAGCCAAACCAACAGCATGGGAAGAATAATGACCACACTTCATCCTATATAGACTATGGTAGCCTCATAGGTTGTATATCTGAGAAAGAGCCTTCTGTCAATGTTATCAATATCCAAGGACCAAATAATGAGTGTGCAGTCACCACTCGAAGAGTGCGATTTAACATCGCAGGCCCACCAGTTTCACCAGGACCATCAGCTCTATTAAAAAGCGAGTACAATAACTTGGAACACCTTGGGAACATGCCAGCCCAAATCTCCATTTTAGACCTTCTTCGCACCAGTCCTGTGTACAAGAACATCCTTGACAGTACTCTTATAGAATCCCGTGTCCCTTCAAATATCAATGCTACTAATTTTCATAATTTTGTTGGACACCTATCCTCCTCATGTGCCCTATCATTCAAACCCACTGACATACCTGTGGTCGAGTCAGATCACACCCTTCCGCTTCGCATAGCCATCATGGTATCCAATTTTGCCATGAAAAGAGAAATGATAGATAATGGATCAGCCTTGAATATTTGCACCTTAAAATTCATAAAACAAGCTGGGTATATTGAGGCAGATATCATCAGTGAGGTTATCACCATCAAAGCTTATGACAACTTGGAAAGAACCACAAAAGGAACTATTTTGCTGCCAATCAAGGTTGGGCCAGTCATCCAAGAGACACTCTGCCATCTTATTGATCTAAACCTACCATTTAACATCCTCCTCGGTCGCCCATGGATTCATGCCATGAAAGCCATTCCATCCACTTACCATCAGTGCATCAAATTTTCGCATCAGGGCACTGAGGTAACCATCCACGCCGATCCATAACCCTTTGCTTACTGCAATGCGGTTGAAGCCTCATATACAAACCATTGCTCTGGAATTGATATCGGCACAGCCATCGCCAGCTCATCCCACACTTGTAATGACCCAGAAACCATCCTGGCCTCCACCTTGTCTACCGTGAAGATCAATAACAAAGGCTGTGGAGAGTATAGTCTGTCAGATGCATTTGCTGTTGGGGCACTCCCACTTGATCTACATGCCCATGGATGACCAACATATCACAGAGCTAAGGAGATTCCACCTCCTTCTTACAAATAATTTGGTCCAACAACCTTTGTATCCTCGAAAATCCCTCTTCATGAGGAGCTTACTCCAGATATCAACAATTGGTTACATAAGGATGCACCTCAAAGAAATCAAGCATGCTTTGATCACTTCAGCTAGAAGTATCCCCAAGAACATAAGCTCATCACTGAAAAATGGAACTATCAAGGTGGTGGTCTAGGACCAGAAGAAAGAGGCATGCAGTGCCCCATCGATGCACACAAGTGGGAATCGAAGTCAGGTCTTGGCTTTGGCATACCCACAACTGGGGGCACCAATATGGATGGTCACACTTTTTTGAACATTCACCGCGACCTTGTTGAAATCGAAGACATTCCTGAGGAAGTTGAAAAGAGAGCCTACGATGATATCCTAGACCAAATCTCCCTCGGAGACTCTGTTCTCCAAGAACTATCCATCCACCTCATTGATCTACTACTCGCCCATCCACAACTCATAGATTGGGACCAACCAAGCGTCATACACATTGATGAGTTCACATTAGAGGAAGCGGTTCTGAGATTCATGGGAGCCAAAACTCCTCATAAGAAAACAAAGCTAGATTCTGCCTATATCTACAAGCTAGATCCCAAGGGGTATTTTGGAGAAAATCCCCAACCTAGTTTCGATACACCCAAAATTGGAACTAAGGTGAATCCAAGACTAGCTAAGGCAGCAAAGAGAACCCCTCAGCAAGAACATCTAGAGCCACAAGTAGAAAATGATGATTTAGCATTACCTCCTTAAGATAATCAACCAGAGGTGTCTTCTATTCTAATTGAAGATACTAGAGAAGTAAACATCAGTTCTTTAGAGATCCCCAGACTTGTTCACATTGCTGCATCCCTATCACAAGACCAAGCTGACCTCCTCTTTGAGGTCTTAAGAGAGAACATTGGCCGATTTGCATGGTCATATCAGGACATGCCAGGACTTGATCCAAAGCTTGTAGTTCATCATCTTGTAGTCGATCTAGAGATCAAGCCCGTCAGATAAAAGCTTAGAAAAATGCACCCCAAGGTGGCATTACTGGTCAAAGTTGAATTAGAAAGAATGTTAGCTACTAAGGTTATCCGACCTATCGACTACTTAGAGTGGAACTCCAACATGGTCCCCATCACTAAACCTTCCAGTGACATCATAATCTGCACTAATTTTAGAGATCTTAACAAAGCTTGTCCAAAAGATGATTTTTCCTTGCCCAACATAGATATGATTGTAGATCTCACAGCTGGACATGAAATTTTGTCCCTCATGGATGGATTTTTTGGGTATAATCAAATCAAGATTGTAGAAGAGGATCAGCATAAGACAACATTCACTACCCCTTGGGGAACCTTTTGCTACAACATGATGCCTTTTGGCCTAAAGAATGCTGGGGCTACCTATCAAAGAGCTATGACAGCCATTTTTCATGATCTCATCCATAGCATTTTGGAGGATTATGTGGATGATATCTTGGTCAAGTCTCATACCTTCATGGATCATCTTGCTGACCTAGAGAAAGTCTTTGATAGGTTAGCCAAATATCATCTCATGCTGAATCCCAAGAAGTGTGTCTTTGGGGTCACATCTAGCAAGCTTCTAGGCTTTATAGTTTCTAAACAAGGTATAGAGATTGACCCCAAGAAGGTCAAGGCTATCTTAGACATGCCTCCTCCCCAGACACTGCGGAAGCTTCGCTCTCTTCAGGGAAAGCTTCAATCTGTTCGGCGCTTCATCTCCCAGCTTGCAGATAAGTGTACACCATTTTCATATTTACTGAAGAAGGATGAGAACTTCAAGTGGGATCTTTTATGTCAGCGCACCTTCGATAAGCTCAAGCAGTATCTCACCAATCCCCCTATCTTGGTTCCACCAGTTCCTGGTCATCCCCTGATTTTGTACATATCAGTAATGCCTACTGCTCTAGGGGCACTTCTAGCACAGCTTGATGACTACAACAGAGAAAGAACCATCTACTACATTAGTAGAACCCTAGTTGGTTATGAACTCAATTATACTCCTATGGAAAAGGCTTGTTTGGCAGTTGTTTTCTCAACTCAAAAGCTTCGCCATTACATGCTAAGTCATACCATCCAACTAGTCTCCAAGATTGACCCTCTCAAGTATATGCTCTCTAGAACAACACTTATAGGCCGTTTGGCCAAATGGGTTATGCTCCTTAGCGAATTTGACATCCAGTATGTGGACAGAAAGGCAATCAAAGGGAAAGCTATAGCAGATCATCTAGCTGATGCACCTCTAATAGATGCATATCCTTTGATCACAGAATTTCCACATGAGCATATCTGTCTAATTGAAGAACAACCCCCATGGAAACTTTATTTTGATGGCTCATACACATCTCATGGATCAGGGGCAGGAATATTGTTGGTCACACCTCAAGGAGATTACATTCCAAAAGCATTCAAGCTATAATTCCCTAGCACCAACAATATAGCTGAATATGAGGCTCTCATAACAGGATTAAGGATAGCTACAGAATGGAACATTGCTGAGTTAAAAATCTTTGACAATTCTCAGCTCATCATCAAGCAAGCCCTAAATGAATATCAAACCAAAGATGAAAAGCTATTACCCTACAAAGAGCTAGCTGATCAGCTAACCTAGCATTTTACAAGGCTTCAGTTTACACAAGTGCCTCGAATACAGAACAAAGCAGCAGATGCTATGGCTACTATAGGCTCGCTCTTGGAAATTCCCCAAGCAGCTACACAATATGAGTTTTTAGTCGAGCAGCTCCTCACACCCGCCTATGCGAATGAGGATTCAAACCATGTTTGTATCTTGGTTGGTCCCCAATACCCTTGGTACCATGAGATTCACGCTTACCTTAACAATGGTATCATATCCCCTCACCTCACACATACCCAATGCCAAAACCTCATCCAAAAATCATCCTACTATGTTATCATAGCCAATACCCTATATCATCAGGGTTATCACGATACTCTCTCTCGATGTTTAGACCAAAACGAGGCCGCGATGGTGTTAAAAGAAGTACACTCCAAACTTTGTGGTGCCCACACCAGTGGTATTGTCCTAGCGCGACAAATCCTTAGAGCTGGCTACTATTGGCCTACCATTGAAGAAGACTCCTGTGACTTTGTCAGAAAGTGTCTCCTATGTTAGCAGCACACAAATCTTGTGCACGCTCCAGCATAGGATCTACAGCCTATTGCACCACCTTGGCCTTTCGCTTATTGGGGCCTTAATCTAGTTGGAACTATTACACCCCTCTCATCTGATGGACATGGATAATAACTGCTACAGACTATTTCACTAAGTGGGCAGAAGCGGTCCCCCTAGTCTTAGCTACATGAGTTCAGGTCTCCAAGTTCATCATGTACCACATTGTTTGCCACTTCGGCATCCCATCCGCCATCTTCACCGACCACGGAGGTAACTTTTAAAATCTCAACATGGAAGAATTATGCACTTCCCTCCGCATCCATCACCACTTTTCTAGCCCATATTTCCCACAAGGTAATGGCCAGGCAGAGGCAACTAACAAAAACCTCCTCAAAATCCTAAAGAAAGTTGTCAATGACTCCGATCGCGATTGTGACCTACAAATAAATCCAGCCCTATGGGCCTATCGAACCTCCTTCTGTAGATCCACAGGAACAACTCCATACTCCTTAGTGTATGGTGCTGAAGTGGTACTACCTATAGAGGTTGAACTTCCCTCCTTGCGCATATCTTTGCAAGGGAAAATATCAGATTAAGAATATAGAGTAGCTCGGCTCACCAAGCTAGATCTCTTAGACGGGAAGCGACAACAAGCCTATGATCATCTCACCATCTATCAAACTCGTCTCAAAAGGAATTTCAACAAGAAGGTGCTTCCACGACACTTTCAGCCAGGCAACATGGTCCTCAAGGAAAACATGAAAGTCCAAGTAGATGGAGAAAAGAAAGGCAAGTTTGAACCTACTTGGCTTGGTCCTTATGTTGTCACTGCATCCTCTGGCTCTGAAGCCTATCATCTATCTACACTAGAAGGGGAACTCTTGAATGATCCTACTAACATCATTCATCTCAAGAAGTTCTATGCTTGAAGATCCTTGGTATACCCAGCTTTTGAAAAATACAAAAAAATAGTAAAGAGAAATAAGCGTCCAATGGTGAAAACTTGGCAATTTAAGCACCTTGGATAGGTACCTTGGTGAAAACCTAGTAATTTAGGCGCCTTGTGTACTAAGACTAATCCATTATCTATCACTATCCTATCCTTCATCCATTCACCCACCATCCCATAACACACTTGCTTTTTCCTTTAATGTTCCAACCAAATATCCAAAATCTAATGAAGCTTGTAAATACCTCATGTACAACTTGTAAATCTTATACCTCAGCTTGTAAATCTTGTACCAAAGCTTGTATTATACCTTGTAAATATTATACCATACCTTGTATATCCAAATCTTGTCCAAAGCTTTTACTATATTCCAGCTTGTATTATATACCAAAGCTTGTATCCTAGTTTGTATCCTATCACATGCACACACGGAATCCCATTTTCACTTAAGCTTTTTGCCAACCATCTACCTATCTGCCTATCAACTATTGCAGACATCCCACCCTTCACAAACATTTCCATCTCACAAAACCCAAACATGAACAACCTTGTACATTTGTAACATATCTTGGTCGGTCAGCTTGTACATCCTCTTTAGCTTAGTCCCATTGTATCTATCCAGCTTTCGTGTCAGTTCCTCCTTGATCAGCATCTTGCACACATCGCACAACCCTTGGTTAGCTATTCCAATACATCCTTTAGCTAGATCTCCTATCACCAAAGTGTTATCCTTCTTAGTTCAGCTTGCCAGATGCATCACTCATCCAGATCCATCAGCTTAGGTGCTCTCCGATAGATCCTTGCAGGATATAGCTTTCCTCATGTATGATCTTTGTTCGTTAGTACCTCGTCCCACCCATCTCGTTGGCAAACAATTCTCTTTTGGATTTTTTTCACTTTCTTTTGATTTGGAATCTTCCCTTTTGGGTCTTGAAGTATCTTTTCCAAGCAATCTTTTTTTTCCCTCCTCACAGTTGCCACGATCTTCCATATCATGGTATGCTGCAACTGGGGCAATCTGGGCGTAAGGTCTTGATCAAGTCTTTTGTTTGTTTTTCTTTTCTACTTTTGGGTTACCTAGTGTCGGTTCCACTCTGATTCTTCTGAGATTCATGTGTGATGCTGGGGCAATCCTTGCGTGTTTGTTTTGAGTCAGTTTGTTAGTCCTCTGGACAGTTGGTGAAAAGGCCTTGATGTTCTTGGTAACCTTGGCAATTAACCAACAATCCTATAGCAAATCTAGTGCTCAACTACATGGTGGTACTTCTCTTTGAAGTATCCCCCTCACTCAAATGGCTTCAATGGATTTCCTTCATCTCCATTATCCCCCATCCATCTTCAGCATCTATCGCTCCTCCCCTAGCTTATGCATCAGTATCTCTTTGAATCACTCCTCACCTTTAGCTTTAGGGATCCACAATCCTAGTCTTAGGGATCTCCAAAACCCATCTTCCGCCAATCTGACTCTTTGAAATCCTGTTGCATCAGCTTTATAATCCCCTCATCCATCTCCCTATCCTAGATTCCTTTTTATAGCGCTTCGCTCCTTCATCCTCCCCCCAATCTCGAAAGTCTTAAGCTTGTTTCCTCTTATGCCTCTGATTCTCCCTTTATCATTCTCCCATAGTGAGAGTTTGAGCTAATTTAGCCTCTTCTCTTAAGCCACTCTTCGTCCTCCCATCCTGGATTCTTGTATTTTTCAAGAAGCCGTCAAGCCTCATTTTCTCTCTCTGCCACCTTCTTGAGGGGGCATATCTACGTCTAGTCTCTCCTCTTCTTATTCGAGACTGGGGCAACCTTTTTGGTAAAACATCTTCCTCATGTCTTCTTCATTCGAACTTCTTTGAAATAGTGTTGTCTCAACAGTATGTCAAAGAGGGGCAAAATGTAGACACCTAAATTTGATTACACCGCTTTGGTAATCCTATTTAGTTATCTCTAAAGGCATCATTAATTAAATTCTTATTTAATTAATTCTTTGCCATCCCCTAGCTGATTAATTTAATTAATCATCTATAGTCCTAATTGATAAATCAAATAACCTATTATTTATCAATTTAATCCTATTCTTCTATCTAATTCCAAAATCCTCATTTATTAAATAAATCTATTTGATAAATAAAGCGCTCAAATCTAATAACCCCTAAACTATCCTAAATCCCCTTTTTTAGCGTAATCCACCCCATCCACCCATACTAACCAAGCTTAGCTACTAACTCACCCACCCTCATGAATGCCATCCACTTGCAAATCTCTAACATCCCTAATCTAATCCTAAACCCAAGCCTAATCCCCCCCCTAACCTTGTCACATTCCCTAAGTAAGCTTAAGACTTTCCTAAGCCAAGCAAAGTCAACAATCTCAACTCCCTCCAAAATATCCCAACCACCCAACAATGAATGCTCTTACAAAGGCAATAAAGACTCTTACAAGCTCTTACAAGCCATAATGAAAGGTCTTTATGAAGATATTATCCCTTGAGCCTCTTTTGTTGACTCATCCTTGCCCTTTCCTCCACCCACTCACCCTGTGACATGTGTCACTCCCTGGTTGGTGCTAAACAAGCACAATCCATGTGCTCCCCTTTGAGTGCATCTCAACCCTCCTTAACCATTTCCCCATCCTTACATCTTATCCCTCCATCCCTCAAGCCCTTAGCCTATAAATTGAATCCCCTAGCAAGCCATTTCATCACAACTTTTGAGCTAAAGTTATAATGCCATTTTGAGACCAAGTTTTATACCAATCTCATACATCCACACCAAAAATTCCAAAAATCTCCATTGAAGCTAGTTTGAAGCTTGAGCATACATCCCAATCCTTAGACTCATCTACCAAGCAAAGAGCTAAATCCTATTGGGAGAGTCCATTCATTTGGCTCACATTTTCAATTGGGGTTTCCTCTTTAGTCTCTCATTTATGTTATGATATTTTAGTTTGTAAATGCTTTTGATTTCTTAATTTAGTGTTTCTAACATACTAATATAGCATATACAATTAGGTCAACACATTCTAATATTTTCTAGCCATTTTATTAGGAATGAAAATCCTATGATGATAGGTTGGTTTAACAACCATGTTTTAAACCTTTAACAAGGTGATAAATCTTTTAATAGGGTAACATTCCAAGTGAGTGTTTGTAAATCCTTTAACCAAGTTGCTTTTAACAGAATGTAAAGCCTTTAATAGGGTAGGCCTTTCATAGGGCAGACCATTAGAAGTGGTCAAACTTTGTAACCTTAAACAGTTACCTATTGCTGCAGTGATAATTTGTGGGTGTCATCCCCACCCTAGTTTTACCTTCTCATTTTGGAGGGTTTCTAGGTGACCAAAATCTTGTGTTATCTATTTTCATGCATGTCTTTACATTTATGTTAATTAGATATGGTAGATGCATGTGAATGATCTTAGTCAAAGTTTTAGAGGTTAAATACTGTTACTTCTTATTTACCCCCCCTCAGAAGTAAATCTTCCCACTTGTAAATTCCAATAATTGGTATCAGAGTCTAGTTCTCACAAGGAGGAGCCTTACAACTTGGAGAAAAGATCTGAAAATGGAAGTCTACAAACTTGGGAAGGTCATATAAAACTAGGTGATTGATATACAACTCACTCTACATACTCTAGAAGAAGCCATGGAAGAATTGGGAAAATCCTTAAAGAGAAGAAGAGAAATTGCCATAGCTAAGAATGATACACAATATAAGGAGATTAACACCTCAAAATTGTTTACAAAGAGTTTGATGCAGTAATAGTAGATTTGATGTAGAAGAATAGAGCCCAAGCAGAAGAGATCAAAACTCTCAAGATTGAACAAGAATCTCAAGCCATGATGATTTGTGAAGTAATTGAACAAAAGAAAAGAGACATTGAAGATAAGGCTATTCTAGAAGAGGACAAGAGAAACCTTGCTAACAGATTGGAAGAAAATTCAATTGAACTTGCAAGAATTTCCAACATGTAGCTAGACACCCTAAGTTAGATGATGAATGCACATCATGAACTAAATATCAAGGATATTGAGATCTCTACTCTAAAGATGCAAAATGAACAACTAAAAAATGACCTAAAAAGAGAGAAAGAAATTGTAGAGAACTTCAACAAACCTAATGAGGCCATCAAGTACTTTGAATAGCTACTGAAATCACCAAGAGCCAGCAATGATACTTTAGGACTAGGATACACCAGCATTGAAAAAGGAGAATCATCCAAGACTACAGAAGGAAGAAGTAACAAATGTAAGAACACTATTTTTTGTGGTAAAAAAAGACATACCTCTAATGTGTGTAGGAGAAAGAACATCCATCAGCATGACAAACCTAAAAACATGGGTCACAATCATTATGCAACAAGCAAGGACATCAAGCACATAATTGTAGGACTAGAACCATTATAACAATAAGATTTGAAGGTCATTGCTACAATTGCAAGAAGTATGGAGATAGAGATTTTGAATGTAGATTAAAGCCTATGTGGACACATAATCAACCACCAAGGGTAAATAGTCATGGATATCACTACAATTGGGATTACAATACCAGGCATAGTTGTCACTACTGTTAGGAATATAGAAACATCCCTAAAAATTTCATAAGAACACATTTCAGTGGAAACTACAATAGATGGTTGAGCCAAACCACATGCTTTAGTTGTTTGAAAACTAGTCACATCAGCAAAAATTGCCCAACAAGGTCAAAGATACCCAACTCAGAGTTCAATAAAGGAAAAGGAAAGGTAGATATTGAACACATCAGAGGAGAAATGAATAAGACTTGGAAGAAAAAAGATGGAAGCAACACATCCAATGAAGGGATCACTTCACCCAAAAGGTCAAGTTGTCATACTTCATCCAACTAAGCAAAAGAAGGTATGTGGGACTGATATACAAAGCTTTATCATACACCAGTTCCAAGACAAGAAAGTACTGGAGAGGATAGATCAGCATGAATAGAGATGTAAAGTTAAATTTTCAAGTTTTCATAAGTGTTGCCAAGTTGTCCTCAGATGCCGAGTAAAATTCCAATACATGTCGAGTTGATTGCCAAAGTTAGTAGAAGCCAAATTATTAGTTGCAACCGAGTAGTAGTGGATGCCGAGTGAAGAGAAACTCCAATTGATGCCGAGTGAAGGGAAACTCTAGTGTATGTCGAGTGTTGAAAGACAATGGAAGCCGAGTACTATAGAAATGCTTAAGAAGCTGAGTGGACAACTGTAAGTGTACTAAGCTTTAAATGTTATGAAATTAGGGTATATGTTCACATTTTGAACCATTTTTCCTCATCATGAAAAAAGATCAAAGAAAAAGAAGAGTACAGAATGATTTCCAAGCAGAGAATTCAACATTTGAGTAGATTTCTACATAGATTCAGCACAATCTCATTGATTCCAAGTTATTTATACTAGTGCTGAGCTACACAGTTTCAATTTTCTTCATGTTTAAACCTTAGACAGCAAAAATGGCCTCCAGTTCTAGGAAACCTCAAGAGAAAGAGTCGTTTGAAGTTCAACTTGTGTTAAATGAAGTTAAGCAACCAAATTTTCAGCCTATACCTGAAGTTGCATACAAAAATGACCCAGCCGAAGCCCTATTTGTAATTCCTCCCAAGGTAGTTATGGTCCAGGATGTTAGGAGGTATTATAATTGTAAGATTGGTGGTATAAGAGACAAGGATATTAGAGAAGCATATGATAGGTTGTGTGAAAATGAAGTTTTGAAAGAAGAATATCAAATCGTTGAAAGGAAGGGTTTAACTTGTGCCCTAGAATTCACATTGTCTTCAAAACTAAATGGATCATAATAGTGTTGAGTAGGATTCATAATGGAAGTTTATGGTTAGAAGATGGCCCAATTAATATATCAAAGAGAATTGTTCACAGGGTAATAGGGTATCCAACCCTAGATTGGCCTAAGACCCTCAAAAGTGACTCTAAGAAAGCTATTGAGAAGAACATAGGAGCAAAATGGAACAAGAGAGGCATGACCATAGATACCATTCATGATCCTCTTGTTGGATTTGTTGTTAGAGTCATTTCCCACAAGTTTTATCAATCTAGCAGACTCAATAGTGTTCCTTGCATTGCAATAGATGTTGGCTACAAATTAGTTAAGAAGGATCATACAGATGACCTAGTAGAATTGCAATTGCAACAAATTAATGAGAACTTAGGAGCAATAAGGAGAACTAAGGGAGCACAATGCAAATTTGGTGCAATTTTGATTTCTATATTTTTCTATGTATAGAATGAATTTCCATCCTTTGGTAAAGTTAGTTAGAAAACAAAAAAGTTCATTGTAGCTTAGGTAAATGAATACATTGAACAAATGAGAGCTAATTTTGAGACACTTATGAAAAGTTATTTTGAGGATTTCAAGAAAGCGATGGAACAAAAACTAAGGATACTTGTTTCACTAGTTGAACAACATGTAAATGATGTATGTTTTCTTATGGATATTGATTATACCTATATTCAAGTAGCCGTACCAAGGGTTAGATGGCTTAGACCTCTTGTTTATGAAATAAACATTGATGAGTCATCTGCAGCAATAACAACATTGTTAGTAGAAGAAGTGGATAAGAGTGCACCACATTTTGGAACTTATGATGTGGTGAGATCAAAGGTAGATATGGAGTTGAAAATTGCCTCCACATTGAAAAAAAAGGATAAATTGGTGAAAAAGCTAAAGGCCAAATTTGGAGAAGGCATAATAGAGGTAGAGGAGGCAGAAGAAGATGAAGAGGTAGATGATGATGAAGATGAACAAGGGTAGGGGCCACTAGCATTGACCTAAGGCATGGGTGAGGATGCTGAGGAAGAAGAAGGTGCCAAGAAAGAAGCACCAAAGGTAGAACCCAAGAAAAGGAAAGCACAAAAACAACCTATAGCATAGCCAAAAGGCAAGAAGAAAGTAGCCAAACCAAGCCCAGCCAGGCCTACCACAAGGGCAGGTACAAGGGAAACAACAAAAGTGGAAAAGGAATAGGAAAAGAAGAAGGCCATAGAGCAAGGAGGGCTAGCAAAGAAGAAGAGAAGAAAATATGTGGCACCCCCAAAGTCAGATGAAGAGAGGATAAAATCTGACAATGAACAATTCAGAGTGGTAAGTCACACCACTAAATTTGACCTTGAAAATGTTTGTGATAACATTAGAGATAATGCAGATTTAACTAGACTAAAGACCATTAATTTTAATAAGTTGATAAGAGAAGAGAAGAACATAGTGGAAGAATCAATCTACACTATGATGGCCAAGTTCAAGACTACTCCACTTGAACTAGACAATACTAAGCCCAAGGAGCTATACTCCATTGTTGAAAATAAATGGCATTATTTCCTAAACATGGAGAAAGAAATAAGAGAGTCAACTTTGGCTCGTGTAATGCCTAACCTAACTAAAGGTCAAATAAACAAGGCTAGTAAGAAACATGGGAGCGAATTTGGACCCAAATACAGAGCCTTTAGTAATCTACAAAATAAGATTGAGGATGTTGTAAAGAAGTCCACTCTCATGTGGAAAGTTATATATGGTCTCCAAATAGTAAAGGAAGGAAAAGAAGATACCTTGAAGGGAAGAAATAATGATGTGGAGGAAGAGAAAAATTAAAAGGAGGAAGAAGGAGAGAAAGAGAAGGAAGAAGTTGCAGTGGAGAAGGAGACACAGAAAGGTGACATGGCAACAACTGAGGAGCAACAACAAGAACAAAGTGTCCAAGACACACAATTGCCACCACCTAGTCTTCCACATGCAACACCTACATCTACAAAAACTATAATTGTGAAGGATGTTCTTAACACCTTAGGTCAGAATATTAATCCACTAACTACAGAGTATCTCAAAAAGATCCTTCACAAAACAACTTTGCAATCACAATTGTGTACAAATCTAGTTTTGGTGAGTGTAGAAGAGTTATAGAAAGTAGTAGCTGAAATAACCAAGGAGAAGGTGAATACACAATTGAACCACCTTCACAACCTCCTATAGCTACAAGTGGTCAACCAAAAGAGCAAGTAGTACAAGACACATTTGCTAAGGTTGACACTATAGTCATAGTAACTACCGAGGAGAAAACAAAGGAGAAAATAGGACAAAAAGATACCACTAATTCTACAACACAGAGTTAAGGTGCACCTCCTCTAATCACCATAATCAATGAAGGTAGAACAGAAGAAGAAAAGGAAGAGGAGAAGACCCTTAAGGAGAAAGAACAAGAGGAAATACAAACACTAGTCAATTTGCCTACTACAGGGACTCCTACTAAGTAGCCGAGTACTGATGCAGTACCACTACAAATTTCAGCACCAGGCTCAAGCTCTACCAAGGTAGCAAGGGTACTTCATTATGGAGACCCTGCACTTGGATCGATGAAGAGATAGTCGTACCATGTTATGACTAAAAAATAATGAACTTACGATAAATTAATGAAGTGCAAGAGGCACTAGATAAGAAAAAGAAGCAGGAGATATTCAAAAATGAGTATAGACAAAGGCAAGCATTAATAAAAATCAAAGACATCTTCCTTGATGCATTCAACTTTCCAGTACCCGATGAAACAAAGCCAATTATGAAGTGACTATCCAACATAGTGGACCGGGTAAAAAATGAAGACCTTGATACCAATGTTAAATTACTAGAATGGTTTTAGAAGAAATTTCAAATGAAGGTTAATGAGAAAATATCTAGTGAGATAGCACTGTCACAAGTAGAACTGGCAAAGAAAGTTGAGAAGGCGAAAACAATACTTGAGAACATATTCTCATTGTACTCCAAACTATGTGACTCTTCATATTTGACACAAGAGACTAGGCAGAGGATATTGAGCTTGGAGAGGAAGCTTAAGGTATCAAGCACACAACTACCAAAGGATCCAACTCAAAGTGAGAAGCATTTTGCCACTACACTTCACACTCAAAAGGAGTTGGTTGTATTAACAATAGATGAGGCTAATATTAAGGCCAAATTAATACAGATCTAGTCTGCAATTACCCCACACATGGAAGTATTGCATAAAGACATGGCCTATGCAAAGAATGTTTTGAAGAAAGATCCAAATATTTCTACATTAGAAGGCCTAGTACATCTTGCAGTAGAGACAACCATCCAACTCAAAGCATTGGAAATAGAATTGGATAATTGGGATGCTTCTTTGAAGATTATAATGGACGTAAATAAAACCTTTTTGGCTAAATATTTAATTCATTCATAAGACCCTAAGACATAAGTGTCAAAAAGGGGGGATATAATAAAGATAGGAGAGAATAAGAATGGGGGAGATATAATAATTTGGGGGAGATAATAAATGAGATACCTAAAGGAAAAAGAATACCCAAAAGGGGAGATAATCAAATTTTGAATTTTGAGGCGTGATAAGGGTAAAGCCAAAAGGATACACAAATTGGAAGGAGATGTGTGAAAGGGGGAGCATACACAGAAACAGAGTAGACAAAAGTAGAGACAAGTAGAGGAATGATAAGGGAGAAAATGGAAATAGCACGAGACAAATCCAACTTAAGGAATTTTGGATATAGAAATGGCACATTAGCTCAGGGGGAGTTACAAGTTTTTGAGGTATATAGTTTTCTACAAAATTTTGAACAAGTTTTGAAGTTTTGTACATATGTCAAACAAGATACACATTATACTCATAAAGATTAGATTTATAATGCTTAATTAAATGTTTTTTCCGCTCTTGTCAAAGGGAGAGATTGTTGGTCTCAGATTGGTTTTGACAATTGAGTGTCAACCAACTTAACCAATTTCCAAGATGATGCTGAGTATGATATAGATGTCGAGCTATAGTATGTGCCAAGCCAGAGATTCAACAAGTGCCAAGTGAACTTCAGGTGCCGAGCAAGATTCAAGTGCTGAGTGATAAGTGATGCCAAGTCACTATAGGTGTTGAGCAAAGTATAGATGTCGAGCGAGGTAGAGTTACTATAGGAGTTGAGCAAGATAGAAATCCTATATGTGCCAACCATGAACAATCAATAAGTGCTGAGTAACACAGAATCAACATATGAGTTTGTGCCTTCACAAACTCAGATGTAAACTATTTTTGAGCCAACTTAAGATGAATCTCAAAGGACCTGAAATATAAGATCAAATATTTTACATTCCCTATGTAATCAACATGCAACCAATAAGAAAAATAGATAAAGCATGCAACCAATAGGAAAAGTGTAAAGATTTGAGTGGGAAAAGAAGGATGAATATTGATCGTAGATTCATACCTAACCCTAAGACATCAAAGCCTTTATAAGGAGGACAAAATGCCATAATTCATTCATTCATGAGAATTGTATGGGATAATTCTAGCGAAGTTCAAAGGGGTACAAGGACTTAGAGGAAGAGTAGCATTATAGAATCTAGTTGTGATATTGCTATCAAGATTTAACTATGTGATTTTTGAGTCAAACTCATTGACCCGTGCTTCATGAGTAGTGATTCAACATGAATCCATCTCTCATGAGAATAAATGGAACACTTAGCACTCATTGGATCTAGGTGATGCTCATACGGGTGAAGCACCAAGACTTCCCAAGAGGTCACACATCCCAGTACTACTCCAGCTTGAGTGCGCTTAACCATGGGGTAAAAGCACAAACCTGTGTCACCTTTTATAAAGGAGAAGTGATATCAGAATTTAAAGTCTTCAACTTTAATGACATAAAAGTGACATTTGTGCTTAGAATTTGAAGATGATGTAAACTAATGAAATGTGTAAAATTAGATGAAGTTTAAGTTTGTAATTTTTTTGAAAAAAAATGAGTGAAAATTTTATCTATTTTTTAATTTTTAAAGTCTATTTTTAAATTTTTTTTAAATGCTGAAAATATAGAGTTTTGTTCCCGTCAAACAAATATATGAAAATTTTCATATTTTGGTCTGATTTTGGAATATGTTAGAGTCAACATGTATACCTAGTGCACCAAAAAAGAGAAATTGAAATTTGGCTAATATTTTTCAAGTTATAACTGGTCAAAGTCAAAGATATCAAAAATTGACAATTTTTTTGTACCGTCAAACTTTTTCCATCAAATCTACATATTTTTAAAAAAAAATTACATATTCTTGAAGAAGACTCTCTCCTCTAGTGCAGCATTAAAAAATAATAAATTTTGAACATGATTTACTATTTTTTTCTTATTTTTGAATAGACATCTTCCTGAATCTTAAAATACCTACTTGTACTATTTTCAAATTATAACATATTATTCGTAATCAAAATTTTTAAAAAATTATATAATCATAATCTTGACTCCGAGACCTACAAAACTATATTTTTAGTTTTAAAAAAAATTTCAATTTAGTCAGTCAAATTTTCCTTCAAAGTGAGAAGTTTGCAGAAGTTCTTATTTTTGCTTGTGTGGCTGCCACCTAGGATGCCACGTAGGTAGTTCCGGTCGAACCTGTTTCGGCCGTAACAGGTTCGGCCGAAAGGGTTTCGACCAAAACCCCCAAGCTTGTAAAATTATCATCAATCAATTTTTTTGGCTATTTTTATGATATTTTGGGGCATTTCAAACATGGCGGTTACGACCGAAACCATTTCGATCGTAACCTTGCATGCCACATCGGCAGGGAAACTTGCCACGTATGTACGATCGGAACCTGTTCAGTCGTAACCTTTACGGCCGAAACTATTTCGGCCGTAACCCCTCCAAATATCACAAATGGTGACACAGGTTTGTGCTTTCACCCCATGCTCATAGGTGATGCTCATAAGGGTTAAGTGCGCTCAGGTTGGAGTAGTACTGGGATGGGTGACCTCCTGAGAAGTCCCGGTGCTTCACCCCTATGAGCATCACCTAGATCCAATGAGTGCTAAGTGTTCCATTTATTCTCATGAGAGATGGATTCATGTTGAATCACTACTCATGAAACATGGGTCAATGAGTTAAATCCTAATAGCAATATCACAATTTGAATTGCTGTGGAAATTATCTCCTACTTGTCAAGAATCCAATTCGTTAGAACAAAGTATCAACACTTTGAGTAGAGACATATCAGATCGGGAAGGATCAAATCTGATTGAGCAGAACAAGGATCTAGAATTAGCAATTAAAGATCGTAAGTCATCAAGTCAACACATTCTAATACTTTGTAGCCATTGTATTAGGAATGAAAATCCTATGATGATAGGTTGGTTTAAAAACCATGTTGTAAACCTTTAACAAGGTGATAAATCCTTTAACATGGTAACATTCCAAGTGAGCGTTTGTAAATCCTTTAACTAGGTTGCTTTTAATAGAGTGTAAAGCCTTTAATAAGGTAGGCCTTTCATAGGGTAGACCATTAGAAGTGGCCAAACTTTTTAACCTTAAATAGTTACATATTGCTGCAGTGATAATTTGTGGGTGTCATCCCCACCTTAGTTTTACCTTCTCATTTTGGAGGGTTTCTAGGTGACCAAAATCTTATGTTATCTATTTTCATGCATTTCTTTACTTTTATGTTAATTAGATATTGTAGATGCATGTGAATGATCTTAGTCAAAGTTTTAGAGGTTAAATACTGTTACTTCTAATTCACCCCCCTCTTAAAAGTAAATCTTCCCACTTGTAAATTTCAACACTAACAGAACAGACTCATCCCAAAATCAAGTATAAATTAAACCATGTCATAACATAACATCACCAAGTACAAATCATACAAACACCTCAATCCTATACAAGCAATTGTAAATCAATCCAAATACAACTGATCAAAGACTCAAAGGTTATATTAGATAGGTCAAACCATTCACCTCAGTTTCACACAGGAACACTGGAAAGCAATAACAATCAATAGATCAAAATACATCATAGAGCATACAAGACACATTACCATGGTTGAGTATAAAAGATCGTGATCAAGACATCATCATGACATCACAAAATAGAACTCCCTCTAGTAAACATCCTGATTTGATCAAAGTATTAAGTCAACCGACACCCAACAAAAAAATCATACATCATATCAAGAGTACATATAAAAGTAACTTTCATAATACGTTCTATTTTGAAAATGCATAAGTTCAATGTTCACTATAGGTTTTCAAGTTCTCACTTTCATTTTCAAACACAAAGATTCAATAACAACCAGGGTTCAAGTTTTCATCTTTATATTAAGGACACAAGAATTTGAAACACAAGAATAATACTTCACAACAAGGTTTGAGATTAAATCACAGACAATTCTATAATGGAAATCAATTTTCTCAAACAAGGGTTTCAACCTAGAGAAATTTTGAAACAAAAACACAACATACATGGAGAAGACGGGAATTCAAAGAACGAGCAACTACTGCACAAATGCACAAGATCCTACCTGGATTTGATGCTAGAACAATGAATGCACAAAGACGCAAGGATCTTCATTTTCCTTGAAAAACCCTCTTTTTCAAAATTCTCTCCTCCAAACCTGTGTATCTAGAAATGAACTTTGATTTCCTTAATAAAGAGTCACCACCTCCCCCCAAAAAAAAAAAATCAGGGCTTTGATCATGTAATCATGCGAAATCTCTTTGTCTTTAATTATTATATTTTAATTTTCATGCACAAACTTTATGCAATTTAATTAAAATAAACTTTATTAAATTAAAGTTTTCTCTCCCTTATAAATATTATTTATTAAAAATAAAATAAAATAATTTTCTTAAAAGTTAAATGAAAGAATATAAATGTAAGAGTCAACTAAACTATCTTCTAAAAAGTTAAACTAGCTTATATATATAAAATAAGCTGAGAGATATCCTTCTTGAGCACCTCGAGAAGGATATATCTCGGATTATTTTATATATATAATATATATAAGCTAGTAGCACTCGTGATGCAAAATGAAAGACATTATTTTCTAAATTATAATTCGTTATAGTTAATATGTTATGAAAGTTTTAATTAATAAATATCTAATATTATTATGATTTAGTATACATTTTATATATTAATTTTAAAAATTTGCATAGAGAAAAAATAATAATAGTAATTTAAAAAGATATTTTAAAATCATATAGATAATTATTTAATGTTATAAAAATTGAAGAAATGTTATACATTCTATTGCTAAGCAATTCAAGCACATTGAACCAATATATAAATTTTTATACAAACATGTGTAATAAAGAAATACTTAATAATCATTGAAAGAAATGATGACATAGTCCATAGCAAAACTTAATAGTGTAATATTTAATAGTTATTCCAAAATTAGGTATAATAAAAAATAGTATTGTTCAATACATTGACAAATAATATTAGCATAACAGACTAAGAAAAAAATGTTGAAATAAGTTTACCTATAAAATTATTTCTTTTACAAAACTTTAATTACATACATTATACAAGTTAAAAACTAAAAATAATCTTACATAATATTTTTCCATTTGTATTTAAATTATTTTTTAAAAAAAAGAATGATTTTTTTAATAAAGGTACCATTATTTTATAAATATTATTTATTAAAAATAAAATTAAACTATCTTCTAAAAAGTTAAATGAAAGAATAAATGTAAGAGTCAACTAATCTATCTTCTAAAAAGTTAAATAAATAAATAAACTTTATATAAAGATATATAAAATTAAAATATATAAATATTTGTTAATTTATGTCTAATTTTAATTATTTTTATTTTTGTCATTGTGTTATAAACTCTTGTTTCATAAATGTTAAATTATTATTGTTAGATTAAAATCTTATTATGTAGATAAATAAAAAACTATTAAAAATACATAAATATCACATTAAAAAAAATAAAAATTCTCCATATCTAACTAACCTTTGTCCGTATTCACACCTCCACAATGCAAATAACCATAAAATTATCAATGTACCTTTCTTATTATTTGAATTTCTATAGAGAATTCATGTGGTTAGTGTTGTTTATATTTGTAGAATATGTCATGAATGTTTTTCTCATATAATTTATAAAATAGAAAGATAAATAGTGTGAAATCATTTCTATTTGTACATTATAATTGATACATTAAAATAAATTTACATTTATACAAATATTATAAACTTAATTTAATATAACATGTTTCCTTCTTATATATTAACAATTCTAACACAACAATTATATATAATACTCATCCAAGCTAAATATAAATAAAAATTCTAAAATTTAAATTCTTAACTAAATAAAAACTATCAAATAAAAAATTTATTATTATATAAAATCAACAATATATTTAATGTAAAAAATATATTGTAACACTTATTCTTTATATATTAAATCTAATTTAAATCATATATTTTCATTATACTAAAATATTATATTGAAATCCATTTTAAATTTAATAATTCTTCATTATATTAAGGAAAACTCAATCCTTTCTACAATGGCAACACAGAGTTCTTAGTCCACCAAAAACATTTTCAATTGCTCATATGATCTATGCAATCAAAGCAAACAATACCTCCGCTAAAATATGATGGTAGAAAAAATAATGTTGGAAGATTCGACCAATGAGAATGCCTTGGAACAAAATTAAACAATCGACACTAGAGTTTTATTCTTGAGATGAATTAAATTATCTTCATCATATTCATTATCATCCATTTACATTATCAATCGCCAAGTATAGGAGAAAAGAAGGTTGATAGTTTGAAGATGTCGGGGTTTGATGCATAGAAATGTGGTAAATCAAAATTGAAAAGAGGAAGAAAATCACTTAAGGAGTTAAGCGAAGTAGATAGTCAAGTCAAGGAAAAAATAAAATATTTGACGTTCTTAAGTCTAGGAAGGGGAAGTGCCTTCCCAAAGAGCAATGAGGATCATAACATGGAATGTTAGGGGCTTGAATGCTACTAGTAAACAAAGAGTGTTAAAATGTAACCTAACACTCTTTGAACCATATGTAATTATGATACAAGAAACTAAACTTAACAAAGAAGAAGGGGAAAAACTAAGGAAAAGACTAGGTAGATGGAATGAAAAAATGAAGGAATTAGATGCAGCATCAGGTGGAATGGGCATCATTTGAAATACTAGAACAACAAACATTAAAATTATAATATCAAATAGCAACTAGATGGGGAGTGAGGTTTCAATTAATAAGCATAATCTCCAATTCATTCTTATTAATGTTTATGGTCCAATACAAACTATAGACAACCAAAAAGTTTGGAATGATATATTTGCCTTTATGGAGTTAAATCCTATGATAAATATGATCATAGGTGGTGACTTCAATGCCATACTTGACCTCAAAGAAAAATTTGGAGGTTCTCATATTTTAACAAGGAATATAGTAGAATTCAAACAATGGGTCAGAATTAGTAACTTGATAGAAATACCAATTAGTAACAGAGTATTTACATGGAATTATAGAAGAAAAGACTTCCATTATATTGCAAAAAACTTGGACAGATTCTTTTTTAAAGGTGAATTAGCAGAATTGGATCTCACAATCATAGCTATCATTCAACCCATTGCAGGATAAGATCATCATCTAGTTAAAATTGAATTAAAATAACCTATTAAACCTAATAGGAATCCTTTCAAATGTGAAAATATGTGGTTCCTAGAGAAAACATTCATGGAGAACATTAAACAATGGTGGGATGAAGGTACATTTATAGGATCAAACATGTATTGTTTAGTACTAAACCTTAAAATGCTCAAAGAAAACATACACAACTAGAATAAAAAACATTTCAATAATATATTCCAAGACAAATTGACTAATGAAGAAGATCTTAAAAAATTAAATATTGCAATAATTAAAAATGGTAAGGACAATGAAAAATTCATTAAAGAAAAAGAACTATTAAATAGACAAAAAGACATTTTAGCAAAAGAAGAAGTCTTTTGGAGACAAAAGTTGAGGGAAAAATGGTTAGTAGAAGAAGATAGAAACACAAAATTCTTTCACAGTAGTGCAATACACAAAAAAGTTCTTAAAAGTATTACTCAAATTAAGGACAATAATGGTAGTACTATTGGTAATCCAACAGAAATTGTTCAAACCTTCTTCACATACTATAAGAATCTTTCAAATAATTATGACTCATCCAATTTAACCAAATATAAAATTATGCTTAATAATATACCTAATGTTACCACAAAATTTGACAATGTGGAACTTAATAAACTATTTACAAAAGAAGAAATCAAATTAGCTCTTTTTAAGCTTAGCCTAGATAAATCTCCAAGGCCTAATGGTTTCCAAGCATTCTTCTTCCAAAAAATGTTGGGAAATCTTAGAGGAAGAATTATGGAAAGCAATAGAGGTAGCTAGAAATGAGGGGTCAATCTTAACTGAAATTAATCATACCTTTTTAATATTAATACCTAAAAAAGATGCAACAGAGTCACACTAAGATTTTTGCCCCATAGCATTATGTAATACAATATATAAAATTTATTCTAAAGCAATAGCAAATATGATTAAAAATCTTCTACCAAAAATTATCTCAAAAGAAAAAATTGAGTTTGTACCTAGTAGATCAATATTAGATGAAATATCCATCATTCAAGAGACTATACATTCAATAGTTAAAAATAAAGAAGCCTACATGTTTATGAAGTTAGATATACAAAAAGCATATGATACAATAGATTGGAGGTTTTTATGTAAATGCCTAGAAAAGTTTGGATTTTCCAAACAATGGATAAATATAATTTTTAATTGTATATCGACTCCAAAAATCTCACTACTTATTAATGCTACTCCTAAAGGTTTCTTCAAAATATCAAGGTGTATTCGATAAGGAGATCCCATGCCACCTTTCCTTTTTATAATTATGGAAAAAGCATTTGGTAGAGCTATTCAAAAGGCATAAGTAGGATTAAGTAAAGGCATAACTATCATTGAATATGTTTCAAATATTACCCATTAGTAGTTTGCTAGTGATACCATTCTTCCAAGAAGTAGTACAAAGGAAGAAATTAAAGCTTTTAAATAAATTATAATGGATTAGTCAGCAACATCAGGACAAAAGGGTAATGAAGAAAAATCAGAAATTTTCTTTTTAAACACTCCAAGGAATATGGAGGAATATATATGTAATTATATGGGATACAAAAAGAGTATCTTTCCATGCAAATATTTAGGGAAATACTTAGAAAAAGGAGCTAGGAGTAAAAAAGGTTGGGACAATCTCTTAGAAAGAGTAGAAAAACAAACATAATCATGGAAAGGGAAGTGGTTAACCAAAGCTAGGAGAGTAACAAAAATTAAACCATTCCTATTAGTTATTTCCACTTATCCTCTATCTTTCTTTCCACTATCAAACAATGTTAATAAAAAACTAGAAGGAAAACTTAAAATTTTTTTTGTGAGGCCTCACCCTAGCCAATCATAACATATCATAGCAGTTTATTCGCATTTCAGATACTTTATATTTTGCATTGCAGATACTTTATATTTTGAGACCTTGTTATATGTTGGACTATTTTGGACTGTTACTCAAACTATTTGATACTATGGGACACTTTATTTTATGGTAATCATTTATTATGTTAGAAATTATTTATGATGCCTGATGATTAGTTACATTCATGTGTACTTGGTTGGTTATTTTATTAATGAGTAGGAAATTGTCTTTGAATATAAATGTTAGATAGATTGAATACATACATACATACATACATACATAATAGCTATATATATACATATATATATATATATATATATATATATATACATATATATACATATATATATATATATACATATATATATATATATACATACATATATATATATATATATGTATATATATATATATGTATGTATATATATATATATGTATATATATATATATATGTATATATATATATATATATATATATATATATATATGAAAATCATGAAATGTTGCAAAAGGGTTATATCATGTTTAGTTCGATAATGGTAGTATTATATATGCACAATGGTTTAGAAATCGAAAAATGTTATTCAATTGAGAAATGCCTTATATTTTGATTCAATTATGAATATATAATTGATTGAGGATTTATATATGAATATGTTTTAATTATCTTGTACTACTGATATGTGGTTTGAGTGTGCAGGAAATATCCATGGTAAAACAAAGAACCAAGACTATACCCTTGTATTAATTGAGATTGCCAAGGTTAGATCTAATGAAGAGATCTTAACCTTGTTGTTAAGTATTTTACTTTGTGAACATAATGTGAATGGTTGTTTTAGATTAAATTCCTTTTTGTGAAAATTGATTTTCCACTCGTAATGTTAAATGTATATTTATAGTGTCACTTGACACTTGTGTTGTTATGTATTTAGTGGCAAGTTAGGTTGAGTCATCGGCAAAAGAAAATCGACCTTATTCCTAACCAGTTAGATATGTTTAAGTTTTCATTGCCTTGCATAAAATATCTTATAAAGGTTTTAATTAAATTAAATTTCGGATTTCAAGTTTAGGGTGACTTTAGAGGGCTTTGTTTGAGTCTTAGAGTGTTATTTTAGTGAAATTAAGTTACCTATATGTTTTTGATTAGATAAACAGGTTTTACGGGGATCTTGAAACTCGAGAGTTAATATAAATCAGGCTGAAAATAAGCGTTAGAAGTCCAACCACAAAAGAAACAAGTCTAAAGGCTGAAGTAGCACAAGGCCCAGACAAAAAAATAAAGGCCAAAGAAAAGGCCAAACCGAAAAGACAAAATGAAATAGCCAAAAGCCAGAACGAAAAGCCAGCCAAAAAGGAAAATAACAGGAACTAATCCTCGATATTTCTTTCCAGCTCCTGCATGACCTGTGCAGCCTCCTGTGCCATCTTGTTCTCTTCGGCCTCCTGCTAGTGAGTTCTAAGATCTTCCTGGTCTAGAGTAGAAAAGGTGATACCAATGGTATTGTCTTCATGAAATTTGGCTTTACCCCTATCTTTTCCTTCCAAATCCCCCTCATGCCTCTATCTTTGAGCCACTCAATTAAAGATAAAATGTTGTTATTGATCGAGTTGAGTAGTGAGATCATCTGGCTTGATAGATTGTGATTATAATTTTCTAGATTATGGATCCTCCTTTTTGCCAAGCTATGCCTATCATCATGATCTGTCCCTTTCTCCAGGCCCTTAAGATTCTTGGCTCCTTCCATTTGAACCACCTTCTCCTTAACCTCCTCTAGCTCGTAAAAAAGCCACTTGATTGACTTAAAATTATCAACCAGTTGTTGCGGGCATTGTTCAAGAGGTTCATCCCATATTCCCTGGCATTATCAGAGATAGCCACTATCGCAGGGTTAATGAGCTCTTCAAGACGCAGTTCCTCTTGATTGTCCACCAAGATCTGGGGGTTCATCACTTCCCTGAAAATACCCATTTTTGAAGTCCTCACATTAAAATTTCTCCATGATTTCTTCCTATCTTTGACTAGCACCTCTCCACACTCAGCACCAAAACTATCTTGAGTCTGCTCCTCTGTATGGGCCCGGGGATGGACAAGTTACCTACATGTTAGTACTATATATTAGGGCTTTAATTTTGGCTTTACTGGAGTTAAAATCTCTTTTTTGACACTTGTAAAATCCCATTTCTTAAGTATTACAAAAATGGAAGAAGACTTATTCAAAATTCCTACCTTATCTTTAATGAGTTGATAATTCCAACCAAATAGGGAAACTTAGGTGGAGTTAAAGTGTTTGTTCTCTTTTATGATGGAGAAAAATTAGGAATATTTATCTTTTAGAGGGAAATTGGAAAATAGAGTTGGCATTCACCCACTCTCTAGTTTTAGAGAATTTTGGTTTTGGAGATTGAAAGAAGAAAGGATAAAGAGCTCTTCTCAAATTGTGTCATTTACCATAGCTTGGAGAAATGTTGGAGCTTTTGCCATGTTTTGGAAATTGTGTTGTATTATTTTTTTGAATATAAAATGTGTAAATTTTTATACAAATGCATATGTGTGTTGTTCATTGTCCCTATTGTATTGTTGGGTGTGGATGAATTTCTATTGCCTTATTTTTAGTTAATTTTGAGAGGATGATGTTATGGGTGTGGAAGGACATCACTCACCCTCAGGAGGGAAGAAGTGGCCTTTGGGTGAAGGGGTTAGTTGGGCCTATCCCTTGAGTGCAGAGCCTCTTCCCTGGAAGGAAGAAGGATAAGCATGTAGTATGGGCTGCATGTGCCAGTAGTTTGTTATGCATATTGGGGGTGATAAGGGGAGAACGTTTGTGAGAGTTGGTATTTATTTTGTATGCCTTGTGAAGGTAGATTTGGTTTTCTATATTTGGCTTCTCCTTGGGGTTTTAGGCTCACCTTCACCCATTCTATTGGTTCCTCTAGTAACCTATTGTGTGAGCTAAAAAAGGGTGTTAAATGTTGTATCCTATTTTGTTGATTTATATGTGTATGCTTGATTGTTATCTGGTTGGTCTTGGTTCTCCAAGCTCGGTGGGTAGTCTCTTAGAGACCTAGGTTGGGAGGTGAGATCTCCATGGTTTACATGGTTTTTTTGTATAGGTTTTCTGAATGGATATGTGTTGAAGAAAAGCTTGGAAAATTTTCACTTTCTGTTGAAGATTTAAAATGATTTATTTATGCACATTTGTAAAAGTTATGTAATGTAAAATATCAGAAGTAGATCTTCATGTAATTTGTAAATCAATGTAAGGATCTAATTATGATTGTAATATTTGAAAGAAATTTTCAATATTGTGGATATATATTTTAGTTTAATTATTTCATAAATTGTTTTTGAGAAATAAAATTGAATATTATTATTCCATGTGTGTATGTGTGTATATGTGTGTGTCTTGTTCAAGAAAATTGGGCATGACATTTTTCTAGAGTAGATTAGAAGAAAAAAAGAAACAAGCACTAATAAAATGGGAGAAGATATGTTGCCCTAAGAATAAAGGAGGATTGGGCATAAAAAATATTAGTTGGCAAAATTAGGTATTAGGAGAAAATTTAGTATGGCATCTATACAAGGAAAAAGATTTAAAAAAAGGGAAAAAATACTTTATAATAAATATCTTAATCCTTTAGACCCTTCTTCTCTCTTTAGAATTAGAAATCCACCAAGTGGTTTAGAAAATTAGAATTTTATGATGAAGTGTAGGCCTCTGGTCAACAAATATCTTACTTGGGATTCAGGTAGAGGTGATAAGGCATTATTCTAGGATGATTAATGCGATGGTCAACTCCTGATTATTAATTCTGGAATATCTAGAAACAAAATCAATGTCGTTACTAATATTTGGGGACCTAAGGTTTTTGATGCCAAAAAACTTATCAGGATTGATGATACTCAGACTTGGGTATGTAAATCTTTGGATAATATTAACATTCCAAGTAGTGACAAATCTATCCTTGAAAATATCCTTAAGGGTAGATTTGTGACTCATAATAACTGAGCAGATAAACTCATTTGGGGTGCATCTAATGATGGAGAATACAAAGTTAAGCTAGGATATAATCTTATAATTAACTCAAAAAGATGGGATAATATTGCAATACCCTTGGAACTATGATGGGATTCAACATTTGTACCCAAAGTTGGTATCTTTCTTTGGGCAACAATTCAGAATCAGATTCATATAGCTAACAGATTCTCTAAATTGGGATTTGAAGGACCATCAAGATGCAGTCTATGCAAAATTGAATATGAAAGTATGGAACAAATTTTGTTTAAGTGCCCCTTTGCACAAGATTGCTAGTATTGGTTTAAGAATAAATTGAATTGGACATCCCCTATACCTTAGAACATCAAGGGATTTCTTAGGGGATGGCCTATTAAGAATAGGGTTAGTGTCTATGACAAATTATGAAATATCACATGTGCTATCATTATGTGGGAAATATGGAAGGAGAGAAATAGACAAATATTCCAAAATTTAGAACTTAGTAAGATAAATTTGTTCAATAAAATCAAAGCAACCATCACAGATGAATAACCATCTTAGGAATGCACCCTAGGTGGAGGTACATTCTTAGCATGGGATGTGAATATGAGGAAAAGATGAAAACGTTTGATTAATCCTCCCTTAGTTTATCCTAAAAAAGATAATATAGCCAGGAAAGAATGTAAATGGGTTGCACCTTCGAATGGATGGAAGAAATTAAACTTTGATGGAGCTTCTAGAGAGAGTCCTAGGAAAGTAGGATTGAGTTGTATAGTTAGATCAAAAAAAAAAAATTGGATTTTAAAATGAGCTAACCATTAGGTAATGTAACTAATAATATAACCAAATTGGAAGCATTTAAAGAAGGATTAAAATTAAGCATAAAATAGAAAATAAAGAAGTTAATTATTGAAGGAATGAAGTAGTATCAAGAACTAATAATAATAATGTGTTTGGTTCAACACTTAGAAAATCTTGTGAATTGCATGCTATACAATAACCTCTAGTAGAATGCAAAATGAATAGACACTCTTGTGAATTGTATGCAATACAAAAATCTCTTGTAGAATGCAGAACAAATAACAACAATGAATAATTTTAAATATATATGATTTATAAGGTGTGGGATTGGGTGGCATGGCATCCAGCCATGTCAAAATAGCTGGCTAGGTAGTCATGGCACTAGCTACGATGCAACATATTTGCACCAACTGGATGTCATGTGCATTAACATTGGCATGGCCGTGGCTGATATATCAAATCACATTCGTCCACCCTTAAGAAAAAATGCAAATATTTGTTAGAACTATAGGAAACACAAGGCATCGACTATTTTGGGATTAACAATATTTTTATTTCTACATGTTTTGATTAAGTAAAAATAAGTTTTTAAGTTATGACATCTAAATGATTTCTCCCTTTGTCCCTCTCTTTTTCCCTTTATCCCATTGCTCATATTCTCAGATTTTAGATTGGGGATCTCTCATTGACCTATCTTGGGGTTCCTATTTTAGTTGGTAGGCAGTCTAGGGATTCTTGGAAAGCTATTTTGGAAAATTTTAATGTTAAAGTCACTCATTGGACCCTTTTTTGGTTGTGTTTTGTGGTTGGGCTTCAGTTGCTCAAATCTGTGGTTCAGGCTCTCCCTCTTAATAGGTGTATGATTTAGGTGGCACTGATGGGCTCTGTTAGGGATCTTAATTCCTTAGCAAGAAATTTTTTATGGGTTGATAGTTTATTATCTTCCAAGTGGAGCTTTGTTATAAGGGATGTTTTTTGTAGCCTAAAGTAGTTTGGTGGTCTTGGGTTAAGGTAGTCATTGCCATCTAGTATGGCTCTGGCTGCTAAATTGTATTGGCCTTGGTGTGTGGAATAGGACCAAGTATAGGCCAAAATTTTGACTCAAAATTATTTTCAAGGGATTCCTCAGCGTGATATCACTTGTTATAGCTTGATAGGGAAGGGATCTATGATTTAGAATACTCTCAAGAAAGGGGTTGCCCTCATTAAGGGTGGCTTATTTTGGATTTGCAAAAGTGGGTTAGAGGCGCATTTTTGGCATGATTCTTAGGATGGTCACCATCCCATTATTTCTCAATATCCTCATTTTCTTACATTGTGCCAAAGGTTCTGTGAAGTAGGATGGTCGAGGGTGTGTGATTTTAGGTCTCTTTCCTTTTAGGGGCAGTTGGTGGAGGCAAGATGGAAGAATCTAGAGGAATGACCTATTGTTGGTATGGACAAGTGCACTGAGCTTCATTACATTCTTTCTTTTCAAAGTTGTAGCACCCTTATGGATGAGGATGTGTTGGCTTGGTCTCCTAACCCCAAGGGTGCTTACACTATTTCTTTTGGGTATCAAGAGTTGCTTTCCCAATACATTGCGAGAGTGGAGGTTCATTGGTGGAAGAAAGTTTGGAATAAGTTTTCTTGGCCAAAGTGTAATTTATTTATTTGGACTTTGGCTTGGAATAGGTGTTTGACTTGGGATAATATCCAAAAGAGAGGTTTTTCAAGCCCATCTAGGTGTGTTCTCTACGGGTGTGGGGAGGAGGACTCTCCTCACTTTTCTTTCCTTGTTCCTTCACCTTATAGCTCTAGAATTTTTCATGGGGTGTTTGGAAAATCCCTTGCATTCATGCCTCCTCCCTAGTTGAGTTTTGGATTAGTGTGTAAAGGCCCCCCTCCTAGGCCTCTTTCTTGCAAGATGTTTGGTATGTTGGTCCCATCTTTCTACTTTGGCAAGTTTGGTTGGAAAGGAGTTAGAGAATATTTTGGGGTGAAAAATTGGGGATTAAATAGGTTTGGTTTAGAATTGTGGGAATGATCCAAGAGACTATCAAAGCTAAAGGTGATATTTTGTTGCCCTTAGAGAAAGGAGATGTTGAGATGGTTGATTGGTTGGGAATTCAGGGCCTATCTTCGACTTCTAATTGTGTCGGTAGAGGTAGGAATGTGAGGAAAAAAGTTCAAAGGGTGGGGAGTTGGTTGCCTCCTCCTGTTGGAATTTTGAAAATTAATACAGATGGCTCATCTAGTGAAAATCCTAGACCCGTTGGGATTGGCAGGGTTGGTAGGGATTCTTTTGGATAATTGATTTATTATTATTTTTGCTAATGAAGGGATAAAAACTATCAATAGGATGGAAGGCTTGGCTATCCTCTATGCCTTGAAGTGGGTGAATGCTTTAGGATGGTGTAAGGTTATTTGTGAGTTAGATTCTCATGTCCTGGTCAATTTACTTCATCAAAAGAATATTTTTGATGTTAGCTGGTAGTTGACTATGATGGTGCAACAGATATTACATGTTAGCTCTTTGATGGAGTTGGTGTCTTATGTCCATAATCCAAGGGAATGGAATAGGGCAACTAATTGTGTAGCCAAATGGGCATTAGAGAATATAGATGGTGGGAAGATTGATGGGTGGGAGTAGATTTCCTATGAGTTGTGTTAGGATTTGGATAGGATTCTTACGGAGGATGTGAGTGGTATTTGGGAAGGGTGATTTTGTTCCTAGCTTTTCTTGTGGTTTCTATTGGTTCCTGAGGCTTTGGCCCTTTGCTGATATATAAGAATTTGTTCTAATTTTCAATAAATTTTTTACCCTCTTAAAAAAACTAGAAAAAATACAAAAAAAAAAAAAAATCTTCAGATTGTCTTTATTTAGTTTTAGCCAATTTAAAGATATTGCCTTGGTATTCAAATTAATGATTTCTCACAATTTTATTATAATTGATAAGAATTTGTAGAGACTTAGTTTGATTTACACAATAAAATTATATTTAAGTGAACTACATAGACTAGTGAAATCTTGGGAATCATTGTTTTTGGTGATGTTCTTTCCTTCTTTTGAATATGTTTCATTTGATATTTTTGACCTACACAAAAACCCTAATGACTTATTTCCTTATTTTGTTTTCATTAGTTATTCCTCACAATAACTTGGAAGCTAAAATATTTTCAACTATTCTAGAACTACGGTTGCGGTGAGAAGCAAAAAGAACAAATTTGTCTCCTATATTACAAGAGTTTCTTATTCTTTGTTATGGTTTTAAAAGGTAACTAGTAAAATATATTTAAGATTCTTGAATGTTTTCTCCTATTGTGGAATTTTATGGGCATATGATACCTTTGAATCCTAGAAAAGTACAAGCATATCTTTTATGGATATGTTGTGCATAACAAAATAGTATATGCTATAAGGCATTATGCTTTAAAAAAAGCTTTCATGCTATCAAAAGATTCCACACCGATTGGTTATCATAATTTAAACAAAGTTTCAAACCTGAATTAGTTGTGATATTTCATTGAATAATATCATCAAACATTTGAGATGACATGTATATTTTGATATTCTTTATACTATATAAAATGAACATAATTATATTATATGAAGTTTATTGATCTTTTATATGTACTATGATATATTTCCAATACCTATATGAAAAATATATATTCATGTAACAAAAATTAAATCTAAATGTCCTACTCAAGATATATCTTCATATATCAATCTAACCTATGAATACATTAATTCTCATAAATGTACATTTCATTAGAACTCAAAATATTTACAAAATGTTAACCCATTCAACTACAAGCATCATGGGAAAAAGAACGAGGTTAAGAAAATCCCCAATATGACCTTTATCTCAATAATTAACTTACTCAGTCTACATCAAATGGTACATCAAATGTAAAAAATCCATGAACTCTTGGATTGTTGCTACAAGGTTAAATAATGCTTCCTTATGTGATATCCACATATACAAGAACCAAAAGATGAATATCGAAATGACCCCAACTGATCCTTCTATTAGATAACGATGATGGATAAAGGAGATAGCTACCATAGAAAATGTAATCATGAAAGTGGTCATAATGAAATATAAATTAATTCTGCATAGAGTGATGATCCCCCTCCTCATAGTATCCTTTTTGAAAGAGGCAAAAGCAAGCACTGGGCCCCCAAAACTATACACTGTACAATTGAAGATTGCCATAAGAGTAGTCTTTTTATGTCCCATTGTCAAGGGTAGTATTGCAGTGATAATACCAAATGACAAAAAGGCAATGGTAATCAGGACAGTGAGTAGAGACGTATGACCATCATTCTCCTCCTCCTTTCTTTCAAATTCTATAAACCATGTCAAAACAAACTCATGAGCACTCATAATCATGATCATAAACTACAACTAATCAACTAAGCAAGCAACATACTAGTGAAATTATCTTTCATTTTGAAGCTCCACTTAAAGTAACCTATAAAGGAGCTCATCCTTGCCTGGTGTATCTTCATTCTCAGTGGATGCCATTTGGAAAAAGAAGCTACAATTGCCAAGATTGAATAATATAAACTTAGTTTAGAACATAGATCAAAGCCTCTCATCATGTGAGTAGGTATGAAACAAATACAAAATCAATTTCAAGAGTTGATTGGAACCCTACGTTACAATCCTTCTTCAATTTTTGAATGACTCCTCATACATAAAAATAATAATCTAACATTAAAATTCTAAAACTCATAAATGGGACCACAAAACCTTATTTTTGAGCACTCATATCTCTTGCTATATAGACAGACAGGTTTACAAAGGAAATATGCCAGCTATGCCAGCATTGAATTGAAGTTGGGGTTTACATGTGACATGTGTTCATCTTTCGCTACATTATTTTAATATTCTTTAGGTTTTTCATTTCCAAATCCTTGTGATAGCCACCTTATTTTTTTCTATGAGACTTTATCTTTAGTGATGGAAGATTTTGATATTTTATTACTATGAAGAATTGTCTCTCATCTAATCAAATAGCTTTTAGAGTGAAAATAGTTATGTACATTGAATGCATGATAAAATTCTTGAAAAAGTTCTTACACCCAATAACATAAGATTCTTGAGTTATAAAAGAAATACATTCCAAAACAAGAAATAACAAGAAAGTACTATGATGAAAGCATAATTCGTTCCCATATAAATTTTGCTCTTTAATAGGGAATAAAAATTTTCATATATTTGAGGTTTAATGTTCAAAAGTCTATGGAAATAGAGTAAATTACCAATTTCAAATAGAACACATAACGAATATGGCATTTTAAAATGGTTTCTATAGAATAAAAGAAAAATATAGATAATCTATATTCTATATCTACTAAGAATAATAAGGAAATGTAGCAAGCATCCATTGAATCAAAGAACAATCAATTAAGAGAATATAAATCCCTTGATATTGGGTATTCGTATTAAACAAAAATAATAATTCAATCTATGTTCTCCGCTATGATATATGTGATTGTGGCAATAAGGATTGTGATGCATTAGTGGAATAAGAAACTTAATCTATTAAATGTAAGCTAAAACTAAATTTCAATGAGATGGAAAAAGAAAATCCGGGACTAGCTATGGGTGCAAGAAATATATAATGTTATCTCAAAAGAGTTAAGATTAATTTGTCAAAAAATCAGCATTAGGTTAGAAGCTAAAGATGTGGCCTATGATCTACGAATAGCCAAAAAAACTAAGATCCATCTTTTTCCTCTACCATAGTTTTGGTTTATCCAAAATGATCTATAGTTTCAATTGACAAAAACAAAGCAAGAATAGTACAAAAACTTAATTCTTAAAAATTTAGAAGAATCCAGAAACCTGAAACCCCATGTTATGGGAAGGATAGATGTTTGAGATCAAAAATGTTTCATAAGCCTCTAGTGATGTGTAGGACATTACCAAGTCTAGAAAATAATTTTTTAGAATAAATAACTCATCTCATATGAATGACTTAAAAAAATCTAATTTTTCTTATTTGAATAATTGCACGAGAAGAATGTGCTCCATCATCACATGTCCTGGTTTTAATATCTTTAAATCTACAAGGCACAATTCACAATGGTGTTCCTTCAGAAATAAAAGGCACATGATTAGCCTTCAACTAGAATTGCAAAATTTCAAACAACATAATAAATGTATCAATTACAAAACACCACAAGGGGGCAATCATAGAAAATCACGCTAAAGTAGAAAGCAATTGCAGAAATTGATAAAAACAACAAACCAATAAACTTATTATTTAACGAAAAGCACAACTCACTAGGCACAAGAAGATTATTTTTGTACATGGGTCTCCAACATTATTTTTAGCTTCCTTTAAAGTCATAAAGCATTGAGGACTATTGAAGGTGAGTCGATAGAAATTAGGCACATAGTTGAGGTATGACAAAAATAGAAATTAAAATAGAACCTGATCATATGAAATGACAAGCTTCCTTACATATAACTACTAACCCAATACCAGTGAGGAATCCTTAATGCACATCTTATACATTTAGCAAAACTGGTCACAGTTATATTTTTGTTCATAACATACCAAAAATAGCCAATTTAGCTATCCAAGGCTTGCACGGGTTAGCTACTCGATAAACCATACACAACACATTCCCAATCAGTATATAATATGCCAGCCACCTTAACATATTTTGTCCTTACATTCTTCAAGACATGAATTACTATACCACTCATAACTAACGTTTATGCTTGTATAGATAAAATAGTTATGAACATTGAATGCATGATAAAATTCTTTAAAAAGTTCTAACACCCAATAACATAAGCTTCTTGAGTTATAAAAGAAATACATTCCAAAAAAAGAAATAACAAGAAAGTACTATGATGAAAGCATAATTCCTTCCCATATAAATTTTTCTCTTTAAGAGACAATAAGCATGTTCATATATTTGAGGTTTAATGTTCAGAAGTCTATGGAAATAGAGTAAATTACAAATTTCAAATAGCATACATAAGGAATATGGAATTTTAAAATGGTTTCTATAGAATAAAAGAAAAAGGTAGATAATCTATATTCTATATCTACCAAGAATACTAAGGAAATGTAGCAAGAATCCATTGACTCAAAGAACAATAAATTAAGAGAATATAAATCCCTTGATATTGGGTATCCGTATTAAACAAAAATAATAATTCAATCTATGTTCTCCCCTATGATATATGTGATTGTGGCAATAAGGATTGTGACACATTAGTGGAATAAGAAAACTTAATCTATTAAATGTAAGCTAAAACTAAATTTCAATGAGATGGAAAAAGAACATTTGGGACTAGCTATGGGTGCAAGAAATATATAATATTATCTCAACAGAGTTAAGATTAATTTGTCAAAAAATCAGCACTAGGTTAGAAGCTAAAGATGTGTTCTATGATCTAGGAATAGCCAAAAAAACTAAGATCCATCTTTTTCCTCTACCATAGTTTTGGTTTATCCGAAATGATCTATAGTTTCAATTGACAAAAACAAAGCAAGAGTAGTACAAAAACTTAATTCTTAAAAATCTGGAAGAATCCAGAAACTCGAAACCCCATGTTATGGGAAGGATAGATGTTTGAGATAAAAAACCTTTCATAAGCCTCTAGTGATGTGTAGGACATTACCAAGTCTAGAAACTAATTTTGTAGAATAAATAACTAATATCAAATGAATGACTTAAAAAAATCTAATTTTTCTTATCTGAATAATTGCACGAGAAGAATGTGCTCTATCATCACATGTCCTAGTTTTAGTATATTTAAATATACAAGGCACAATTCACAATGGTGTTCCTTACAAAATACAAGGAACATGACCAGCCTTCAACTAGAATTCTGAAATTTCAAACAACAAAATAAATGTATCAATTACAAAAGACCACAAGGGGCCAATCATAGAAAATCACACTAAAGTAGAAAGCAATTGCAGAAATTGACAAAAACAACAAACCAATAAATTTATTATTTAACAAAAAGCACAACTCACTAGGCACAAGAAGATTATTTTTGTACATGGGTCTCCAACACTATTTTCAGCTTCCTTTAAAGTCATAAAGCATCAAGGACTATTGAAGGTGAGTCGACAAAAATTAGGCACATAGTTGAGGTATGACAAAAATAGAACTTGATCATATGAGATGACAAGCTTCCTTACATATAACTAAGAACCCAATACCAGCGAGGAATCCTTAATGCACATCTTATACATTAAGCAAAACTGGTCACAATTATATTTTTGTTCATAACATACCAAACATAGCCAATTTAGCTATCCAAGGCTTGCACGGGTTAGCTATTCGATAAACCATACATTGCACATTCCCAGTCAGTATATAATATGCCAACCCCCTTAACATATTTTATCCTTACATTCCTCAAGACATGAATTACTATACCACTCATAACTGGTGTTTATGCTCGTATAGATAAAATAGTTATGAACATTAAATGCATGATAAAATTCTTTAAAAAGTTCTAACACCCAATAACATAAGCTTCTTGAGTTATAAAAGAAATACATTCCAAAACAGGAAATAACAAGAATGTAGTATTATGAAAGCATAATTCCTTCCTATATAAATTTTTATCTTTAATAGGCAATAACAATGTTCATATATTTGAGGTTTAATGGTCAAAAGTCTATGGAAATGGAGTAAATTACAAATTTCAAATAGCATACATAATGAATATGGCATTTTAAAATGGTTTCTATAGAATAAAAGAAAAAGGTAGATAATCTATATTCTATATCTACTAAGAATAATAAGGAAATGTAGCAAGCATCCATTCACTCAAAGAACACTCAACTAAGAGAATATAAATCCCTTGATATTGGGTATTCATATTAAACAAAAATAATAATTCAATCTATGTTCTCCCCTATGATATATGAGATTGTGGCAATAAGGATTGTGACACATTAGTGGAATAAGAAAAATTAATCTATTAAATGTAAGCTAAAACTAAATTTCAATGAGATGGAAAAAGAACATCTGGGACTAGCTATGGGTGCAAGAAATATATAATGTTATCTCAACAGAGTTAAGATTAATTTGTCAAAAAATCAGCACTAGGTTAGAAGCTAAAGATGTGGTCTATGATCTATGAACAGCCAAAAAAACAAAGCAAGAATAGTACAAAAACTTAATTCTTAAAAATTTGGAAGAATCCAGAACCCTAAATCCCCATGTTATGGGAAGGATAGATGTTTGAGATCAAAAACCTTTCATAAGCCTCTAGTGATGTGTAGGACATTACCAAGTCTAGAAAATAATTTTGTAGAATAAATAACTCATCTCATATGAATGACTTTAAAAAATCTAATTTTTCTTATACGAATAATTGCACGAGAAGAATGTCATATGTCCTAGTTTTAGTATCTTTAAATCTACAAGGCACAATTCACAATGGTGTTCCTTCAGAAATACAAGGCACATGATCAGCCTTAAACTAGAATCGCAAAATTTTAAACAACATAATAAATGTCTCAATTACAAAACACCACAAGGGGCCAATCATAGAAAATCACACTAAAGTAGAAAGCAATTACAGAAATTGAGAAAAACAACAAACCAATAAATTTATTATTTAACGAAAATCACAACTCACTAGGCACAAGAAGATTATTCTTGTACATGGGTCTCCAACATTATTTTCATCTTCCTTTAAAGTCATAAAGCATCGAGGACTATTGAAGGTGAGTCGACAGAAATTAGGCACATAGTTGAGGTATGACAAAAATAGAAACAAAAATAGAACCTGATCATATGAAATGACAAGCTTCCTTACATATAACTAAGAACCCAATACCAGTGAGGAATCCTTAATGCACATCTTATACATTTAGCAAAACTGGTTACAATTATATTTTTGTTCATAACATGCCAAACATAGCCAATTTAGCTATCCAAGGCTTGCACGTGTTAGCTACTCGATAAACCATACATTGCACATTCCCAGTCAGTATATAATATGCCAGCCCCCTTAACATATTTCATCCTTACATTCCTCAAGACATGAATTACTATACCACTCATAACTAGTGTTTATGCTTGTATAGATAAAATAGTTATGAACATTGAATGCATGATAAATTCTTTAAAAAGTTCTAACACCCAATAACATAAGCTTCTTGAGTTATAAAAGAAATACATTCCAAAACAGGAAATAAAAAGAATGTACTATTATGAAAGCATAATTCCTTCCTATATAAAATTTTCTCTTTAATAGGCAATAACAATGTTCATATATTTGAGGTTTAATGTTCAGAAGTCTATGGAAATGGAGTAAATTACAAATTTCAAATAGCATACATAACAAATATGGCATTTTAAAATGGTTTCTATAGAATAAAAGAAAAAGGTCGATAATCTATATTCTATATCTACTAAGAATAATAAGGAAATGTAGCAAGCATTCATTAACTCAAAGAACAATCAATTAAGAGAATATAAATCCCTTGATAATGGGTATTCGTGTTAAA
The DNA here is from genome assembly GCA_028749045.1 of Cupressus sempervirens. NCBI lineage: Eukaryota > Viridiplantae > Streptophyta > Pinopsida > Cupressales > Cupressaceae > Cupressus > Cupressus sempervirens. The sequence goes on along the minus strand of CM053785.1, from coordinate 599,420,468 downwards.
CAAAAATAATAATTCAATCTATGTTCTCCCCTTTGATATATGTGATTGTGGTGTAGTGCCTACCCCTAAGTCGCATTTCTGTTATCCTTGCCAAACTCTTTTAGGCCAGTTTTATACTTGATATTTTGTAGCATTACTTTCAGATTTTCAGATATTATTTCAAACTTGGTTTATTATATGACGAGATTACTTGGTACTCTATATTTCATGCATGTATGATGATTATTCAGTGTTTTCAGTTATCGATGATGATTAGTTATATGGTTTATTATTACATGTGCTTTCTTATGGATACTTACCCCATACTGCATGTGTATGGTGTGCGTGTTTGTTTTCTTATGTATGGTGTTTCTGATGTGGTTAAGGAAGGGAGTCGTAGTCACTTGCTTGTTGGGATCTACACGATGCGCCACTTCTTGCCATTGTCTGTTTAGCTTAGAATATTGTGTCTGTACATTCGTGGATTTTATGCAGATTGTAGGTACCGGGTATTGACTTCCCTGAATTGCCAAGATGAGCGTACCCTATCGCATTATCTCAATGGTAAGAGAGGGGAGATAAACTCTTAAGTCCAAATCCTAAACCCTTTAGCCAATCGTCCTAATTGATAATTAGGACAAGTATCCGAGTTAAGTACCCTCCGAATGCATCAAATGATGTTATTTCATGATTTTAACCCTTTTGTTTGATTTAGTATGTGTTTCTCTATGATGGGTTTTCGTATGTTTCTTTACGAGTCCTTGATGTATTTTCTATTAGTTAAGTCTAATTAAAAAGATTAATTAATGCTTTAATTTAATGGAGAATTAATATGATATCTTTAAATAGTTAATTAATTGAGAAATTAATTAAATAAAAGAATTAAAATTCGAGATAAAAGTTTAAGGATAATTTAGAACATGATAATATTAATTTAATTTAATAATACTATATTTAGAGTTCATTTTTAAATAAATGCTAAATATTATTGTTATTTAAATTAAATAAATATTTTATCAATTAAAGTTTCTAAAATAAATTAAAAGTGGAAAAGATATTAAATTATTAAAGTTTCTAGATCACATGATGTGAGCTTGAGTTGAAAATAAAAGAAATAAATTAAAAGATAAAATAAGTGGAAATAATAATGTTATTTTAATTTCATAAAGTGCGCATGGGTTTAAAAGTAATAAAGATTAAAAATAGAAGGCAAGTGGAATATTAAATAAAGTTATTTAATAATTCAACTTAATGTGCATGAAAAGATGAATGCAAAATAAAATAAAAGATAATAAAAGTTAATTTTGAGTTAACTCAGTTGAGCAAAGAGTCCTCTCGGGTGAACGCACAATTAGTGCCCCGATTTGAGGAGAAAACTCCTTATCACAACTTTGGGGTTCATTTTTGGACGAATTTGGACAGGAATTTTTGGGAGACAACTTTTGGAAGCGAATTTCAAAAGGCAAATTCCAAGAAAGATTTTCGGAAGAAGGTTATTGAAGAGGAGCGAATTCTCTTACAGTTCTTGGGGATTGCATAATAGCATCAGGATCAGGTAGGGTCTTGTGTTTTGATCATCGATTAAATACGCAATTATCCTTTCCTGTCTTCTTCGTGCTTGTGGATTGTATAACTAAATTCCCTGTGATGAAAGCTTAAATATTTCGATTGTAAATTATTAAATGCTTGTCAATATATTCGACATACGTAAAAATTAGAAGAGTGATCAAGAGTTCTTATTTGATAGATTAAAGAAATCTGAATTTAATCGGGGAAGGGTTAAATTTTAAACTTATAAATGAAAATTGTAGATTGAAATTCGAATGGTTAATATTATTTTCTCTACCAGAATATATTTGTGAATGTTTGGAATATATATATATATATATATATATATATATATATATATATATATATATATATATATATATATATAAAATTAAAATCTAATTTAGTGAGAATTGTTTGTTTTTGATAAACAAAACTATTTTTTTAAAAGGGCAATTTTTCAAATTAAGCTTAAAAGTTTTTTTTTTTTTTAAAAATAATATTTAAAAAAAAAAAATTATATTGAAGGTATGGGGGGGAGGGATTTACCCCGTGCCCCACCCCCTGTCGCCATCTGCAACCAGTACTCTGCATCGCAGGTACTATGACGGTAGGGTACTTTGTACCCGACTGCCGTAGGCCCTGCGATAGCAGGTACTTCGGCATCAGAGGCCGACAACCTTTTTAAAAGGCTTTCCATTTATTTTTATTTTTATTTTTGACTTCCTTTCTTTTTTGTGCATCAAATCATTTCCATTTTATGGAATTTTAAAATAATATTAAATATTAATAATTTTATTAATAAATTTATATTATTATTAAATCAAATTTTATTATTAAGTTGTATTATTAATTAATAATTAAATAAATTATTAATTCATGAATAATAGTTAAAAAAATTATTAGTTAATTTAATTATATTTGATTTAATTAAAGATTAATCCTAAACTATTTTTAGGATAGTAAATTTAATATTAAGGGTAACCTTATATGTATTTTTGAGCCAATGAATTAATGGGTTGACTTGTAAATTAAGTGGAGAATCTCATGTACTTAGAATGTACTTTGAAACGCAAACTGAACTTTACTGTTAACCCTGTTATGTTTTTTTGAAAATCAACCCAAACTATGAACTGTACTGTTTTGTTTATGTTATCTATGTTTTGGAGTTGATTAGATGTTGACCAGTCTTAGGATGTTACCAGAGGTTCGGGGGTTGTGCGATTGTGATGTTATGGTGAGTTGTTCTCGATCTTTATACCTGACCTTGGTAATGTGATGCTATGCTCTATTATGGATGTCTTTACTGGTTGTTATTGCTTTCCAATTTCCTTGTGTGAAGCTGAGGTGTTTTTAAGTGAAGTGTTCTTGGTGATGTCACATTGTGACATGTGTTGACTTGACCATTTTGGAGTCTTCGATTAGTATTGTGATCTATTATTGGGATACTTGTTGGTTGCTCGTTGGAGAACCATTGGATTTTGTGACTTATTATTGATGCCTTCAGTTGCTGATAGAGAACTATTGTGATCATTATGATTATCATTTGATGTTTTCCAGTCGCTTGTATAGGGCTGAGGTGATATTTGTGATTTATGATTTCATGAGCCTAGGGTAGGTTATCTATGTGTAGTGTCAGAAAGTGGCTTGCGATGGGGGCTAGGGCCCTAAGTGGCTGCCAGGGTAACTCATTGTAAGTTGTTTTAATAAGTGAAAACATCTCATCTAAATACTGACTTAAATGAATCTAATAAGATAACTGTATGTTCTCTCCCATGCCTTGAGTGCTAGTACAAACTAGGATGGGGTAGAGAGAACGCTTGGTTGTGACCTTGCTTTCCGTAGTATGCCTCGTCAGCACGAGAGGATACTAGTGGCCGTAGGATCACAGGGGACCCGAGATTCCTAAGGGATTACTCGGGTAACTTTCGACATGACTTTTGCGATGACACTTTCCCGCTTGCATAGTAGGTTTCCTATGTGTCTTTGTGTGCCTCTGGGTCTAGATGTCTATCTATGTTGGAACCTTTGAGTTAGTATACTTTTAGGATTTCCCAGACTTAGAGAGTACTTGTGTTTTGTGTTTTGATACCTTGTTTGGGACTTGAGAATATCTCATTAGCGTGGTGGGAGTTGACCATTTAGGTTCCACACGGTCGGGTGGTAGTGCTTTTTACTCTTACCATTGAGATCCGTCTGTGGTCACCGTGGCTGGAGCTTTCTTGGTTGGCATTTACCTTCACTATGTTCTTGGATTATTATGATGGATGGTTAGATTTTATGATAGATGTTTTATAATTATGGATGTATCATGTATGGTGAACGGTTTCATTTATTTTTACTGTACTTTGTATCATAGATTTGAGGATGATGTATCTTTATTTTTACATTTGTATATTCTTTTAAGCCTTTCATACCCTGTGACATGTACAGTGGATGATTGAGCATTCTGAATTAATTTGCCAAGAGGCATTCAGAACAAATGTATATTATGGACATTGGACTTTATTATTATTCTTTCATGTGGATGTGGTAGTTGATAGACTTAGAATTAGTTAAATTTAAAAGAGACTCAACGTCTTGGGATCCTTAAGGAATGTAACTTGTTATGTATGTTTGTTTATGATTACATGTTATTGCCTCTGCTACTATGTGTTTGATGTGTATATTATACTTTCTTACTTTAATAAAATAAAATGTTTAGCCAACTTAGTAAAACTTTAGGTTAATTCTTTTGGATCCCTTGGCGGGGCGTTTACATATGGTATCAGAGCTCGAGTTTCTACATTGGGAGCTCTAGGTATATTGGAATGCCACTAGTATTAACTAGTTGAACAAGAACACAAACTTTAAACTATTATGTGTATTTCTTTCAAACTGAAAATTGAAACTATCTTGTTTGCAAAACATGTGTCTTTTATCTATGTGTTTTAGTAGTATGTTTCATGGTTATTATAGCATCTTGTGTCTTGGATATTATTGTAGGATGGTATCTGGGATGAGGTCTTCCATTAGAGGTTGTGGTAGGGGCCGTGGATGAGGTAGAGCTATCAGTGTCCATGAGTCTGCCCACGAAGACATTAATCAGGAAGAGAATAGGGAAGAGCATGTCAGTGAGCATCAGGAAGAGAACCATAGAGAGGAGAGACAAATGATGCGAACCATCATGGATCACCTACCTCCTGTTCATGATCAGGATAGAGCACATCAGGTAGGACATGAGCATAGACCTAGGTCAAGGAGCCCTCTGAGGGATCGACATAGATCCATTGTATCTTCACAGATGAAGGACCTTCAGAGGTCCAAGGTCAAGCCCTTTAATGGGCAAGGTTCTGGGTATGTAGCTGAGCAGTGGCTTATTGACCTTGAGAAGATTTTTGCTATGTAGGACTTTGATAGTAATGTCAAAGCGAGGTTTTCTATCACCAACCTAGAGTTCTTTGGGGCCACTTGGTGGACAATCAAGGAAAAGAAGTTGGGCTTAACCGTGAACAATGTCACATGGGAGTTATTCTTAGAGAGCTTCCGTGAGCGATTCCTACCAGAGGAATGGAAGTAGCATAGAGCAGATGAGTTCCATAACCTGAGATAGTATACTATGACTGTTATAGAGTATGAGCGCAAGTTCTTTGAGCTCATGCCCTTTTCAGGATTCAGTGACAACCCAACACAGTTGGCACAACATTTCATCAGAGGTTTGAACAACTGTTTAATTGGGGGTGCTAAGGTGTTTGAACCTAAAACCCTCAAGGATACGGTTCATCGAGCTATCCTTGTAGAGCAGAGTGTGAACCTAGGACATGGGGGTTTTGTAGGAGCACCTTCAGCATTAGGATCAAAGGGTGGTCAGGGAGCAAGTGGCAATAGGAAACCTCCTTCTGGAGGTAATCAACAGTAGGAAGGAACTTATCCTCCCGCATCGAGCGGTGGTGGTGGTTCCAATGCTAGGAACTATCACAAGGCTCATCGCAACAAGCCCAACAAGTATGATCGACAATCTCAGAGTGTTCAGTCTTATCCTAGTGGGGGTAGTTTTCAGCAGTCTAGTGCACCTAGAGTTCAGAGGAGCTTCGATGGAGAGTGTTTCACATGTGGACAACGTGGACACAAATCATCGCATTGCACTCAAAGGAAACCACAGTTCTCAGGCTAGGGACCCGCAGCTTCAGAACCTACAGTTGGTGACAAGGGTAGAGCCCAGAGAGTGTACTCAGTGGAGTCTTATCCTCCTACGGGGGAAAAGGGTCCAATGGGACCCACATAGTGAGTCCTTAGCTTTTCTTTTGTTGCAGGCTTCTAGGAGTAAGCCTAAGTCTAGGGGGGGTGGATGTAGTGCCTGCCCCTAAGTGGCATTTCTGTTATCCTTGCCAAACTCTTTTAGGCCAATTTTATACTTGATATTTTGTAGCATTACTTTCAGATTTTCAGATATTATTTCAAACTTAGTTTATTGTATGACGAGATTACTTGGTACTCTATATTTCATGCATGTATGATGATTATTCAGTATTTTTAGTTATCGATGATGATTAGTTAGATGCTTTATTATTACATGTGCTTTCTTATGGATACTTACCCCATACTGCATGTGTATGGTGTGCGTGTTTGTTTTCTTATGTATGGTGTTTCTGATGTGGTTAAGGAAGGGAGTCATAGTCACTTGCTTGTTGGGATCTACACGATGCACCACTTCTTGCCATTGTCTGTTTAGCTTAGAATATTGTGTCTGTACATTCGTGGATTTTATGCAGATTGTAGGTACTGGGTATCGACTTCCCTGAATTGCCAAGATGAGCGTACCCTATCGCATTATCTCAATGGTAAGAGAGGGGAGATAAACTCTTAAGTCCAAATCCTAAACCCTTTAGCCAATTGTCCTAATTGATAATTAGGACAAGTATCCGAGTTAAGTACCCTCCGAATGCATCAAATGATGTTATTTCATGATTTTAACCCTTTTGTTTGATTTAGTATGTGTTTTTCTATGATGGGTTTTCGTATGTTTCTTTACGAGTCCTTGATGTATTTTCTATTAGTTAAGTCTAATTAAAAAGATTAATTAATGATTTAATTTAATGGAGAATTAATATGATATCTTTAAATAGTTAATTAATTGAGAAATTAATTAAATAAAAGAATTAAAATTCGAGATAAAAGTTTAAGGATAATTTAGAACATGATAATATTAATTTAATTTAATAATAATATATTTAGAGTTCATTTTTAAATAAATGCTAAATATAATTGTTATTTAAATTAATAAATATTTTATCAATTAAAGTTTCTAAAATAAATTAAAAGTAGAAAAGATATTAAATTATTAAAGTTTCTAGATCACATGATGTGAGCTTGAGTTGAAAATAAAAGAAATAAATTAAAAGATAAAATAAGTGGAAATAATAATGTTATTTTAATTTCATAAAGTGTGCATGGGTTTAAAAGTAATAAAGATTAAAAATAGAAGGCAAGTGGAATATTAAATAAAGTTATTTAATAATTCAACTTAATGTGCATGAAAAGATGAATGCAAAATAAAATAAAAGATAATAAAAGTTAATTTTGAGTTAACTCAGTTGAGCAAAGAGTCCTCTCAGGTGAACGCACAATTAGTGCCCCAATTTGAGGAGAAAACTCCTTATCACAACTTTGGGGTTCATTTTTGGGGGGACACGAATTTGGACAGGAATTTTTGGGAGACAACTTTTGGAAGCGAATTTCAGAAGGCAAATTCCAAGAAAGATTTTCGGAAGAAGGTTATTGAAGAGGAGCGAATTCTCTTACAGTTCCTGGGGATTGCATAATAGCATCAGGATCAGGTAGGGTCTTGTGTTTTGATCATCGATTAAATACGCAATTATCCTTTCCTGTCTTCTTCGTGCCTGTGGATTGTATAACTAAATTCCCTGTGATGAAAGCTTAAATATTTTGATTGTAAATTATTAAACGCTTGTCAATATATTTGACATAGGTAAAAATTAGAAGAGTGATCAAGAGTTCTTATTTGATAGATTAAAGAAATCTGAATTTAATCGGGGAAGGGTTAAATTTTAAACTTATAAATGAAAATTGTAGATTGAAATTCGAATGGTTAATATTATTTTCTCTACCAGAATATATTTGTGAATGTTTGGAATATATATATATATATAAATAAATAAATATTATTAAAATCTAATTAAGTGAGAATTGTTTGTTTTTGATAAACAAAACTATTTTTTTAAAAGGGCGATTTTTAAAATTAAGCTTAAAAGTTTTTTTAAAAAAAACAAAATAATATTTATAAAAAAAAAATTTATATTGAAGGTATGGGGGGCGAGGGATTTACCCCATGCCCCACCCCCTGTTACCATTTGCGACCAGTACTCTGTGTCGCAGGCCCTGCGACAGCAGGTACTGTAGCATCAGAGGCCGGTAGCCTTTTTAAAAGGCTTTCCATTTATTTTTATTTTTATTTTTGACTTCCTTTCTTTTTCGTGCATCAAATCATTTCCATTTTATGGAATTTTAAAATAATATTAAATATTAATAATTTTATTAATAAATTTATATTATTATTAAATCAAATTTTATTATTAAGTTGTATTATTAATTAATAATTAAATAAATTATTAATTCATGAATAATAGTTAAAAAAATTATTAGTTAATTTAATTATATTTGATTTAATTAAAGATTAATCCTAAACTATTTTTAGGATAGTAAATTTAATATTAAGGGTAACCTTATATGTATTTTTGAGCCAATGAATTAATGGGTTGACTTGTAAATTAAGCGGAGAATCTCATGTACTTAGAATGTACTTTGAAACGCAAACTGAACTTTACTATTAACCCTGTTATGTTTTTTTGAAAATCAACCCAAACTATGAACTGTACTATTTTGTTTATGTTATCTATGTTTTGGAGTTGATTAGATGTTGACCAGTCTTAGGATGTTACCAGAGGTTTGGGGGTTGGGCGATTGTGATGTTATGGTGAGTTGTTCTCGATCTTTATACCTGACCTTGGTAATGTGATGCTATGCTCTATTATGGATGTCTTTACTGGTTGTTATTGCTTTCCAATTTCTTTGTGTGAAGCTGAGGTGTTTTTAAGTGAAGTGTTCTTGGTGATGTCACGTTGTGACATGTGTTGACTTGACCATTTTGGAGTCTTTGATCAGTATTGTGATCTATTATTGGGATACTTGTTGGTTGCTCGTTGGAGAACCATTGGATTTTGTGACTTATTATTGATGCCTTCAGTTGCTGATAGAGAACTATTGTGATCATTATGATTATCATTTGATGTTTTCCAGTCACTTGTATAGGGATGAGGTGATATTTTTGATTTATGATTTCATGAGCCTAGGGTAGGTTATCTATGTGTAGTGTCAGAAAGTGGCTTGCGATGGGGTCCGGGGCCCTAAGTGGCTGCCAGGGTAACTCATTGTAAGTTGTTTTAATAAGTGAAAACATCTCATCTAAATACTGACTTAAATGAATCTAATAAGATAACTGTATGTTCTCTCCCATGCCTTGAGTGCTAGTACAGACTAGGATGGGGTAGAGAGAATGCTTGGTTGCAACCTTGCTTTCCATAGTATGCCTCGTCAGCACGAGAGGATACTAGTGGCTGCAGGATCACAGGGGACCTGAGATTCCTAAGGGATTACTCGGGTAACTTCCGATGTGACTTTTGCGATGACACTTTCCCGCTTGCATAGCAGGTTTCCTATGTGTCTTTGTGTGCCTCTGGGTCTAGATGTCTATCTATGTTGGAACCTTTGAGTTAGTATACTTTTAGGATTTCCCAGACTTAGAGAGTACTTGTTTTTTGTATTTTGATACCTTGTTTGGGACTTGAGACTATCTCCTCAGCACTGTGGGAGTGGACCATTTAGGTTCCACGCGGTCGGGTGGTAGTGTTTTTTACTCTTACCATTGAGATCCATCCGTGGTCATCGTGGCTAGAGCTTTCTTGGTTGGCATTTACCTTCACTATGTTCTTGGATTATTATGATGGATGATTAGATTTTATGATAGATGTTTTATAATTATGGATGTATCATGTATGGTGAATGGTTTCATTTATTTTTACTGTACTCTGTATCATAGATTTGAGGATGATGTATCTTTATTTTTACATATGTATATTCTTTTAAGCCTTTCATACCCTGTGACATGTACAGTGGATGATTGAGCATTCCGAATTAATTTGCCAAGAGGAATTCGGAACAAATGTATATTATGGACATTGGACTTTATTATTATTCTTTCATGTGGATGTGGTAGTTGATAGACTTAGAATTAATTAAATTTAAAAGCGACTCAACGTCTTGGGATCCTTAAGGAATGTAACTTGTTATGTATGTTTGTTTATGATTACATGTTATTGCTTTCGCTACTATGTGTTTGATGTGTATGTTATACTTTCTTACTTTAAAAAAAAAAATGTTTAGCCAACTTAGTAAAACTTTAGGTTAATTCTTTTGGATCCCTTGGTGGGGCATTTACATGTGGCAATAAGGTTTGTGAGGCATTAGTGGAATAAGAAAACTTAATCTATTAAATGTAAGCTAAAACTAAATTTCAATGAGATAGAAAAAGAACATCTAGGACTAGCTATGGGTGCAAGAAATATATAATGTTATCTCAACATAGTTAAGATTAATTTGTCAAAAAATTAGCAATAGGTAAGAAGCTATAGATGTGGTCTATGATCTACAAATAGCCAAGAAAACTAAGATCCATATTTTTCCTCTGCCATAGTTTTTGTTTATCTGAAATGATCTATAGTTTCAATTAACAAAAACAAAGCAAGAATAGTGCAAAAACTTAATTCTTAAAAATCTGGAAGAATCCAGAAACCTAAAACGCTATGTTATGGGAAGGATAGATGTTTGAGATAAAAAACCTTTCATAAGCCTCTAGTGATGTGTAGGCAATTACCAAGTCTAGAAAGTATTTTTGTAGAATAAATAACTCATCTGATATGAATGATTTTAAAAAATCTATTTTTTCTTATTTTAATAATTGTATGAGAAGAATGTGCTCCATCACCACGTGTCCTAGTTTTAGTATCTTTAAATCTACAAGGCACAATTCACAATGGTGTTCCTTTAGAAATACAAGGCACGTGATCAGCCTTCAACTAGAATTGCAAAATTTCAAACAACATAATAAATGTATCAATTACAAAATACCACAAGGGGCCAATCATAGAAAATCACACTAAAGTAGAAAGCAATTGCAGAAATTGACAAAAACAACAAACCAATAAATTTATTATTTAACGAAAAACACAACTCACTAGGCACAAAAAGATTATTTTTGTACATGGGTCTCTAACACTATTTTCAGCTTCCTTTAAAGTCATAAAGCATCGAGGACTATTGAAGGTGAGTCGACAAAAATCAGGCACATAGTTGAGGTATGAATAAAATAGAACTTGATCATATGAGATGACAAGCTTCCTTACATATAACTACTAACCCAATAGCAGTGAGGAATCCTTAATGCACATCTTATACATTTAGCAAAATTGGTCACAATTATATTTTTGTTCATAACATACCAAACATAGCCAATTTAGCTATCCAAGGCTTGCACGGGTTAGCTACTCGATAAACCATACACTGCACATTCCTAGTTAGTATATAATATGCTAGCCCCCGTAACATATTTTTTCCTTACATTCTTCGAGACATGAATTACTATACCACTCATAACTGACATTTATGCTTGTACAGATAAAATAGTTATGAACATTGAATGCGTGATAAAATTCTTTAAAAGGTTCTAACACCCAATAACATAAGCTTCTTGAGTTATAAAAGAAATACATTCCAAAACAAGAAATAACAAGAAAGTACTATGATGAAAGAGTAATTCCTTCCCATATAAATTTTTCTCTTTAATAGGCAATAAGCATGTTCATATATTTGAGGTTTAATGTTCAGAAGTATATGAAAATAGAGTAAATTACAAATTTCAAATAGCATAGGTAACGAATATGGCATTTTAAAATGGTTTCTATAGAATAAAAGAAAAAGGTAGACAATCTATATTCTATATCTACTAAGAATAATAAGGAAATGTAGCAAGCATCCATTAACTCAAAGAACAACCAATTAATAGAATATAAATCCCTTGATATTGGGTATTTGTATTAAACAAAAATAATAATTCAATCTATGTTCTCCCCTATGATATATGTGATTGTGGTAATAAGGATTGTGACGCATTAGTGGAATAAGAAAAATTAATCTATTAAATGTAAGCTAAAACTAAATTTCAATGAGATGGAAAAAGAACATCTGGGACTAGCTATGGGTGCAAGAAATATATAATGTTATCTCAACAGAGTTAAGATTAATTTGTCAGAAAATCAGCACTAGGTAAGAAGCTAAAGATGTGGTCTATGATCTACAAATAGCCAAGCAAACTAAGATCCATATTTTTCCTCTGCTATAGTTTTGGTTTATCCGAAATGATCTATAGTTTCAATTGACAAAAAAAAAGCAAGAATAGTGCAAAAACATAATTCTTAAAAATCTAGAAGAATCTAGAAACCTAAAACCCCATGTTATGGGAAGGATAGATGTTTGAGATCAAAAACGTTTCATAAGCCTCTAGTGATGTGTAGGCAATTACCAAGTCTAGAAAATAATTTTGTAGAATAAATAACTCATCTCATATGAATGATTTTAAAAAATCTATTTTTTCTTATCTTAATAATTGCATGAGAAGAATGTGCTCCATCACCACGTGTCCTAGTTTTAGTATCTTTAAATTACAAGGCAAAATTCACAATGGTGTTCCTTCAGAAATACAAGGCATAGGATCAACCTTCAACTAGAATTTTGAAATTTCAAACAACATAATAAATGTATCAATTACAAAACACCACAAGGTGCCAATCATAGAAAATCACACTAAAGTAGAAAGTAATTACAAAAATTGACAAAAACAACAAACCAATAAATTTATTATTTAATGAAAAGCACAACTCACTAGGCACAAGAAGATTATTTTTGCACATGGGTCTCCAACACTATTTTTAGCTTCCTTTAAAGTCATAAAGCATCGAGGACTATTGAAGGTGAATCGACAGAAATTAGGCACATAGTTGAGGTATGACAAAAATAGAGACAAAAATAGAACCTGATCATATGAGATGACAAGCTTCCTTACATATAACTACTAACCCAATACCAGTGAAGAATCCTTAATGCACATCTTATACATTTAGCAAAACTAGTCACAATTATATTTTTGTTCATAACAAACCAAACATAGCCAATTTAGCTATCCAAGGCTTGCACGGGTTAGCTATTCGATAAACCATACACTGCACATTCCTAGTCAGTATATAATATGCTAGCCCCCTTAACATATTTTGTCCTTACATTCTTCAAGACATGAATTACTATACCACTCATAACTAACATTTGTGCTTTTACAGATAAAATAGTTGTGAACATTGAATGCATGATAAAATTCTTTAAAAAGTTCTAACATCCAATAACATAGGCTTCTTGAGTTATAAAAGAAATACATTCCAAAACAAGAAATAACAAGAAAGTACTATGATGAAAGCATAATTCCTTCCCATATAAATTTTTCTCTCTAATAGGCAATAACAATGTTCATATATTTGAGGTTTAATATTCAGAAGTCTATGGAAATAGAGTAAATTACCAATTTCAAATAGCATACATAACGAATATGGCATTTTAAAATGGTTTCTATAGAATAAAAGAAAAAGGTAGATAATCTATATTCTATATCTACTAAGAATAATAAGGAAATGTAGCAAGCATCCATTAACTCAAAGAACAATCAATTAAGAGAATATAAATCCCTTGATATTGGGTATTCGTATTAAACAAAAATAATAATTCAATCTATGTTCTTCCCTATCCCTATGATATATGTGATTGTGGCAATAAGGATTGTGACACATTAGTGGAATAATAAAACTTAATGTATTAAATGTAAGCTACAACTAAATTTCAATGAGATGCAAAAAGAACATTTGGGACTAGCTATGGGTGCAAGAAATATATAATGTTATCTCAACATAGTTAAGATTAATTTGTTAGAAAATCAGCACTAGGTAAGAAGCTAAAGATGTGGTCTATGATCTACAAATAGCCAAGAAAACTAAGATCCATATTTTTCCTCTTCCATAGTTTTGGTTTATCCGAAATGATCTATAGTTTCAATTGACAAAACCAAAGCAAGAATGGTGCAAGAACTTAATTCTTAAAAATTTGGAAGAATCCAAAATCCTGAAACGCCATGTTATGGGAAGGATATATGTTTGAGATCAAAAACATTTCATAAGCCTCTAGTGATGTGTAGGAAATTACTAAGTCTAGAAAATAATTTTGTAGAATAAATAACTCATCTCATATGAATGATTTGAAAAAATCTAATTTTTCTTATCTTAATAATTGCACGAGAAGAATGTGTTCCATCACCACATGTCCTAGTTTTAGTATCCTTAAATCTACAAGGCACAATTGACAATAAGGTTCCTTCACAAATACAAGGCATATGATTAGCCTGCAACTAGAATTGCAAAATTTCAAACAACATAATAAATGTACCAATTATAGAAGACCACAAGGGGAAACTCATAGAAAATCATACTAAAGTAGAAAGCAATTGCAAAAATTGACAAAAATAATGAACGAATAAATTTATTATTTAATGAAAAGCACAACTCACTAGGCACAAGCAGATTATTTTTGTACATGGGTCTCCAACACTATTTTCAGCTTCCTTTAAAGTGATAAAGCATCTAGGACTATTGAAGGTGAGTCGATAGAAACTAGGCACGCAGTTAAGCTATGACAAAAATAGAAACAAAAATAGAACCTGATCATATGAGATGACAAGCTTCCTTACATATAACTACTAAGCCAATACCAGTGAGGAATGCTTAATGCACATCTTATACATTTAGCAAACATGAATTACTATACCACTCATAACTGACGTTTATGCTTGTATAGATAAAATAGTTATGAACATTGAATGCATGATAAAATTCTTTAAAAAGTTCTAACACCCAATAACATAAGCTTCTTGAGTTATAAAAGAAATACATTCTAAAACAAGAAATAACAAGAAAGTACTATGATGGAAGCATAATTTCTTCCCATATAATTTTTTTTCTTTAATAGGCAATAACAATGTTCATATATTTGAGGTTTAATGTTTAGAAGTCTACGGAAATAGAGTAAATTACAAATTTCAAATAGCATACATAATGAATATGGCATTTTAAAATGGTTTCTATAGAATAAAAGAAAAAGGTAGATAATCTATATTCTATATCTACTAAGAATAATAAGGAAATGTAGCAAGCATCCATTAACTCAAAGAACAATCAATTAAGAGAATATAAATCCCTTGATATTGGGTATTCGTATTAAACAAAAATAATAATTCAATCTATGTTCTCCCCTATGATATATGTGATTGTGGCAATAAGGATTGTGACGCATTAGTGGAATAAGAAAACTTAATCTATTAAATGTAAGCTACAACTAAATTTTAATGAGATGGAAAAAGAACATCTGGGGCTAGCTATGGGTGCAAGAAATATATAATGTTATCTCAATAGAGTTAAGATTAATTTGTCAAAAATTCAGCACTAGGTAAGAAGCTAAAGATGTGGTCTATGATCTACAAATAGCCAAGAAAACTAAGATCCATATTTTTCCTCTGCCATAGTTTTGGTTTATCCGTAATGATCTATAGTTTCAATTGACAAAACCAAAGCAAGAATAGTGCAAAAACTTAATTCTTAAAAATCTGCAAGAATCCAGAAACCTGAAATGCCATATTATGGGAAGGATATATGTTTGAGATCAAAAACCTTTCATAAGCCTCTAGTGATGTGCAGGCAATTGCCAAGTCTAGAAAATAATTTTTTAGAATAAATAACTCATCTCTTATGAATGATTTTAAAAAATCTAATTTTTCTTATCTTAATAATTGCACGAGAAGAATGTGTTCCAACACCATGTGTCCTAGTTTTAGTATCCTTAAATCTACAAGGCACAATTGACAATAAGGTTCCTTAAAAAATTCAAGGCATATGATTAGTCTGCAACTAGAATTTCAAAATTTCAAACAACATAATAAATGTACCAATTACAGAAGACCACAAGAAGAAGCTCATAGAAAATCATACTAAAGTAGAAAGCAATTGCAAAAATTGACAAAAATAATGAACCAATAAATTTATTATTTAATGAAAATCACAACTCACTAGGCACAAGTAGATTATTTTTGTACATGGGTCTCCAACACTATTTTTGGCTTCCTTTAAAGTCATAAAGCATCTAGGACTATTGAAGGTGAGTCGACAGAAACTAGGCACGTAGTTAAGCTATAACAAAAATAGAAACAAAAATAGAACCTGATCATATGAGATGACAAGCTTCCTTACATATAACTACTAATCTAATACCAGTGAGGAATGCTTAATGCACATCTTATACATTTAGGAAACATGAATTACTATAGCACTCATAATTGACGTTTATGCTTGTATAGATAAAATAGTTATGAACATTGAATGCATGATAATATTCTTTAAAAATTTCTAACACCCAATAACATAAGCTTCTTGAGTTATAAAAGAAATACATTCCAAAACAAGAATTATGTGGACAATACCAGGCAATCCAAATATTCAATTTAGACCATGCTATTCAACATATGGAAGGATCTCTCACAATATTAAAGCTGCACCAACAATAATATCCTTATATCTAACCTAATCATATGAAATGACAAGCTTCCTTACATATAACTACTAGTCCAATACCAGTGGGGAATGCTTAATGCACATCTTATACATTTAGTAAACATGAATTACTATACCACTCATAACTGAAATTTATGCTTGTATAGGTAAAATAGTTATGAAAATTGAATGCATGATAAAATTCTTTAAAATGTTCTAACACCCAATAACATAAGCTTCTTGAGTTATAAAAGAAATACATTCCAAAATAAGAAATATGTGGACAATACCAGACAATCCAAATATTCGATTCAGACCATGCTATTCAACGTATGGATGGATCTCTCCCAATATTAAAGCCACGCCAAAAATAATATTCTTATATCTAACCTAATCATATGAAATGAAAAGCTTCCTTACATATAACTACTAATCCAATAACAGTGAGCAATGCTTAATGCACATCTTATACATTTAGCAAACATGAATTGCTATACCACTCATAATTGACATTTATGCTTGTACAGATAAAATAGTTATGAACATTGAATGCATGATAAAATTCTTTAAAAAGTTATAACACCCAATAACATAAGCTTCTTGAGTTATAAAAGAAGTACATTCCAAAACAAGAAATATGTGGACAATACCAGGCAATCCAAATATTCGATTCGGACCATGCTCTCAACGTATGGAAGGATCAGAGGAAATGAAAAGCTTCCTTACATATATATATACTAATCCAATACTAGTGAGGAATGCTTAATGCACATCTTATACATTTAGAAAACATGAATTACTATACCACTCATAACTGACATTTATGCTTGTACAGATAAAATAGTTATGAACGTTGAATGCATGATAAAATTCTTTAAAAAGTTCTAACACCCAATAACATAAGCTTCTTGAGTTATAAAAGAAATACATTCCAAAACAATAAATATGTGGGCAATACCAAGCAATCCAAATATTCGATTTGGACCACGCTATTCAACATATGGAAAGATCTCTGCCAATATTAAAGCCACACCAACAATAATATCCTTATCTTTGACCTGATCATATGAAATGACAAGCTTCCTTACATATAACTACTAATCCAATACCAGTGGGGAATGCTTAATGCACATCTTATACATTTAGCAAAACTGGTCACAATTATATTTTTGTTCATAACACACCAAACAGAGCCAATTTAGCTATCCAAGGCTACAGGTTAGCTACTTGATAAACCATAAACCACACATTGCTAGTCAGTATATAATATGCCAGCCCCCTTAGCATATTTTATCCTTACATTCTTCAAGACATGAACTACTATACTACTCATAACTGATGTTTATGCTTGTACTTTTCTAGGATGTCTATGATTGTATAGATAAAAGATGTCTCTCTCAACTTTGGTTATTTGCACATGATAGAGGGACTCGTCCTTATTTTATCAAAACTAATTCATGGTAGCATTCCAGTTAAGAGTAAGGGGTCGGCCAATAAAAAGTGTTTTTTCAGATAATAAGGTTGCAATCCCTAGACTCATCTCTTTCACAACAAAGATTGAACTTGATCTCTGATCTAAGCCATTTAACTTCACAATAAATCAACTAGAAATCCATTGACATTTTACACCTTTTAAAATTTTTTATTTTAATAAAGTGCACAAATCATTGAACTATTGGACACGCATTTGGATGAGGAAGCCAGTCACTGGTACATCCCAGAGCTTTGAGCCAGGGAATAAGATAACCATTTTGTATAGCAGGTCTGAGGTCCACTGGTTGGAATGTTCTCGAAAACTGTAAGAAAAGAATCGCATGAGAAAGGCCACACAAACTGAAAGAATGAAAAAAAAAAAAGAGGTTAAAAAAATTTACAGATCAAAATGGATTTTGACATTTTCAAGACTGTATTCCATGATTTTGGTCACTAGATTGATGGCTCTACTAATGATATAATCACCCATTATATAGTTTCCTAGAGACTTGAGCACAAAATCCAAGGGATGTGTGTCTCCAATGTGCATTCTGACAACGTCCCTCACATTTGACACGTGCTATTTGGTCGAATATTTACCAGCCTTATAGCCAATAGTGAGTACTATACCTATAAATGTCACATCAAGAGAACAACGAGATGATACGCAAGGGTGCCCACAATGACTGGATGACAAAAACTACCGACACTGGCTGTCAGATGTATTGGCCCCTTCATTATGAACGGTATGTATCCAATTACATTCATAAGTGTAGTTACTAAGTGTGCAAATTTTTTATATATTGTCATAACTTAACAAAGTGTCATGAATTAATATAATTTAAGTGTTTACATGATTTTTTAAATTATGTAAATAAATTTATTATTACTATTTTTTTAAGTGAAAAATATTATTTTTCAAAATGGTAAGTAAATTTATTTAAACAACTTTTTTTTTCTTTCACATAGTGTAAATCTAGATTTTTATGTTGTACTCTTTTAATCACAATGTATCATTGGTTTTTAAAAAATTATATTTAAAATTTCAATGGAATAATTTAATCTAAGTATTCTTTCAAACAAGTCATTCTTATATACATATAAATATATGAACTAACAAGCGTCACAAAGTTTGCTCTGTATATTATAATAGAAATAAAAAAATTATGCATTATAAATATTTAATTAAATTTTAATTACTTCTAAATTTAAATATTTAACTTAGTTATAGTTTTATTTTCTTATGTAATAAATTTATAATAAATTTATAATCATAATGTAAGTGATAATTTTTTACAATTTTAAATTGTCACATACTCAATATTTATCATGAGAGTTAAAGTTTAAGAATTTCATTTATTTTTTAACAATTAGTAACTGATTATTTAATTAGATATATTGAATTAATTATAAATTATATAGGTAATTATAGGGATTGCCCAACTTAACAGATTGCAATTTTATAGTGCCTATATAAGAGGCCAAATGTTTTAACCAATGAAATAAGAGTAAAATAATGTTATTTATAAACATAATAAATTTGCATCTCTACTAGTGCACTATATTAATTCTATATCATAATTTTAAATAACTAATTCTACTTGGTAGAAAGAAAAATAATTATTCAATAGTTAGCAATAAAAAGCCATAAATGATACAATAGTACTTAGCTACTATAATTAATTATTATAATTATATAATGTAAACAAGTACCACATAATTGCATGTACTTGCCTTTATAATTTAAAAATTAATAATAATTTAATTTATTTTAAAATAATAATTAGAATATAACTAAAATAGCTATAGTATAAATCATTTGTTTGAATTTTCTCTTATATTGTTTTATTCTATTAACTAAGGTTTAAAATAATTAAAACATCATAATAAAATATAAACACTAGTAGTAGCTTTATAAATTTATTCATTTAATTGTAGTTATGTGTAATAGTAAGTTAATTTATTATTTTGACAATGTTAATTGTTAATAATTAGTAAAATTTAATAAATATTAGAATAGTTATTAGCAATTTAAAATAATAAAATACTCTCCTAAAATATATACAATATATGTAATAAAGAATGAATATTATAATTAGATAAGATTTAAGCTTAATTTAATATGATCAACATTAGTTTAATGATTAGTTATCATTTTTACTAATTTGAACCCATAATTAGATAGATAAGATAGGTAAAATATGAAATTACGCTACTCTTGATTAATTTTTTAATATTAGTGTAAAGATTTGGCATATTCACCTATTACAACTAGGAGGAAAGTGACAACTTTTATGAGTACAAAAGGTTCAGAGGAATATGAGGAGTCTCTGACAAGTTATAAAAAAGGCTCATCAATTCACTTTGATTCTATGTTTTTGATAAGGTAAACAGGTTTTAAGGGGTCCTGAAACCCATAAGTTTAACAACAAGAAAGGCTGAAAATAAGCAAAAAAACGCCCAGCCAAAACATAATCCTTACAGCTGAAAATAAGCCCAAAGGCCCAGCCCGAAACAACTGCCCACTAAAAAGGCCAGAGAGCCAACCAGAAAAACAGAGACTAGACAAAAAGCCAAAGCCAGGAGAAACAAAAACCAAAGGACAGAGACCCAACCTAGCACACTACTTCTCCATCTTGAGCATGGTCTAGGCAGCTTCGGCGCACTCTTGTTGCTCTTCTACCTTATGATCCTGGGCATTCGTCAAATCCTGCTCCATAGTGCTGTCCTTGGCTTTATCCACATCCAGCCTATCTTTGTCTCTGTTCTGTTTATCATCTTCCTCCATCTGGTTCCTGTCTTTGAGATTGTCCAAGAGAGAGAGGATGTTGTCGTTGATCGAAGCGAGGAGGGAGATCATTTGACTTGCCAGGTTGTGATTGTAGTTCTCAATATTTTTTACTCTCCTCTCCATTAGAGTCTCCCAGCTGTTCTGGTCACCTTGGCTTTCAGCACCTGTCTTGCTCTTGATTTTTTCCATTTGGGAAACCCTATCTCTGACATCCTCAAGCTCATGGAAAAGCCATTTAATTGATCTGAAGTTGTCGATCATGCTATTGCGGGCATTATTCAACAGATTCATGCCCGTTTCTCTTGCATTATCAAAAATAGCCACCATAGCCGGGTCAATTAGCTCATTGAGTCTAGGCTTCTCAAGGTCATCCACCAGGAGTTGGGGGTTCATCGCCTCTCTATAGATTCCCATAGTGGTCGTTCTCACATTGAAGTTCTTCCAAGCCTTCCTTCTGTTATTAACTTGCACTTCCCCCTCAATCTGTCCAGAGTTGTCATTTTCCTCCAAAGGAGGCTGAGGATGTATAGGGGAGAGGGGAATGGGCAGAGAATCCTTTCCCTAACTGCTGGAGCGCTCCATGCTCTCTCCCTCCCTCTTCTGTCTTTTTCTCAGTTTCTCCTCATCTAGCTCCTCCTTCGAAACCTTGTCAGAATCATCAGTATCCATTTCCTCCTCCACCTCAGGAGAGCCAATTTTAGCTGGGGTGTGACCTCTAGGGCTCTTTCTGCTGGGTAATTTGATAGAGGGGTAATCCTTCTTATGGCTTTTAGTCTTCTTACCTGAATGCTCAAAAACCTCATCAGAGCTGATGCTCCCAACATCGTCAGAATCAGAGGAAAAATTGGAGTTGCTCTTGTCAACATCCGCCCCCTAGATAGGGTTTTTGCTAATGGTTTGAGCATGGAAATGCTCATGAATCAGAAGCAGAAGACCCTCATGCAGTGCTGGGTTGACGGTAGCTTTCTTTTTAAAACTAGAAATGGCCTTGTTCATCGAGTTAAAAAGATAATACGGGAAGGAGATTTTACTACCATGGCGAAAATGATTCAGAATCACAAAATGGTGAGTCCTAACCCTATCAAACCTAGGGTCTAGGGTTATATATTCAATGACAGTGTAGAGAACATACCTCCAGAGCTTCTTTATAGTATCCGTTACAAAAAATGTCTCTTTCTTGCCCAGCTTGTTCAGCTCTTCAGTGTTTTTCACAAAATCCTTGATTGCATTAGAAGACATCTTCTTGTCTCTGAAGAATTTATGCCCCTCCATTGGAATCCCCGTGACTTCAGCAACCACATCCTCAGTAATTTGAAAGTAGACCCTGTTCACCTTAACCTTACCATTATTCCACGAATTCACCATGCTGTTAGTGATCTCAGGATCCGAGCCATGAAGTTTCTCGAAGAAATTAGTAACCCCACCCTTTTCCAGCTCTCTCCAAACTTTGGCCTTGTTCTTCCACTTTTGAACTTCCCCCATCGGCTC
Source organism: Cupressus sempervirens (assembly GCA_028749045.1). Lineage (NCBI taxonomy): Eukaryota > Viridiplantae > Streptophyta > Pinopsida > Cupressales > Cupressaceae > Cupressus > Cupressus sempervirens. The sequence continues at coordinate 599,398,442 of CM053785.1, read as the reverse complement.
CTTTCTGCTCCTCTCACCCGTCATGTTTACCTGATCAACTTCCACAATTCTCATGAACTCTGATTTGTGCAAGTTATTTGCATTCGAAAAAATGGTGATGTTTCTTTTATGATACCCGTGAATGAACCTCTTTTTGAAAATAATGGTATCATCCTTTCGAACGTGTCAAAAAATCAGAGGAAACCCCTTTTGCTGGTGCAAATCACGATGCCAATAATGGCACTTACCATTTATTAAGCAATCTTTATTATCCATAATTGCATTGGATTTGAGCCGTCCTTCCCAAGATATTATCTTGGTCGATGAGCAACTTAGCCTCCACCGGAAAATCTTTTCCGGCATGCCAGGACAGATTATTGGTGGCGTTAACCCCTTTATTAGCAAACCAATCAGCGACTGGGTTTGCCTCTCTGTAAACATGAGTGACGTGGACCTTATCGAACTTTGTGAGAGTGGCGCGAGTCTCAGTAATTATGTTTGCAATCGTCCACGAGGGAGGGGAAATACCATTAATGGTATTAATAATGTTTTTGGAGTCCCCCTCAAGCCAGAGTTTAGTAATCCCGACTTCAAAAGCCAACTTGACCACCTTACTCGCAGCTCTTGCTTCAGCCAAATGAATAGTCTAGATTCCCAGCGGGGAAGCAAAGGCAGCTATTCCCTCCCCATAGCTATTTCTTATGATTCCTCCGCAGCCTGAAGGGCCTGGGTTACCCTTAGAAGCCCCATCAAAGTTGGCTTTTGACCAACCATCTGGGGGGAGAAGCCAGCTAGCATCCTGCCTTTTGAGGTTCCTGTCTTTTACTTTAGCTATCTTTCTGTCCCCTTCTTCTTCTTCCTCCTTCAGCACTTGGAGATTTTCCTTTATATTCTTCGAGACCTTCCTGCCAAGGATTATAGCTGGCTCCTCTCTGTCTCTAAATATTCTATTATTCCTTTCCTTCCAGATTCCCCAGCAAAAGTGGGGTAAAATCCAGTCCGAGTGATCCTGCCGACCAACAATCTTACAAAGACCTTTCCACTGATGGAAAAAATTCATGAGATTATCCGGTTTGCACCAGAGGGTTTCATTATCATGTGTGATTACATTCCACACCTCCCTGGCATAGTCACATAAGATGAAAATGTGATTTCCGGTCTCAGCCTGATTCTTACACAAGGGACATCTACTGGGCATAACATGTCCTCGTTTCATGAGATTGTCATGAGTAAGGATTTTGTTCTGAAGAGCCAGCCAGTAAAAAATGTTGATCTTTGGAGTGAGACCCGGAATCCAAGCCTCCGCCCAAGGGGTCTTCTCTTTTAAGCTCCAAAGGGAATTATAGCCTGAGGCAACAGAGTATCTTCCATTGGGATTATCCCTCCAGACCAGCTCATCCCCCAAATTGATAGGAATCATGGAATTGAGCATAAGCATTATAGGAGTCAAGTCCTCAGAGATGAGGGATAGGTCACTCCATTCCTGCCCATTCCAATAATCACAAACTTTGGACCCAATTTGATCAATACAAGCTTGCATCCATCTCTCAAAAATAGGGTTATTGATAAGTGGATCTTGGGAAAGCCATCTATCCGACCAGAACTGGATGTCTTTCCCATTTCCCAATTTCCATGATATCCTAGCCTTAGCCAGGTCCCTGGCTTTCATGATCCCATTCCAAATGTTCGATCCTTTTGGGATATCTTCATTAAAAAGGGTGAAAAGAAGAGTGGGTCTTCTAAGGTACTTGTTTACCAGGGTGTCCCTCCATTCACCGGTGCCACTGAAGATCCACCATATTTGTTTAGCTAGGAGAGCCTTATTGAGATGAGTGATCTTTCTAATGCCCAGACCTCCGTACCTCATAGGGAGGCAAACCTTCTCCCAAGCAACAAGAGGATATCTTTTCTTTCCTTCATTACCATTCCAGAGGAAGTCTCTCTGGATTTTCTCCATTCTTTCAGCTATTTTCCCCGGGATTCCAAAGAGGCTTAGGGCGTAGATTGGCAGATTTTGAAGAGAAGATTTGACTAAGAGGCATTTCCCCACTTGACTAAGAGAGACCCCTTTCCAACCAGCCATCTTCCTGTTGAATCTGTCCAAAATACCATTCCAAAAAGACTCCGGGGGTGAGGATCCCAAAGGAAGACCAAGATAGGTAGAGGGGAAAGAGCCTACCCCACAACCCAGAATCCTGGCGATTTTCCTTTGTCTAAACTCAGAGGTGTTGATGAAAAAGAGCAAGCTTTTGTTCCAATTAATCAGCTGACCTGTCGCACTGGAGTAAGTATCAAGAATCTTCTTCAGGGCTCTGGCCTCTTTGACAGATGCTTCCCCCCCCAAGATAGTATCGTCAAAAAATTGCTGATGAGTGAAGGGAGCGCATTTAGAGGAGGGAAGGATCCCTTTGATACAAGCCTCATGCTTTCTACAGTCTATAATCCTTCCTAAGCATTCAGCTAAAATGATGAACAAAATGGGTGAAAGGGGGTCTCCTTGTCTGAGGCCTCTGGATGGTTTGAAAAAATTAGAAGGGACTCCATTAACCAGAACAGCCAAAGAGGAGGTGGAGACCAATTGAGAGATAATTTTGCAAACTTTACTGTCAAAGACAAAAGTTGAGAGGACCTTCCCAAGGAGAGACCAGTCCACCCTATCATAAGCTTTAGAAAGATCTAGTTTGAGAAACATACCGTCCCATTTGGATGCCTCAAGAGAGTGGATGACTTCGTGCACCATCTGGACAGAATCCAAAATTTGTCTCCCTGGAACAAAACCCGATTGATGCTGCGAGATTATCATGGGCAATATCTTGAGCATTCTTAAAGTGAGAACTTTAGAGATGATCTTGTAGAGAGAGTTGCACAGACTAATAGGTCTAAAGTTGTCCAACGAGTCCGCCCCAAGGGATTTAGGAATGAGAACCACAAAAGTCGAGTTTAGCTCCTTGAGAATAGATTTGGCTCCAAAGAATTCCTGGACAGCCTGAACAACCTCTCCCATGATCACCGGCCAGAACCTTTGGAAGAAAAAAGTGGAAAAACTGTTCGAGCCTGGAGTCTTGTTAGCAGGCAGAGAAAAGAGAGCCTCTCTAACTTCTGAAGCATTAGGAATAGCACAGAGCTGTTTATTATGGATAGGTTGAATGAGCTGAGGGATATAGTGTAACAATTCCTCTTGGTCCAAATTGGAAAGCATTGGGTCCTCAGAGAGAAGGCTAGAGAAAAAGGAAACAGCTTCATCCGAGATGGCAGATTCTTCAGTTAACAACTCCTGCCCCTTTCTGATACCATAGATCCTGTTACTAGCACGGTGCTTGAGGGTGGTTAGGTGAAAAAACTTAGTGTTCCAATCTCCTTCCTTTAGCCAGGTGATCCTCGATCTTTGCCTCCAAAATTTTTCTTCCTTATTAATAATGTTATGAATTTCAGACAGGGTCTTGAGCTCCGAAACCCTATTGGTCTCAGTGTAACCTTCCTTCTGAATGCAATCTTGGATAATAGTTAGATTATCAAATAACTCTTTCTTTTCATGAAAGATGTGACCAAAATCAGACTTGTTCCAAATTTTAATCATCCTCTTCACATTGCTAAGTTTTCTGGTGACTCTGAACATGGCTGAGCCCTCCACCCCTATCCCCCACCATTTCTTGATATTATCTAGGAGTTCAGGGTGAGAGGTCCACATTTTCTCAAACCTGAAAGGATAGTATCTCCTGTGTACCAGAGGGGAAACTAAAAGAGAAATGGAAGAGTGATCCGAACCAATTCTGGGAAGCAGAGATAGTCTGCAGCTGAAGGATTGAAGCCAGTCTGAAGATATAAGAGCTCTATCTAGCCTAACTTGAATGCAATCATGGCCTTTTCTCTTGTTTGACCAGGTAAAGGATCCGCCCTTAAGCTCTACGTCCATAAGGGCCAAGTTATTTATGAAGTTAGAAAGATCCTGTTTACTTTCCCAATCCGGGGGCATACCTCCCATTTTCTCTTTATCTTCTAGCGGTGTGTTAAAGTCTCCCATGATTATACCTTTCTTAATGTCACAATCTTGCACCATATTACCAACTTTGGTCCAGAAGTTTTTTCTATCTCTCTTATTATTGGGGGCATAAATATTCACTAAAAACCAGGAATCATTGGTGTGCAAATGTTGAACTCTGCAGAAAAGAATGTTATCTTCATCGTACTCAGCTACTATATTGAAATACTTATCATTGAAAAGTAACAACAGTCCTCTAGACGCTCCTTCAGAGTTAGAGGCTATGCCCTTCATGCTATTGTTAAACTTAATATTTTCCATCCTTTCCTTCTTCATTTTAGTTTCCTGGATTAGAAACACATCAGGCCTTTGGTCCCTTATCATATTTCTAATAACTTCTTTCTTGTGGATTCCATTGAGTCCACGAATATTCCAAGATAAGATCTTCATGATTTAACTACTGAACATGCTTCCTGGATGATGCGCTGTGTACCATCCTTAATGTTTCTTCTGGCTTCCTCTTTCCTGATTTCATTCTTGTTTTTCCTTCCCACTAGGTTAGATTTGTGGCCGAGATCAGCCTTGGCCATGCTTCTAGTAGAAGGGGGAGATACCGGAGAAGGGTCCCTGCTATTCTTCTTCTTTCTACTCCTGACTTCTGTCCAGGGATTCTCTTCTTCCTCTAGTCCTTTGTCCAGCCAAGCATCAATTCTCGCCAAATATTCCATTGTCGATGCAGAAAGCCTTTCTATGATTCTATTTACTATTGAAGGGGGGGGACAACACACCAGGTTAGGGTCCTGGGACATGGGTTCCCCCTCCTTTAGTTCTTCCATGGAGTTCGGGACAAAGGAAAGTTTCAAGTCATCCTCCTAAGAATCCAGAGGGGGAAGAGTCATTTTTTCACCTATCTCCTCAGGTTTCTTCTCAGATTCCTTCGCATTAGGGAGAGGTGTTGAATCATCTTTCACTCCTTTCTCTTCTCCCCCTCCTACGTTTCTAGTCACCCGAGGAGGCCCTGAATCCTCTTGGGGCGCATTAGGAGCAGAATTTGTTTTTCCTTCTGCCTCTCCATTTGCCTTGACTTGCGATGCTTTTTTCCTCTATTCTTTTTTGGGATCTAGAGAATCTTTTATCCCCCCTTGTGGACGAGCCTTTCCCACCATACTCTTCCCTTTGAAAAGTGGACATGATCCAACCTTGTGGCCAGCCTTCTTACAATGGAAACAAGCAAAAGGCACACTTTCATAGTCAATCTTTTGAGATCTGTTTCCCAGACGAGATTGTAGTTCTAAAACTTGAGGCATGTCCTAGCCTTCGATGACTCCTACATAGATTCTTGCGTAGTTCAATCTTTTCTTAGCTACTGTGACAGGGTCAATGGAGAGGAGCTCTCCAAAGGTCCTGGCTATGCCATCAAAGACATCCTCATGCCAATATTCCAAAGGAAGTTCCGGAAGTCTTAACCAAACTGGAACCTGAGATTGGAACTCATTATTCAAATCCAAGTTGGATGTCCATTTTTGCAATATTAGGTTGGATCTGCCCAAAGACCAGTTCCCAACACATAGTATGCAAGAAAAATCTTCCGAGCAAGAAAACTCGAAAGACATGAAGCCTTTGGCCATAGCAGTCACATCTACATGCCCTTTAAGGTCCCATTTTCTCCTAGTAAATATCCTCACTACATCAATATTAGGTCTTGGCCCTACAAATTTTCCTACCAGAGTGTTTGCCATGCTTAGGATATTGTGGTCAATAATTTCCCTAGGGATTTCCAGAGCAAAAATACCTTTCTCCTTATCAGATTTGTCAATGACTTTTGGGAAAGATGATTTACCTGATGGTTTTATCCCGAATAGATTTGACCAGCGTCCCCATGACCCAGACGGCCCACTGCCCACATGGGGGGGAGGGGGAATCTTCTCACCTGGATGGGGCATCAAAACCCATGGGTCCCCATCCTTTGAGTCATCCTCATCTTTCCCCTCTGTTTCCTGCCCTGCGCTTGCTGCATGCCCTCCTACAGACGTGGTCTCCTGTCTCCCGCCTTTCTCCAGATTCAAAACAACGTGATTCGAATTGCAATTCCTGCCCGCTCCATCCCGCTCCATCTTTTACCGTAGTACATTTAGTTACAATATTATTGTTAGGGTCTATTCCACTTTGATTCTATGTTTGGAGGGAGGAAAAGATGGAGATTATTGGAGGATTAGATTGAAGTTTTTGACAAAGAGTTGATTGAAGTTTTGGAAGATTTTTTTTGCAGGTGAGATTTCTACTTTTATTTTTTTAATTTTTAATTGAGTTTTCCATTTAGTTTTAAATTTAGCTATGTATATAGATTTAGATGTAAATTTATTTTTAAAATTAGTTGTAGTATTCTACTTTGATTTAGATTTCTATTTCAATTAGTTTCTGTTAGAATTTACAATCTTTCCTTGGTTGTATTTATTAAATGGGATAAACCAAGGTATCCCTTAAGTTGTTTGTCCTCTAGTCCAAATGTGAGGACAAGTCTTTTTGTAATTCCTTTATTAAGGAAAATAGTTTATTCCTCCTTAAGAGGATTATGACACTTGTTATGCACACACTTATGAATGTGGCAATCATTCACTTGGGAGTTACAAATAACTCCTCTTCTCATCTCTTTATAAGAGATGCTTCTCTCTCATTCACAACACTCAATCACGATGTAGTTCATGTAATGAGCACTATGGCTCTTCATTACGTCCTTCTCTCTCTCTCTCTCTCTCTCTCTCTCTCTCTCTCTCTCTCTCTCTCTTTCTCTCTCTCTTCATTCTTTAGGCATTTGCCTCATTCATATAATTCACAAGGGGTTTTCTTTGCTTTCCCCTTTCAAAATTCTTGTCTCCTCTCTTGTGTTGATCTTGGATTTAGCTCTTTAAAGTATGGTAATTATGTTCATCACAAACTCTCTTGGATTAATTTATAATTCTTTAATTTGAGTTCTTTTTGATTTTATTATTTTAACATGGTATCGGAGCTACTAATCCTTGTTTTGAGTTTTATGTGATGAAGGTTGTCATTCATTGGAAGCACATCTTATTAAATTATCTCTACCTAGGTATCTCTATTAAAAAATTATTAATTTTTTTTCTCTTGTCCTAACAAGAGCAATTATCAATTTTAGTGTAATAGTATTTTATTGTTAAATATTTAAGATAAAAATTGCATTATTATGTCCCTAATTTTTTTATTGAAAGGATGATAACTAATGTTATTCATACATTATAGTTAATTCTATTCATATTGTCTATATATATATATATATATTCTCTCATTTTAATTTTTTTTTTTTTAGAAATTCTATGAAATTTCTATTATTGTCAAAGATTATTTATGATTAATAAAACCTCATATTCTTTTTGAAAATATTATATTATCACTCAATTTTTGTTTTTTCAATTTTTTTTTCCTTATTTATATATTCTTTTAAGAAGTTGTGAGCAACTTCTAATTTGATCTTATGCTTGTTTTGCACCTTTATTGGAAATTTCCTTTGCTTCAATTCCTTTGTAATTTCTTCCAATTTTTTTTCTTCTTTCTTGGGATATTAATGGTGTTTATGCTCAAGTTATTCTACTTTCTCAATCATGATCGGTATTGATTTGTAGCTTGGCACCTAAGTTTTTTTTTTTTTTTTTGGGGCATCTGTATGATCTTGTACTCTTCTATTGCATGTATCATAAGCATGCCCAATGTTGAACCGTGCTTCTTTCTGTTGTGGCATTTATTAATGTGATTTAGTTTTTCTGTGCTTCCTCTTGTAAGTTTTTTTTTAATCTTTGGATTCGATCTATTGTTGTTGCATGCAATTTTTTTTCTACCTTCTCCCTCACTTCACACATCATCCTTTTGGTCTTCGGCTAAACTGCACACCACTATTTGCTGCTATTGTTAGCCGGCAAGCTGCTGTAGTAAGGCATCTATTGAAGTCAGTTGGTGCAGATGTCAATAAGAAACTATTCAGAGGTTATGCAACAACAGCAGCGGCTCGAGAAGGCCACATTCAAATCTTGGGTATGCTATTGAAGGTAGGAGCTTACCAGCCAGCTTGTGAGGATGCCTTGTTGGAAGCATGCCATTACGGTCAGACTAAATCTGCTGAGCTATTGATCTGTCTCTGTACATGCTTTAGTGTATGCTAGCTGCCAAGGCTTTGTTGAAATTGTTGCCACATTCATATAATTCACAGGGGGTTTTCTTTGCCATGCTTCCAGTGTTTTTTAAATCAATTTTTTTAAATTTGCATTTATTAAAACAAGTTAGTAGTAGGCAATTATAGACACCAGGCATTGGGTGATCTAGTTATGTGATGTGCCCGCCTATTAGTTTTTACTTACTACAAAGATAGGGCCGACCTAGAAAACCCAGTGTTCTTTCCAATCTCCACTGGCCAAGGTAGGGTCGAATGAGCGAGTATGACTCATGATAGAAGGCATTCTTCTATTTATCTTGTACTAATCTTATCTGCTTTGCTCTTCAATGGATATTATTAGACATTGGTAGTTTTTTATTTAGACGGGTATGCCATTAGCTTGCCTGGTTGACTGCTTTCAATATTTAAGCTGCTCATACTTTGCATGCATGAGTTTTCTTAGTGACCCTTTTTTTAAAGCTTTTTTGGTTAGTTTTTTCTATTTAGCTATTTTTTTAAGTCACATTTAATTTAAAGTTTCAAGTTTAATATTCATTTTTTTTTATAGTTAGTCTTTAATATAGTTTTTTAATGTGTTTATAAGGTTTAATATAGCTTTTTTAGTTTGTCCTTACTCTAAGAAAAGTGTTTTTTAACAAACCTTGAGCAGTTATTAATCAAGTTGTAGTATTAATCTTTATTTTCTTTTATCAAATTTAAGTTTCAAATGGTCCTATTGTAGGTTATAAAACTAATTTATAACTTCTATATGACTTTTGATCACATTTAAAGCTCTATTATAAATTTAATTTATAAGTTTTGTTATTTACTTTAGTTTACTTTTTTATAAGTTATAAATTATTAAGTTACTAAATCATTTATAACTTATTTACTTGAATTTTATAATTATAATTTGTATTCAGATATGTCTGACTTCAAGTCTTTAAAAATAGTTTTCTTTAAAGGGATATTTGTAGATTCCTTAGTAATAATTGTTCTACATTTGCAAGATTATTCCTCTAACGTTTTCTTGCAAGTCTGCATCATTATTCGCTGTTACAACATCCATTCTAAGTTATTCTCTGACAACTTTTTATAACTCTTGATTATTATTTTCAAAATATTATTCAAAGTCTTCCATTTGCAGCATTACATGATAAAGAGAAATCATTGCTAAAAAAAAAAGGTTGTTGCTATTTAACCACGTTAAATTTTTTTTTCCTATGAATTCATGTAGAGACTTAATACAGTAAGTCTATTTCAAATGAAATGAGTACATAAATGTCTCTTTTCTCTCTCTTGCTATCATAATTAAACCTAAACCTTTTGCATGCCTAACTTTTTTTAAACCCTCTCCTCTGGGCCCAACCCCCTACAATTGATTAATAGAACCCACCGACTCCACTATTATCCCTATGTTGTCATCCCCAAAAGAGGCCCTCATCTAAGGATGAACCCTTCGATTTTCACAATATTGAACCACAACTAAGATTGCATCAAATAATGCATATGCCCTTCCCACCATTTCCTCTAGCAATAACCCTGCTATGTGAATAATTTCCCTTTCAAAATACAAGTGACTCCTTAGCCTCAGTCCTATCCTCATTGTATCCAAAAGTATCATTCAAACCTTATCCTCATCAAACTTCTTGATGGGAATTATTGCTCCCACCCATGCCTTTGAAGCATGCAACAAATAACCACTGATTGCCTCATCTAGTATGGCTGCATTCACAAAAGGTGGATTAATACAGACCTCTTCTATCTTCATCATCATCCTATACTCAGGTAACATATCATATATGTTTGAGTACAATATGGACAATATTTGTGTTTGATAAATAGGACACGGTGCTCTTGGCCTCAACACCCCATCTCCTATTATGCTCCTTATTGCATGCTCCACCTCTCCAGGCATTGCTTGAAATAGTTCATCAAAATATCCTCTCAGGTATGTTGACTCCAGTGGAAATTCCCATGTTAAAATGGGTATCATAACTCGGAGATTCAACACTTTGTGATCCATTTCCTCTCTGCAACCTATATTAAAAATTCATAAGGAATATAAGTTTTTTTTAATGACAAATATGATGCTTTTTCATACTCTACTTTCATATGCTTTACCTTCACCTAGAATCAACTCGACTGAAGTTTTTTTGAGTAAGACTCTAAATGCTTCTCTCTACTTCATTCTCTTTGTTTGCATCTTATAGAAGTTTTTTTTCTCTTTTCTATTCGATTACATTGTTGACTACCCAATGCATGTTAGCGGATTCACTTTTGGCTTACTTGCAACTATCTATTCTAGTTATATTCTTTTGTAATTGCTAAACTTTTCTAATCATTGATTTAACATATTTGTTCATGTATGCACAAAATTAAGAGTTTTTTAGTTGTTCATGTAAGATGCTTTTTCAGCTTTCATCATTCTGAACATTCGGTTATGTTTTTTTTTTTAACAAAAAAAGAGTACTCTATTTTTCTTTGGCAGTCATTACTAATTATTGTGATTAGATTTTGTTATTTCAAATTTATCAAACATTAATATTTAAGAAATTTTGTCTTTATTCAAAATGTTCATTCTACTTGATCTATATATATTTTAGAAGGATCCTCTCAATATTGTGACTTATCATATATTTATTTAAGTATATATGGGTGCACACATATATACCCAGATAAATGTATAATTTTATGACTATAATAATTCAAAAATTGATATATACCTTCACAAAATGAATTAAGTACTCATGTTTACCCTCAATGGAGTTTTATACCTGATATCCATATTTGTTTATTTTTTCATTGATCTTACTTGGATCTCTATATTTACCTTAATTCTGATTGGATTATGAGTTATCTTACACATTTGCCTTCATTGTGATATTTTGATATGTACTTAGTTGCAATTTCATGCTTTTATAGCATCATTCTATGCCCATGTTGGCACTTTATGGTTTTATACCATTGATCTACATGATTTATATGATATTTTTGTTTGAGTTGCATAGGGAGCCATTTTTTCAAGGTCAACTATATAGGTCCCCTCAGTATAATTGATACATAGTTTCCTTATCTGGCCCATGGAGTACCCCTCTATCCTATATTGGTGTGCACTCATTTTATATGGAGTTTCCCTCCATTTGATCCTATTTGTTCCACTTTGATAGGATAATATATTTATGGAGTTTCCCTCCATGTTGTTCCATTTTGTTCCTCGATGAAGAGGATACTATTATTGGAGTTTTCCCTCCAAATTTAGATGATTTGATCCAATTTGAAGGAAATATGTTGTTACACCCTCATAATCCATTCGTTTGAGTATCCTAACAAAAATCATGATAATACTAATTTGATCAGCATGTCTCTCTTCTTACTTTATTTTCACATATTAATGTCATAATGATCTGCATACTTTATTGCTTAGATCATGAGTCATGCATGTTATGGATTGATCACCCATTAACTTGCAGTGGGATGATTCATTAAGTGGACTGTCTATATCCATGTGATTGATGTAATGTTGATGCATGTATCATTAGTTGGCCTTGTCTGTGGTCATTAGTACATTAGTATAATATCCTGTTCATGAGAATACTGATCAAACTTTTTTATAATATTGTGAGCATATACTTCATTTTAATATAAGGTTATCTCCATTTCTTTGTGGTAACATGTTGTATTCTTCCTCATTGTTTCTCTATGAGAGTTTTATTATCCTTATTCAAAGGATTTCTAATTTGCATATAAGATGAAATACTTCTTGTGGATAGTTGTCTTGTTTCTTGTGTCTATGTTTTTCAGGTAATCTATCCAGCACATACAAGATTTGGTGTACTTTAATGACCTATCCACTTCTCTCTTGGCTCTACGAAGATCTACCTACACTCACAAGAGACTTTTTGCATAATAGAAGACATTGTCAAAGATCAATTTGCTTCTATTTTCATTGTAAAAATTTGGTTTTAATACCCTTTGATGTAATTTCCCCAAGTAAAGATAAAAGGGGGGTGTTAGAATTTATAATCTTTCCTTGGTTATATTTATTAAATGGGATAAACCAAAGTATCCCTTAAGTTGTTTGTCCTCTAGTCCACATGTGAGGACAAGTCTTTTTGTAATTCCTTTATTAAGGAAAATAGTTTATTCCTCCTTAAGAGGATTATGACACTTGTTATGCACACACTTATGAATGTGGCAATCATTCACTTGGGAGTTAAAAATAACTCCTCTTCTCATCTCTTTATAAGAGATGCTTCTCTCTCATTCACAACACTCAATCACGATGTAGTTCATGTAATGAGCACTATGGCTCTTCATTACATCCTTCTCTCTCTCTCTCTCTCTTTTCATTCTTAGGCATTTGCCTCATTCATATAATTCACAAGGGGTTTTCTTTGCTTTCCCCTTTCAAAATTCTTGTCTCCTCTCTTGTGTTGATCTTGGATTTAGCTCTTTAAAGTATGGTAATTATGTTCATCACAAACTCTCTTGGATTAATTTATAATTCTTTAATTTGAGTTCTTTTTGATTTTATTATTTTAACAATTTCATTTAGATTTAGAATTGGATTCAAAATTGTTTAGATTTGCATACAATAATTTAGCCTTGTATGTTTGATTTAGATTTAGAATTGCATTCAAAATCTATTTGATTTATACATTTTATAATATTTTTCATTTGAATACTTTTAATGTACATGTTTCAAATAAGTTTTAGATTTTCATGTTTGATATTAGTTTTAGATTTACACATTTCAAAATGGTTTTGGTTTGCAAGTTTTAGATTTATATGTTTCATAGTAGTTTTACATTTGCATGTTTCAAAAAATTTATATTTTCATGTTTCATAATTAAATGATATCATCAATGTGGATGGCAATGTCACCATATCAATGAAATTTATATTTTATTAAAGTTAATAATTTATTTAAAATAGATAAATCATATATTTAGCTTTTATTTTGTCATTATTGAACTAAATTATATGTGTATTTTATTTAAGTATTTTTTACTAAAAAAATGTATATAATATTTATGTTTGTAATGTTTGAAAACTGGAAGGCAATGCCACCATATTTTAAACATTACAATCTAAATGTTTCATTCAAAATAGTTTTGAGTTTTATTTATCTTGTTTTGAACATTATTCATTTGAAAGAATTTATGTTAATTTCTAATACTTTTTAATTCTAACCATTTCTATATGTTGATGTTTGTTTTTAAATTTGTAGGTTAATATTTGAGTTATGGATGCCTTGAACAAAGAATCAAACATTATTGGTACTAGCCTAACTACTTTAGTGGCATCAAATAATTTCTTGGATACAAAGTTTGATAATTGTTAATAAATAATTAAAGAGTCACACACAAATATAATTAAAGTTGTGGAAATGCAATATTGTCAATTGACTATGTTGAGGAAATGGAAGTAATGCAGATGAAAGATGCAGAAAAATTCATGTGTGACACATAGAGAAAGTGGATGACAAAAGAAGTCTTTAACAATCATTGTTCAAATAAAGACTACAATACAATCCTAATCACTAAAGAATGTGGCATATATTTACACCATTATAGATAAATGCTATGTATATTGTTCATTCTTGTCTCTAGTTTTAGGCTTTTACTTCTTCTATTTACTTGTATTAGGAGTTGTGTTTTGCCATTGTTTTATGTAACTTTCATCAAGAAGAGAACAATAATTTTTTATTTTATTTTATACAAAAGATATCTTCAATGGATGTGGCTACTAAATATGTTAATTAAGAAATAAAATCATAAGTCTACATAGATGTCCTTCATGATAGACATGCTTATTGATTATAATTCTTAATTGTTGCATTAAAACTTGCATTAGCATTATTAAAAATTCAACAATATATAATGTTCTTACATAATCATGGAGAAATATTTTCCATAAAATTGATTCTTATCTTTTTTTCACACTTTTTACATCATCTAAATAGTTATGTTGGGAATTAAAATTTCAGTTTCATGAAAAAGATACAATTTAAAATATTCCACTATTAGTGTCATTTTTAATACCTATATCCCAATTTTGACCATAGTTCTACTTGTAATACTTGAACACTACACCTAATCTCCTACTTTCCATGTCCCTTGTTTTACTGTAACATTTAGCCACTTATCAACCCTAACCATAACACTAAGTGTCATATTAATGAAATTATAAACCTTGGATCCTAACTCTATATGTGATTGTACTATGCATTTGGTTAATTATATACCTAACCTTAACCCTATATCTACTACTAAATAGAAACAATATTAAATTTTTAATAGGGGGAATACACATAGAGAGAGAGAGAGTGAGAGAGAGAGAGAGAGAGAGAGAGAGAGAGAGAGAGAGAGAGAGAGAGAGAGAGAGAGAGTAGGGGGAGTATCAGTAGGGAGAAAGAGATTATGGGGTCTATCTAAAGAGTAGGGAGAGAAAGCTAATGAGGTGTATTTAGATATCACAGAGAGAGAGAGAGATTAGGGGACATATCTAGAGACAAGAGGGGGCTCATATTATGTATTTTATAAATAAATGTTTTTCAGTGGAGAGATATTAGAAATAAGGGTAGACATAGACATATGATGGTGTATCTAGAGAGAGGGAGAGAGAGATTAGTTGGCGTATCTAGAGAGAGAGATTACAGGGTGTATCTAAAGAGTAGGGAGATAGAGATAATTGGGTGTATCTAGATATGAGAGATACAGAGATTATGGGGTGTATCTAAAGAGTAGGGAGAGAGAGATAATTGGGTGTATCTAGATATGAGAGAGACAAAGATTATGGGGTGTATCTAAAGAGTAGGGAGAGAGAGATAATTGGGTGTATCTAGATATTGGAGAGAGGGAGGGAGGGAGGGAGATGTATCTAGATATGTGTGTGTGTGTGTGTGTGTGTGTGTGTGAGAGAGAGAGAGAGAGAGAGAGAGAGAGAGAGAGAGAGAGAGAGAGAGAGAGAGAGAGAGAGAGATGAGTATTGGGAGGGAGAGAGAGAGATAGAGAGAGTAGTAAATAAGGAAAAGTTTATAGAGAGTAGGAAGGGATGGGAGGAGTGAGTACATTATAAAAATATATAATAATATGTGTCACAATAGCACTAATGATTATTATTTTAGTAGGACTAACCCACATAAATTATTAACCTAATAACTACCATAACACTAACTTAAATTGTAATAATAGTACTAACGTCAATTGTGATATGAATAGTAAACCCAAAAATAAGATTAACCATAATAATAATACAAACCCTAACTCTAACTCTAATTCTAACCCTAACTCTAACTCTAATTGTAACCCTAACCCTAACCAAAACCCTAACCCTAACCCTAAATCTAACTCTAACCCTAACTCTAACTCTACCCCTAACTCTAACTCTAATTCTACCCTTAATCTTAACCCTACTCCTATATACAACCCTAACAATTATCCTAATCTAACCCTAATCCTAGTCCCAAGATTAACCCTAACTCTAACTCTAACCCTATCTCTAACTCTAACTCTAACTCTAACTCTAACTCTAACTCTAATGCTTATTGTAACCCTAACCCTAACCCTAACCCTAACCCTAACCCTAACTCTAACTTGAATTTGAACCATAACTATAACTCTAACTCAAATTCTAACCCTAATCTTAACACTAATTCTAATCCTAATCTAACTCTAAACTTAAATTTAACCCTAACCATAATTCTCACCCTAGAACTCCATCTCCATCTCTTTCTCTAACTCTAACTCTGACTCTAACTCTAACTCTAATTCAAACCCTAATCCTAACCCAAAATCTAACTCTAAACCTTACTTAACTCTACCTCTAATTGTAACCCTAACACTAACCCTAAATCTAACACTACTTCTACCCCTAACTCTAACCCTAACCCTAACCCTAATACTAACTCTAACCCTAACTCTTACTCTAATTCTATACATAACCATAACCCTATTTATAACCCTAACTCTAATACTAATTCTAATCTTAACTCTAACCCAAAATCTAATTCTAACTCTAACCCTTAATCTAACTCAAATTATAAATCTAATCCTAACCCTAACTCTAACTCTAACTCTAACTCTAACTCTAATTTAAACTTAAGTCTAAGTCTAACTCTATCTCTAACTCTAACTCTAACTCTAACTCTAACTCTAACTCTAACTCTAACTCTAACTCCAACTCTAATTATAACCCTAACCCTAATACTAATCTAAAATTTAACTATAGCCCTAATGCTAACCCTAACTCTAAACCTAACCTTGATTCTAACCCTAACTCTAATTCTATCTCTATCCCTAACTCTAATTCTAACCCTAACTCTAGCCCTAATTCTAACTCTAACTCTAACTCAAACCCTAACTCTAACCCTAATTTAAACCCTAACTCCAACTCTTATCCTTACCCTACCCGTAATCCTAACTCTGTCTCTAATTCTAACCCTAACCCCAACCCTAACTCTAACTCTAACTATAATCCCAACCCTAACCATAACCCTAACTCTAACTCTAAATCTAATCCTAACCATAACTCTAACCCTAACCCTAATTCTAAACTTAACTCTCACCCTAACTCTAACTCTAGCTCTAACCCTAGCTCTAATTTTATCCTAAATGCTAGGTCTAATTGTAACCCTAACTCTAACCCTAACTCTAGCTCTAACCCTATTTCTAACTCTAATTCAAATCATAATTGTAAATCTAATTCAAACCCTAACCCTAACTATAATTCTAACCATAACCCTAATTATAACCCTATCTCTAACCCTAACCCTAACCCTAACCCTGACTCTATCTCCATTTCCAACTCTAAGCTTAACCCTAACCCTACTCTAACTCTAACTATAACTCTAAAACTACCTCTATCTCAAATCCTAACCCTAACCCTAACCCTAACTCCAACCCTAACCCTAACTCTAACTCTAGAATTCTACCCCTAACTCTAACCCTAACCCTATGTATAATCTTAAATTTAACCCATATTTTAATACTAACCCTAACCCTAATCATATCCCTAACTTTAACTCTAACCCTAACCTCAACACTAACTCTAACTCTAACACTAGCTCCACGTCTAACTCTAATTCTAACTCTAACTCGTACTTGTACTCTATCTCTAACTCTAACTCTAATTGTAGCCCTAACCCTAATGCTAATCCAAACTTTAACTATAGCCCTAATATTAACCCTAACTCTAACCCTAACCCTGATTCTAACCCTAACTCTAACCCTAACTCTAATTCTAACTCTAACACTAACTCTAATTCTAACCATAACTCTAGCTCTAATTGTAACTCTATCTCTAACTCAAATCCTAACTCTAACCCTAATTATAACCCTAACTCTAACACTAACTCTAATCCTAACCCTAACCTTAATCCTAACTCTATCTCTAGCTCTAACCCTAACCCTAACCCTAACCCTAATCCTAACCCTAACCCCAACTCTAACTCTAGATCTAATCCTAACCCCACCCTTAGCTCTAACGCTAACTGTAATTTCAACCTTAACTCTCACCATAACTCTAACTATAACTCTAACTCTAACCCTAGCTCTAATTCTAATTCTAATGCTAGCTCTGGTTCTAACCCTTACTCTAACTCTAAATCTAACTCTAGCTCTAACCCTTTTTCTAACTCTAACGCAAGCCCTAACTCTAACTCTAATTCTAACTCTTACCCTAATTCTAACCATAACCCTAACTCTAACCCTAATTATATCCCTAACTCTAACCCTAATTATAATCCTAACCTTAACTCTAACCCTAACCCTAACCCTAACCCTAATCAAACTCTAACTCTATCTCTAATTCTAACTCTAACCCTAACCATAACCATAACCCTAATTCTAACCCTAACTCTAACTCTAACCCTAACCCTAACCCTAACTCTAATTCTAACTCTAACTCTAATTGTAACCCTAACTTTATCGCTATCTGTAATCCTAACTTTAGCCATAATCCTAATTTTAAGCATAACGCTAACCCTAACCATAACTCTACTCCTAACTATAACATTTTATGTACCAATATCCTTAAAATAAAATAAAAATCAAAGTTATGCAAATAAAACATCGTATATAGAATTAAAATATAAAATATTGAAGAATAATTTTATAGTAACTTTATACAACTATATTTAATAATAATAATAAAAATTTGCTCCTAACTATAACCATCCAGATTTCTTAAAAATGTCTTCCATGGTGTGTGGTGACTGTTACTAGCTTATATATAGTTATATATATAATATGCCGAGAGTCATCCTTCTTGAGGCACCTATTTTATTTAAATCTTAACATACAAAAAAAACCATAGGATTTTAATTAAAATAGGTGCCTCGAGAAGGATGACTCTTGGCATATAAAATGGGAGCAACAATTCTCAGCACGAGAATATTTCGAGGAATAATCCATGTAAGGAAAAAAGATTTGGTGAGAGTTACAAATGAAATCCACTTTTAAAAATAAATTTAAATAACAAATGTCATTTGGCATTCACAAAAAAAATACCAAATTAAGATATGGAATGCTATTTGGCAATCATAATTATTAACAAATAGAAATAGAAAATAAATTTGATGGGAGTTACAAATGAAATTTAGTTTTAAAAATAAAGTTAAAATTGAAAATGCCATTTGGCATTCAAAGAAATTTTAAAAACCAAATTAAAATGTCTAATGCCATTTGGCAATCATAATTATTAACAAATAGAAATAAAAAATAAATTTGATGGGAGTTACAAATGAAATTTATATTTAGAAATCAATTTAAGAAAGAAAATGAAGCCGTTACAAAGCATTCCCAAAATAATAGTTGACCGAAATTATAGGAAGCCAAATGGAGGCTGAAATATTAAGCCCTAAAAAATAGGGGCCAAAAAAATAGGGCTTAAATAATTTCATTCAAAATTTAAATATTAAATATTTTATAAAATTCATTTTTGGCATGCACATTCATGCTTATTTTTTTTGGAGAGTGGTGGAATTTTAAAGGAATTAGTGGAATGTGAAGAGACATCCATTAGGAGATATGAGGAGTCTCTCACAAGTTATAAAAAAGGCTCATCACTTCACTTTCATTTTGTGTTTGGAGGGAGGAAAAGGTGGAGATTATTGGAGAAGTAGATTGAAGTTTTGGAAGAATTTTTTTTGTAGGTGAGATTTCTACTTTTATTTTTTTAATTTTTAATTTAGTTTTGCATTTAGTTTTAAATTTAATTATGTATTTAGATTTAGATGTAAATTTATTTTTAAAATTAGTTGTAGTATTCTACTTTGATTTAGATTTCAATTTCAATTAGTTTCATTTAGATTTAGAATTGCATTCAAAATTGTTCAGATTTGCATATAATAATTTAACCTTGCATGTTTGATTTAGATATAGAATTGCATTCAAAATCTATTTGAATTATATATTTTATAATATTTTTCATTTGCATATTTTTAACGTACATGTTTCAAATCAATTTTAGATTTTCATGTTTGATATTAGTTTTAGATTTACATATTTTGAAATGGTTTTGGTTTGCATGTTTTAGATTTGTATGTTTCATAGTAGTTTTACATTTGCATGTTTCGAAAAATTTATATTTTCATGTTTCATAATTAAATGATATTATTAATGTGGATGCAAATATCACCATATCAATGAAATTTATATTTTATTAAAGTTAATAATTTATTTAAAATAGATAAATCATATATTTAGCTTTTATTTTGTCATTATTAAAATAGATTATATATGTATTTTGTTTAAATATTTTTTACTAAAAAAATATGTATATAATGTTTATGTTTGTAATATTTGAAAACTGAAAGGCAATGCCACCATATTTTAAACATTACAATCTAAATGTTTCATTCAAAATAGTTTTGAGTTTTATTTATCTTGTTTTGAACATTATTCATTTGAAAGAATTTATGTTAATTTCTAATACTTTTTTATTCTAATTATTGTAGGAGTTGATGAAATCCAACTCCGCAGTCGCCAAGATCACCTACATGCAAATAGCTTGCTGAAGAGAAACCGAAAGAGCAAGAGCAAATATTTCACAATAGGAAAATGAAATTGCTATGTGAATGGATTGATTTACAATGAGAGAGAGACCATTTAAAAAGGCCTCATGGAAGCTTGTAGAACAAGCTGGAAGGAGGTAGAGGACAAAAAATGACAACTCAGCACATATCCTCAAAAAGTGGAATATGCTAAAAAAGGAGAAAACTCCCGAGTTGTCAACAACAACCACTACATGCATTAAATACTAAATATGCATTAACCTAAGTAAGCTTAAGTAATAGAATAAATAATTAATTATTAATTATTTACTCTAACACCCCCCCTTAAGTGCAACTTAGGGAAATGCCTTAAGCTCCTAAAACTAAGATGAAATGCATAATGGGTCCCGGCAACGAGGCCATGTTAGGTACCCATGTACAATGCAACCTCTGTAAAACGGAGAAAGAGGGAAAACCCTGTGGGAAAAACCCTCCTCCAAAAAAGAGGTAAAAACAACATGCTAAAAAAACATGAAGTGAAGGAAGGAAGGCCTCAACCAATCCCCCCAAGGACAACTTCCGCCAGAAATGTTTCAAGAGACTCCCTCAAAACCATAAGTACAACCAGCCCGCCCAAGAGAATAGACACCAAGCCCCCCCCATAATGATGGAGCTCCTGTAGAAATGATCGAACCAATGAAACTCCAATTCAGAAGGAACAAAGGCACGAAACAAGGAAATCCCTATGTGAGAGGAGCAATTGGAAAGCCTAGCTGATGTCCAGAAGAGAATGTATGAGGAATCGAAAAGGGAATCCCCAAGGCAGGTGTGATGACATTGTCATGAATGTCCACTGAAGTATCTGCAACAAGTGTACCTGGAGTCTCAATAAATGAAGCTAGAAGATTAGGTAGAGCGGAAGGAGAGTCTTGTAGAGAGGAAAAGCCCTCATCTGGTTGTGGTGTGGCAGTCAAAATAGGGATCTCAGGAACAATACAAAGGTTCAAGTGTCCTGACTGCACCACATGATGCTCCTGCGAAGGAGATGGTGGACCAAAGTGTGAGAAGGTATAGAGATGAGTGGAAGGATCAACTGCCCCTGTAGCAATAAGATCTCCTATAGCACGATCTTGAATGAAGACTAAATCAGTAGTGAACTCAACTGTCTTCCCTGATCCACTGCGTGTAATCTGAGAAATTGAGAGAAGGTTGGCAGACAAAGATGGAACATACAATACATCATTGAATATACCATCTTGGATGTGAACTGAACCTTTCCCACAGACTGGTAATGCAGTGTTATTCCCCATGAGAATGTGAGGAATAGGAGAAGCCTCAAGAGTGGAGAAGACACCGTGAGAAGATGTCATATGGTGAGAAGCACCTGAATCCAGTATCCAAGGAACCTGTGAAGAAGATGCAATAGAAGCCTGTAATGCATGACCCTTTCCAAGATCTGATGTAGATGTTGAAGAGGTGGAAGAAGCCTGAAAAGAAGACCCTTGTGAGGTAGAAGAGGATGGAGAGGAAATAGTGCTCTTCTGAAGGAGAGCGTGCAAATCAGCAATCTGTTTCTCATAGCCATCACATCTCTTCTGAAAACAATGTGCCTCATCATGAGATCCTTTCCCACAATAGGAACAGGTAGGAGTTGTGGTCTTCTTTTTCTCCTTCTTGTTAGAAGATGATGAACTAGTAGAAGAGGGATCTGATAGCTGCTTCAACTTCTGTTCCTGTGTAACCTTGGAAAGCAATGCCTGTGACTGAGAACTTGAAAGTGAATCCATTTGAGTAATCTTCGACTATTCACGGGTTAACCGATTACAAAATATCTCAAATGAAGGCATCCTATGTCTATCACCCAAGGCATCCATAGTGGAGTAGAAAGTGGAAGAGAAGATCTGATACTGTCCCTTTAACTTTGAGAGTACCAAAAAGATACACTCATCATCTATTTTGTTCTTCCCACATCCTTGCAAAAGTGTACGTAGAGATTTGAACTTCATCAAGAAGTCCTCAATGGTGGGAAAGTGATCAGGTGTCAAAGAAGTCAATTTTGCATCTAGCTGAAGTGCCTGAAACTCATTCACTTGTCCAAATAAAGTCTGAAATCTTAGCCAATAAGCCCGTGGAGTAGTCAAACCATCCAGGTGAAACAACAAGCTGTCTGAAATGTTGAGTGCAATAAGCCCCATGGCTTCATCCATCTTGTTCTTGTGTTGTAGAATCTCATAAGGTCATTGGAGATTAGGCTGATGCTCATCCAAACAAGACCATAGACCTCTTGACATTAGAAGTCTAGTCATTTGTGCCTTCCATGTGTGGTAGTTGTGTGGTGTGAGACGGGATATAGATGGATCCGCCATTGAGAGAAAGAAGAAGACGGAAGTAGAAGGGTCTTAACTGAAGTAAATTATAGAAAAGAAAGACACCCCCCCACAAACGTACAAAAATATCTCCCAAATACCACAAAAAAACAACTAAGGAAAGCAAAAAACTGGAAAGGAACCTGGATTTGTTGATGCAGAATAGGAAACAGAAGCCTCTACTTTGACACAAAAATTGGAAGCTCAAATGAACTCAAAATTGTGTGAAACTAGTACCAATGTGTCCGTCTCTGAGTCAGCTTTCCGACGCTTCTTTCAGATCGGAAAAAGACCTCCGTATGCTCAAGTTATAGCCAAAAAACCGACTGCTGCTCAAAAAATACACTTGCTGGAAAATTACAGACACAGGTATAAATTTGACGGCCGTATGCCCGTCACAAACCTGTCGCCGGCAAAAAAAATCTATCACGGCAAGGTGATGTCACATGCCAGGAAAGTGACGTCAGCGAACCGGAATATGACGTTAGCAAATCTGTCAGCAGCCACGTGGCGGTCGGTGGTTGGAGAGGCCGCAGGGCGGCGGAGCAGCGAAAACCGCCGGTGGCGGTGGCGCCCGGGAGGAAAACCCGACGGCGCCGCTATCTGCGGTGGCGGAGGCAGCTGCGCCGGGGCGGCGGGTGTTTGGGGTGGTGCCGCGGCGGGGGCCGCTGGCGGAGCGACCTGTCGGAGGCGCTGCGGCGACCGAAAGCAGGTGAATGACAGCGGATGCTCCGCTGGTGGCGAAGCGCTGGCGGCGTCGGGTTGGCCCGCCGGTGGTGCCCTGGCGGAGCGCCTTAAAGAAGCTTTTTTTTTTAATTTTAAAATTGCAAATCGTCCGTACAGTCCGTACAGAAGCTTCCGATGTAAAAAAATTTTGCCTTCCGGAGCTCTGTCTCCAAAAACGGAAAGTTTTATATGAATTTTGACTGTAAATGGCCTTCCGGATCCAATGGTGATGTCTGTTTGGGCTGAAAGTGCTCCAAAAATTTTCTCTAGCCCTGATTTGAAGAAAAAATGCACAAACAAACTAGGGTTTGTGACTTCAAATCACGGCTTCAAAAATCCTTCAAACAAGAAGCAGCAGGGATGCTCTGATACCATGTAGGAGTTGATGAAATCCAACTCCGCAGTCGCCAAGATCACCTACATGCAAATAACTTGCTGAAGAGAAACCGAAAGAGCAAGAGCAAATATTTCACAATAGGAAAATGAAATTGCTATGTGAATGGATTGATTTACAATGAGAGAGAGACCGTTTAAAAAGGCCTCATGGAAGCTTGTAGAACAAGCTGGAAGGAGGTAGAGGACAAAAAATGACAACTCAGCACATATCCTCAAAAAGTGGAATATGCTAAAAAAGGAGAAAACTCTCGAGTTGTCAACAACAACCACTACATGCATTAAATACTAAATATGCATTAACCTAAGTAAGCTTAAGTAATAGAATAAATAATTAATTATTAATTATTTACTCTAACAATTATTTCTATATGTTGATGTTTGTTTTTAAATTTGTAGGTTAATATTTGAGTTATGGATGCCTTGACCAGAGAATCAAACATTATTGGCACTAGCCTAACTACTTCAATGGCGTCAAATAATATCTTGGATACAAAGTTTGATAATTGCCGACAAATAATTAAAGAGTTGCACACAAATATAATTTAAGTTGTGGAGAATGCAATATTGTCAATTGACTATGTTGAAGAAATGGAAGTAATGTAGATGAAAGATGCAAAAAAATTCATGTGTGACACATATGCAAAAGTGGATGACGAAAGAAGTCTTTAACAATCATTTTTCAAATAAAGGCTACAATACAATCCTAATCATTGAAGAATGTGGCATGTATTTACACCATTATAGATAAATGTTATGTATATTGTTCATTCTTGTCTTTGGTTTTAGGCTTTTACTTCTAGGTAAGTGCACCAAGTTGTGGTTCCAAAAAGGTGACACCTTTTTTATTTTTTCTAATTTTCAATTTAGTGCGTACCCGCTATAGCACACACATGCTATGGCTTGGGTAACCTAATCCATAACGCATATGCACTTTATAAAAAACCAAATTATTATAAATGGGTTGCATAGCCAAAGCCCATTCATCTTTCCTCTATTTTCCTACTTGCCCTCCTCACAATGCGTACATGGATTGAAAGAATAGAAGGTTTTTGCCACCCGCCTTGCCAATATGCCTCGTTGTCGAAGTTCGTGATCAAGAGCACACTGTACATTATCTAACTTTCTTTTTGCATTATTTTATATGTTTTATATATTTTTTTGTAGATTTTTTTAAAATTTTCTTTAAATTTGTTTATTTATTTAGATTTCAATTGATTAATTATTAGGAAATGTAGATAATGAACTAGCAAATCCCCAAGAAGATCAAAACCAAAACCCTCAACAAGATGAGAATTAAAACCCTCCACAACAAGAACAACAACTGCAACCTAAACTAATTGCAAGACCTCCTCCTGGCACACAAGAAAACATAATAAATGAAATAGAAAGAGGCAAAAATGAATTAGAAGCACTCATTGGTAGGTTGAAAGCTTATGGAAAAACCAATCCAATGAGAGCTCAATTGGCATCCTCCCTCGAGTCCATTAAGACCCACGTAGGTTCTGTTAGTGGTCAGTTGAAAATTTAGGAGGGTTAAGCGAGATGAACGAAAAAGATATTATGCAAATAAATTATCATATCAAGATGTTAAAACATATATATATATACCAAAAGGGAGGATTTGTGCATTATTTAGAAAGCCTAGTGAAAAAGATATTGTTAGAGAGAGTATTAAACAGTTCCCCATCCATTGGTCCATACACGATGGTATTAGAAATAATTTTTGGGATAGATGGTGGATAGTTTTTGATGCCCCTCTTTGCAATAATCACAAGGTCCCAATGTATTTCTTAAGGAAATTGCATTGTGATTTTTTCCTTGGGGAGATCTTCAATTATTTTGATATATTATACTCTCAGGGTAGAGGTGGAAGGTCATCATTTGAGAGGCTGGGGGCACGTTGTGACCCTCATGTAGTTAGGGCACCTATGGTCAAGCCATAGGGTGAGCGTGTGCCTATTCCTTCAGTTGTGAAGGAACATGTAGAGGCCAACACTCTATGGACTATTAATTCTTTGATGCAAACACTCATTCATTGCACGAGTCCATTAGTTGAGGAGGAGCCTTCTGCACATCATGCAGATCCTTATGCACATTTGGTAGTCATGCTGGAGATAGTGCAGATGATGGACTCGTCACTGATCAGTTCTTGAATGAGATATTTGGCATTGACACATAGGTAAATTAAAATTATAATAAACTAATTTTATCACATTTCATATGTATAGTGAATGAGTAATTAATTAGCATCTATTGACATTTTTCAAAATTTAGGGTCAGAGTGTTGCCCTAGTAGTGATCCCCTAGCCCCATTTTTCATCCCGTCGACAAGTCCAGAGGTATGCATCGATTTAATCATTTAAATTAATACATATATTTATTAAGTAATCATATTAAGGATTGACAAAAAAAAATTATGCATGTGCATCAATTGTCTATAGGACTGTCGACATTCACTACGAACTCCAAGCCTAGACATGATATGAGATTTGTAGAGGTACATTTGTTTCATGTTAATTTAATTCATTTGATTATATTTGTCTCATGTTTTATGTTACATGTAACATGTATTGTATGACATGCAACTTTTGACATCTGAGACTCCTCCTCATCTTTGATAGTTTGTCGATTGTTGAGTGGCTGCAGCTATGGCTAGTTCACAACCATTGACTAAGGTATGAAAGAATTTTCTTGATTTTAGTTGTTGTTTATAATATTTAGTATAGAAATTTCTAATTTTATTTATAAGTGATTATATTGATTGATTTTTTGTAGGGTCTTGCCACACCTGATCATCCACGAGCCTTCGAGGTGGACTTGTAGAGCGACTATTTGATGATGATAAGAAAATAATTAATTTTGTGTGTACATGTATTTGATTTCAATGTATAATAATTATTGATTCATATCTTCTTTGTTTGTATCAGCTCGAGTTAGAGAAGAGCCTCAACAAGAGGATGAGCGAGCATGTGAGGAAGACCCCATCATTGCCACCGTCTCCCTCCACACAATGACCAAAGACCTTTAGAGATTTGTTTCCTTCCCCTTGTGGAAAGGAGAAGATATAGTCGATAGACATACATGTATAGGCATCAACAGACATATATGTTATATTTTATGTCAGTGGACATATTTGATATACATTTGATGTATATATGACATTTTATATTTGATGTATGACATTTATTTGATGCGTGACATTATTATACTTGTGACATTATTGGCTAATATATGATATGTTTGTTCATGTATGACATTATTGGTTATCATAATATATTATGTGTTTGTTAATGTATGACATTATTGGTTATCATTTTATATTATATGTTTTTTCATGTATGACTTTAAATTGGTTATCATAATATATTATATGTTCCTTCATGTTTGATATTATTGGTTAACATAATATATTATATGTTCGTTCATGTATGACATTATTGGTTATCATAATATATTATATGTTTGTTTATGTATGACATTATTGGTTATCATAATGTATTATGAAGTTGCATGGGTACTTGTACCCACACCCCTAGTCTCATACCCATGTACCCAAGTACTAGGTACTCAGTGGAGAGCATCATAGCTAAGGACCTTGATTGAGATTTTGGATTATTTTTTTCCATTTTTTGTTTTTGTATTAGCTCATTGCTTATCAAGCTTAATTCAATACCTAATCAGCTTGAAACTTTTTTTTCTATTAAGATAGTTTAAACATTTAGAAGTATATTTGAGAGTCTGAGATAAAACAACTAATCACACCCCCAAATACATATACAATTACAAAAATTTTGGGGGGTGAAAAAAAACTTAAAAGATCAAAGCACTATCAACATTTACATTTACATACATTGATTACATCTTTATATATGATTATCATAACAAAAATCAAACTGAAGGAACAAGCTAGCTCTAGCCATCATTCTGGCTATCAAGATTGGGTTAAACCCCTAGAACTTCATTAGGATTCTATTTCACATCAGCAGTTGCCTCCTCCTGTTTGGCAACACTGTAACCTTGTACCACATTACTTACATTGTTTAAATTTTCTACCTCTGAGGGAGCTAAGAAACTCTAGTAATCAGCAATATAGTTTGCTGAATGCACATTATCCTTGTTGATCAACAAGCTACCTTCTCACATAAGTAACATAAAATCACTCTTGGAGATATGTAACACCAAAGCCACCTGGGACATAATGTGAAAATGGGTGAGTTTAAAATTAAACTCAATAAGTACCCTTCTCTCTTCCTAAAAGATTTCTTTTTTCATGTCCTTCCAAAGAGTCCATAAAATCTCAGTAGAAAGAGCCAACCAAAAAGTGTTAAGTTTAGAATCAAAATTTTCTACATAATCAACAAGAATTTCACTCTAGGAGACACTTCCAGCATAATTCCAAACACTAGAGGAACCAAGAAAAGATAGACCACAACTTATGGGCATAAACACATTCAAAAAATAAATGTTCAAAATATTCAATCACATTACAAAAAGTGCAAGACAAAGGGGATAAACCAATAGAAGAAAGAACTTGACCCACAACTAACTTTTTTAGCAACAACAACCATTTAAAACAAATCTTTTTAGGCTCAACTTTACCCTTCCAAAGAAAATAAAAAAAGAAATACCAATTAGAGAATGGGCTAATTTGCCCCCAGCACTAGATCACTCTAGCAATGAGAGCAGAATCATTCTTCATACATAGATAAAGCCCTTTAGTAGTAGTATCCTTCAACAGAACACCATCAACCCATTTGGCTTTATCAAGAAAGACCTTTGAATCAATAATATCACAAGGACTATTAAATTTGATCACTTTCTTAATCAAGGTAAAAGTCTTTTTATGAGAATTAGGAATATTGAATCTACCTTTTAACTCCTCCCACACCCCTAACCTCCCACCTATCACGATAACTTGAATCAATGAAATCCCCTTCAAGTTCCAAGATTTGGCAGAACAACTCTGAGTAAGGGACAAATCTTTATTATTATATGAAAGGCCCCACCAAATGGATCTATCCTTCACAAGGAAATAAGGAGGACCTCCTGTAGCTTCTCTTTCCTGTATAAACATCCTCACTTGGATCCAAGCCTTCCAAAAAGTTTGAAAGTTTTTTGACCTAAACAATCTCATCTTAAACTCCCCTAAAACAATATCAATCATTTGGACATCCCTCCAATTCTTGCCTTTCTTAATGGAATTTTTTAAAATGTTACTCCTAATAAGAATTTTCCATGGCTCGTCACCCCATAGTGCTTTCAACACCCATTTGGAAGCTAGTGCCATACCTTGAGCTTTAATATCTTTCAACCCCAAACCTCCCTAACTTCTCACTTGACAACACCATTCGCACTTAACACAATTTCTCTTCTTACTCCCTTTTCCATCTGACCAAACAAAATCTTGCAATATTCTTTCTAGCATGTTCACATGAGAATTAAGAAACATCCAGGCTGAGGCAAAAAAGATATGATGAGAGGATAGAACTTTCTGCACCACTTGCAATCTACCAACCAAAGACAAGGAATGGGTCTACCATTTCAAGTGCTTTTTATTAATTTTTTCATAGACCCAATCCCAATCTTATTGAGATTTGGTTTGACTGAGAAGGGGATACCCAAGTATCTAACAATTTGCTTAGGTCTAGACCAGTGCCAACTCTTATTGACCAACCAATCTGGATAATCAATAGACTAACCCAACACATTAGATTTTGAAGGTGAAATCTTGGACCCATAGGCCATATAGAAGAAATTAATTCTTTTATAAGCATTCTCAAAATTCTCCTCTGAAAGCCCTAAGAACAAAGAAGTGTCATCTGCAAACTAAGCATTAAGTAACACCTTCCCATTAGGCAAGGAAATACTTTTTAGTGGAGGACCCAAATCCTTTGCCCTTAAAATGTAAAACAAAGCATCTGCTACAATGACAAATAACAAAGGGGCAATCAAGCACCCTTGCCTAATCAACCTTTCTAATACAATAGGTTTTGACAAGCACCCCTTCACATCTACGATAGTGCTAGAATCCTTAAATAGAACTTTAATCCACTTGAAGTATGTTTTTAGAAAGCCAAATGCTTTAATCATACCAATTACAAATACCCACTCAATCCTATCATAGGCTTTCTGAAAATCTAACAGAAACATAGCTACATCTTGCCCATCATTTTTAGCCCAATTCATGGCCTCCCAACTAGTAATTAGATTCTCCAAAGTATACCTCCCTTGAATAAAACCTATTTGTGTCTGTGACACAAACTTATTTATCAACAAAGCAATCCTTCTAGCAAGCCCTTTAGGAAGAATTTTATAGGACAAGTTTAGTAAAGTTATGGGTCTCCAATTCTTAACCAAAGACTTATCCCCCACTTTAGACAAAAGCTTAATAACTCCTTTATTAATGGAACCCCCTAATGACCCCTTCTTAAAAGCTTCGTCATAAATAGCTAGTAGCTCAAGGAAAATCCAACTTTTATTTTTCTTATAGAACTCAGCTGGGAATCCATCCAAACTAGGAGACTTTCCATTAGGAAAGGAATCAATAGTAGCTTCAATTTCCCCCACTGAGATCTCCTTGCTAAGATTAATCTGCTCCTCTTTCAAAAATTTAAGAGGAATGAGTTTAAAGTAATATTCCATCACTATTCTACTATCTGGAGTCATCTTTGAAGAGAATAAGTTGCTATAAAGAATATAAAAAGAATTTTGAATCTCCTCAGGGTCATTTGAAATTCTATCCCCAACAAGAATATCACTAATAAGTTCTCTTTTGTGCTTAGCTTTAATATTGTCAAAAAAGTACCTTGAACCTTTATCCCCTTCATCAATCTAATTCATCCTTGCTCTAATCCTCTACCCCTTAATCTTGTACCTCTGTATGCAACTCAAATGGTGCTTAATGCTCGCCATTTACATTTCCAATTCCTCACTCTGCCCTATTTCTTGTAGTTCTTTTTCAGCCCATATTAGTTTGTTCTACCACAAAGCTTCCTCTTGATTCCTATCCATGGCTACCTTCTTACCAATTACTCAAAGAAGATTTTTCGAAGTCTCCACCTTTAAGTTTTAGAGATCAATATAATCAAGCAAAGGATTACTAATTCTAAGAATCTTAGTTACCATGACTATGGCCTCAACATTATCAGGATCCTCAAGAAGTGAAGAATTAAGTTTGAAAGAACTATGAATCCTCTTAGGAACTGGAGAATTCCTCAAATCTTCTATCATACAACAAGTATAGATACGTGAATGATCAAAGAGAGAAGCTGGAACAACTTGGACCGGCACATGACTATTTTTTTGCAAGAAAGAAATAGAAGAACTATCCTCGTACACCCTATCCAGTCTACAATAGACCCTTTGCTTACCTAACTGATTATTGCACCATGTAAACCAAATATCTTGAAACTTTCCATGCATATTTTCCATGGGATCCACCAAATTGAATTTTCTTTTGAATTTATACCAAAAATACATTTCATTACCTTTCCAACAGTGGGGCAACCCTCCAACCTTATCAATTCTGTGCTCCACCATGTTAAAATCCCCCACAACTACCCATGGCATCTTTGGCAAGTGAACACAACACCACTCCCATAGTTCTACTCTTTCTCTATAATTATTTGAAGCAGACACATTACAAACACCCAAAACATTTTTGCCTTGCTTGACTATCACCCAAATTACCCTTTGACCCATTGAGCACCCATGGCTAACTATAGATCTTTCCCATTTATGGTGAATAAGAATAGCCACACCACCCTTCCCTCTCTCATGATTGGAGTGGAAGCCTATAGAATTGTCCCAAAGGAACTTCAACATATCAGTTTGAAACTTTGATAGAATATTGATTAACAATAAAATTTATCACTATTCAAGCATAAGTTTATCATTTCCAATATGTCATCATCATATGATTAATGATCTTTTTCATGTTTAAAGTTTTCCTTCTCTATTATTTGTTTATCAAGCTTAATTCAATACCTAATCAATTTGAATTTTTGATACAATATTGATCAGCAATAAACTTTATCAGTGTTAAAGCTAGAAATTTATCATTTGCAATATGTCATTGTCATATGATCTATGATCTTCTTGTTCATCTTTAAAACCTACCTTCTATGTCATGCATCTAAACATTTATCATAAATTATTATTACAAACATATAACAAATCTAAAACTGAAAACAATACATTACATTTGCAAACTTTTTCCCTGTTCTTGATTTGAAAAATCATTGTCATGACTTATAAATTTAGGTTTTCTATAAATATAAAAGTATAATTAGTTTTACATACCCAAGTACCCCTATCCCCTATTATAAAAAATAGATATACCTATACCTGTACCCATACCTATACCCTAAGTACCCCAAGTACCCCCATCCCCTGCAACCTTGTATACTATATGTGGATATTAGTGTTTATATATACCTATGTGGTCTATAGGATCTCTTTCTACTTAGAACATCCACTGACCTTGATCAACCTCCTCACTAGGTTAACTAATCCAAACTTGCAACAACACTCCCTTACTCTTCTAGGAACAATATCCCTCAAAAGGTTTTATAGGTCTACTAGGGTACAATAGAACTCCCTAGTCCAACCAAGGTTTCTATGATGTCCTAAGGTGTTATTGGAACACTTTTACTATGCTTGAATGGATAAAAACAATGGGTTTGTACCCAATTTCAAGATTTCTTCACAAAAGGGCTACAAGGAGAGCCCCTAATTAGGCCTCCACCTAGATTTCTAAGGACAATAACTCCTATGTGGTGTAGGAGTGCCCAATATACCTTCAAAAAGAACCATAAATATTTCAAACTAAGGTCCTTGTGGCCTTTAGTCATGCTTAGGAATAATAGATTTAACATTGGATCTCATTGTAAGGCCATACTTACAAGATTGGCATTTTATAAGCCCTTGTCTAACTATTGGTCATTAATGATCTGAGGCATAGGTATTTACATATTTTTCATGTTTTTTCATGTTAAAATCCTTTAAGGATCGTAAAAATAAGGTTAGTACCAATTTTGGTCACTAGATATGCAAAATTGCAAAATATGCAAAAATTGCTCTAAAAGTTGTCAAAGCAACTTCTTTAAAAGTTGCTAAAACTTGTAAAATCCTCTCCCAAACATATAGTTGGTTCAAAAAACTCATATAACCATTGGTATAATCCTATATAAGCCCTTATATGTGGTGATAGGAAAGATATGTAATTTTGGCATTGAAAGCAATAAAATCAACATTTTTCCTTGCATAAACACGAGTTGCAGACCCTGGTATGGATGTGTATGGATGATTGGAGATCTCTAAGTGGATCTAAAAGTTTTTGAATTTTATCTATTTCATTTTTCAAGAAGTCTCATGTTCTAACTCTTCATAGCTTGAAAGTTATTCAATTTTTATTGCCGACTGCCTAAAAATTAGCCTACAAATTAGCAACTTGCTAGGGCTGGGTTATTTTGGCATATTCCACCATGGAAAATTAATTCCCTTTGGTGGAATATATGGTGTTATAATATAATTTCATATTCTGAAATTTTTTTTCTAGAAGATGCAAGGAGTTGAGTTTGCCACCATATCCTGGGTGCACTTCATGAAGAGTACACCAAATCAACATTTACAATAGTCCTTCTAGATTGAGTTCTTGGGTTCACCAGAGGCTAAGATCCTATAAATTTGTCTCATATACATGCACCCATATTTTCTAATTGTTGGATTTTATTTTCTCTTTGTAGAAAGTGTACCTACAGTGCAAATGGAGCCCTAATTAGACCTTCAAATTTGGTCTAATGTTGCAACAACAACAACCTCCATTCTTCTCCATGCTTGGGAAATTTTGCATGTTTCATAAGACCCAAAATGGTATCCAAATCAATGGTCAAGTCACCATTTCCTTTGGAAGAATCCAAATTTACACCTCTTGCTCATTCTAGGAGGGCTACAAGCCAATGTAGCGGTTTTTCAAAGCAACTTCATACTATAAGTTGTCTTTGATGAAATTAATCATGGATTAATTTTTGTTGGGACATAAATAGGCCATATCAGTGATTATAGGCCACCCCTGGTCTTTGTATTCAGTTTTTGGGGTTTGATCCCTCTTTTGGCTAAGGGAATCCAGTAGTGCATATTGAGTTTTTGGTGCTTGGTACTTGGGTAGACCTAGTGATTAGGTTACCTTGTCTTGTGGGGTTGTGATAACCTTCCATTAAGCTCATCTCCATACCTGTGATACGTATTTGGAACTAGGACCCTTCACCTTGGGTGTTGAGGGAATTTGAGCATTTCCACCATTCCTTGCTATTTGAAGACTTCTACTGCATATTGTTGTATCACTTTGTCTAAGAGTTTCAAAACCTCTAGTGTACAAAACAATTTATACATAGGACCCATGCTCAAGGATTTTTTGGGTCTCAGGGTGCGTATAGGCCGTACAAAAAAAAAACCAAAATTGACGATTTGGTAGGGCTTTCTTGGCTACCTATTGTCCCCACTTTTGAGACACCTTCTACGCTTCATCAAGACTCCTCCTCCACAAGTTATAAGCTCCTCTTACCCTTCTTCAATCCCTTAGAAGGGAAAGTCTTCATTCTTCAATCTTTTCCCTCGAGAGCTCTTTCTTTGTTGACAGCCCCTAGCCGGGCATTACCTAGCTCGCTTAGGGCTTGGTCAAAGAATTCTTTGCACTCACTTTCAGGCCCCTTGCTTGCATAATATAATAAATCTTCTAGAATTCCTTTGCTCATTTAGGCTGTGAATCTTGGAGCACCTATTGTCATCTTCTTTAACACTACTATTGCCATAATGCTATAATTGTGACATTCTCCAAAGGGAAAACCTCACTATTTCAATGTTTATCCTTAATGCTATGATAATTGCACATCTTTGGGCCTCTAGATTTTTTAGGTTCTTAATCATTAGATCACCATTCATCATAACACTATAATAATATATTGATATAGTGTAGCCTCAAAATCAACATATATCACTAGTGCACTGACATGTATGCAAAAATATTTGAAAGCCTTTGTTGAATTCTCAGTTCATGCTAGGTGAAACTTGTAAAATTATTCTAATAGAGTTCAACATTGAAAAAATAGGAGTAGATAATAAGTTTCCTCAAACTACCAACCTATCACCACCTAAAGGGCACTTGGAGCTCCTCTTCATAGCTTTAGAACTGTGATTATTCCTTCGTGGTTATCCCTTTATGAACTAACTCACAACTTTACAACTCAGTAGTATTTGATTGAGTCATCTTGCATGCACATAACTAAGTGTTTTTTTAAATGATCCTTGGAACATTTTAATTTATTACTCCTACTATAAATAGTACTAAATGTCTTCTATTCTATTACACATGATTACTAGATTTATTAAGATTGTTGTCTCACTATGTCTTATTTTTTGTTAAGTTCGCTATCATATGATCTATTAAATTAGTTCTTATATACCTCTACCAAAAAGGTTCTCCATGTTTTTTACCATATGACTATAATCTATGTGATATAGTAGTAAACTAGCTTTTAAGAGTTTTTTCATTATACTTTGATCAATCATTGATCTCAATTGGACACCTCTATTTCATTTGCACATAACTACTACATAGGCTTCTCACATGTACTTTTTCACTTGTTTGGACTGAGCACTATTGTTATGCTTAGTTGAAAGAAAAGTCAGAATGATTTTAAAGATTTTCATGATCATACTTTGCCACTTGACATTCTTTTACTTATTCCATCTACATCGGGAACGATTCCACTTTCTTTAACCCTACCACAAAGCCCTAGAAGTGAACACGAATATTAAGTTTAATACCATGCCATTGTTTTCATGGAAATTAGCATTTTGATAAAGATTTAAGAGTTTTTCTAGAGATGCTGATAGTTACACTACTACAAAGGTTTAAAAAGTTGTTCATCACACTCACTACTATTGCCTTGAATATTTTCCTTTGGTCTCATTCCTTTGTAATGAATTTACCTTATGCATTGATTATCATTAACGTTGTTTTGACAATTATAGTAGCCTTTTATCTAAAACCCTTCATGAATATCATCTCCCTTAGTTTATGACGTACATCCCAACTAATTATTACTTGGAATGTAACACAAAAACATAGTCATTCCCTATCATATTCAAAAAATGTTCTCTACTTTGATATTTATTTACCATTATCTACTCTTTATTTGCATATATTGTATGAGTTTCTTGGCTCTCTCTTTGGAAAACTATCCTCAATGCATTGTGTAGAGTCTATTCACTTATTGTCATTCTAAAATATACTTTCTAATGGGGAAAGTTTAGGGTAGACTACCCAGTCTATACCACTAATCCACGCTAGGATCTTGGTGTTCTCCTAACACCTAACTTGGTCTATAGGATTTCCTAAAACTTAAAACATCCCTTGACCTTCCCTAACCTTCCCACTAGGTGAAATGATCAAAATTTGCTCCATGACTCACTTATCCTCCTAGGAGTGCAATTCTTCCAAAATACATATGTAGGTCTACCAGGGTTCCACAGTAATCCCTAGTCCAACCAAGGTTTTTATGAGTTTTAAGGTGCTATTAGAACACTTTTAGTATGCTTGAATGGATGGTAACAATGGGTTCATACCTAATTTCTTGGTTTCTTCACAAAAAGGCTACTAGAAGAGCCCCTAATTAAGCCTCCACTTGGATTTATAAGGCTAATAACTTATTACCTTTAGGGATTCATTAGACCTAGCCTTAAGAAATTTTTTTTCATACAATCCATACTCAAATATTTTTGAGCTTTTAAGCCACCAAAAATTCGTACAACAATAATGTAAAAAATGAGGGTTTTGGGGGTTTTGAGGGCTGCCTGCTGTCCTCAACTTTTGAACACCTTATTCAACTCATAGAAACTTCCCCTCTTTGAGAAATAACCTTCTTATATCCCTCTTGAATCTCTCCAAATGTAAAGTGTTGAATCTTTATACTTTTCTCTTGAGAACTACTTCTTTGCTGATTGCTCCTAGCCGGGCATTGCCTAGCTCACTTAGGGCTTTGTCAAACAAATGTTTGCACACATTTTTTGGGCCCTTTCTTGAAATATGTTACACATTAATATCTTTAGTCTTGGAATCCAAAAGGCTATGGAAATCCCATGGTGCAAACAAGAGCTACAACCCATTCATTTTTGAGAACTCAAAACTGGATAGCAAACAATGAACTTTAAAGAAATTTACAAAACCTTAGAAAAATTGATTATAGATCTAATCTAATGCATGAATAATTAAGAGAAGTTTATCACACCAAAATGAAATGGTGGGAGCCTTGGAAGGGTGCTCTTGCACCATATACTTTCATACTTTATATATCTATTTACGTTGAATTCTTTTTTTATTGCCTCTCATGAAACTATCATACATTGGTGAGGGTCACATGTACCCACAACTATCAAAAGCACATTTCTTTAAAGGATCCAAACCATTATTCAATATAAGATAGTGAACTAAAAAAATCACAGTTTACAAATCTATCATTTAGGAGCATGTTAATGTGATTGGTATTTTTGAATGATAATGCAAGAGGTAGTGAATGTATTCTTTTCTATTCACAAATATGACATTAAATAAGATAAGATCCTTGAGAAACCCTCATAATGATGCAAAATAGTGATCTCTATCATTCCTTTGATAGTTTTGACACAATCTTATAAACCTATGACACATTAGAATATGTGCCATATTAAGCCTACCTCTAATAAACCCTTAAGATCGTGAGTTATGACGAGGAGGAAAAGTTATGAGCCCTTTAGAATCTTCTCCTTCTACACATCACACCATGTGTTCTCAATTATATTTTCAATGTGTGGGAGATAAATAGAAACTTATGAACTCTTGTAAGCCCCTTAATGTGTCATTATTTTTCTTAGAGATGCTTTGGTTTAGTATGCCTGAGAATGTTCGAGCGCTCAACAAGATGGGATGAGTTGGGGCTAGTGTTTACCTAGCCACTTGGAGCTAATAGAATAGATGGTTTGATCCTAGGATGAAAGATGTGAGAGATTTGGTAGTTGACAACTTTGTACTGGCCAACACTACAAGTTTCAGCATCACCCAAGATGGCATCGCAAAATCAAAATGGAGTAAGATCTCCAAAAAGTGAGAGAGGTTATTGTAGATGTCTACAACACAGTCCTATAGGAACTAGAATCACATCCATACCTCATAGGAGATTTGAGATATGCCTCATCAAAGATTGCTTCCCTATGGCATTTAGTACCCTTAGGGACATTTTAGTTCGGTGTGCTTGAGAATGTTTGAGCATTCAATAGGATGGGATGAAGTTGGAGATAGGGTTTACCCAGCCACTCATAGATAATGGAATAGACAGTTCAATCCCATGATGAAAGGTGAGAGAGATTTGGTAGTTGGCAACTTTGTACTGGCCAAGACTACAAATTTTAGCATCACCCAAGATGGTGTCACAAAATCAAAATGGAGCAAGATCTCGAAAAAGAGAGAGAGGTTATTGTAGGTCTCTAGAACATGGTCCTATAGTAACTAGAATTGCATCCATACCTTGTATAAGCTCTAAGATATGCCCCGTCAAAGATTGCTGCCTATGACATTTAGTGACCCTTAGGGACATTTTGGTTCAATGTGCACAAGAATGTTCAAGCACTTAAAAAAATAGGATGAGGTTGGGGATAGGGTTTACCCAGCCACCAGAGCTAATGAAACAAATAGTTCAATCCCACGATGAAAGGTGAGAGAGATTTGGCAGTTGACAACTTTGTATTGGCCAACACTACAAGTTTCAGCATCACCCAAGATGGCATCACGAAATCAAAATGGAGTAAGATCTCCAAAAAGTGAGAAATTTTATTTAGGTCTTTGCAACATAGTCCTATAGGAACTAGAATCACATCCATACCTTGCATGAGCTCCAAGATATGCCTCGTCAAAGATCACTGCCCTATGACATTTAGTGACCCTTAGGGATGTTTTGGTTCGGTGTACCTACGAATGTTTGAGTGATCAACAAGATAGGATGAGGTTGGGGATATGGTTTACCTGGCCACCTAGAGCTAATGAAATAGATAGTTCGATCCCACGATGAAAGGTGAGAGAGATTTGGTAGTTGGCAACTTTGCACTAGCCAATACTACAAGTTTCAGCATCACCCGAGATGACATCGCAAAATAAAAATGAAGTATGATCTCCAAAAAATGAGAGAGGTTATTATAGGTCTCCACAACATGGTCCTATAGGAACTAGAATCGCATCCATACCTCACATGAGCTCCAAGATATGCCCTATCAAAAATTACTACCCTATGGCATTTAGTGACCCTTAGGGACGATTTGGTTCAACATGCCAAGAATGTTCGAGCACTCAATGGGATGAGACAAGGTTGGGGATAGAGTTTACCTAGCCACTCATACCTAACATAATAGACAGTTCAATCTCACAACCCTTTTTTTATTAAGTTGGAAATTTGAGCAACTTTTACAACTTTCAACAATGCAACTTTGCACAAGAAGTACAATTTTTACATTTTTCAATTGATTCCAATTTTACAACTTGGAAAACGTTTGGAAACACTAAAATAAATTATTTCTAAATGCTTATCCCTTCACCAATTGCCAAACTCTTGCAAAGTTGTCAGCATTTTTGTAATTTTGCTTTGACAATTTTTGCAATTTTTTGCAATTTTTGACATCTTAACTCCTAGACACCTAAAACTTAACCTAATGACCATAAGGAAATTTATAACCTTCTAAAAAACATAAAAATCCATTTTTTTCTTGAAAAATAACCTATATTGCTCATTTTTATGCCTAAAAAGTGGCCCAAGTGTAACAATAGAGACTTGGTCCAAAATAACCATACCTCATCTTTTGATATGTTATAGAGGAGTGAAATGGGTATCCTAATATTCAATTTATTTTCTTGATGTTATGAAAAAATGTGGAGAAAAATGAAATATGAGAACATTTTATGCTAGTGTTTGTGTTGGAACTATCATCGTTTCTTTAGCTAGTGTTTTTCATGAGTTAGAGTATAATAATCTATCTTTTGTTATGATTGAGTTCAATATTTTAGTATTCTTGTTAATTAGTATTGAAAATAATTTGAGATTTGAGTTAGTGATGATATAAATACTCTAAATGGTATTCATGCTTCTTGTTGGTGTTCTTAGATCATGTTAATGGTTCACATTGATTGAGGAGATCAAATTTTTATTTATTTGATAGTTTTTTGGTGTTTTTTAATTTAGGGTCTAATTTATTTGATGAAGTAATAAGTTGTGATTCTTGGTGCTACTTTGGTGATGCCATTGCACACTTTTGGTTATTCATTTGAGTCCTATCCAAGTCTTGGATGACTTGATTTGGATAATATTATTGATTAAAAATAATATTTATATCTTTTATTGTAATAGGCATTAGACAACCTTGGTTATGTTTAATCTTTGTAATATGTATAAATGAGATGACATTTCTATAATTGAGAGTATGTTAAGTATGCAAAGGATGTGCAAAGGAAATATATTGTATGCATTTTATGAAAAAGTAGAAGTTGCGCTTCATTGGATTTGTCTTGATATTTGAGATGTTTATCTTCTTAGTTGTAATGGACATTGTGTCCACTCTCTTGTAATCAAGATTATATTAGTGAACCCAACTAAAGGTAAAATCTAAGATTTATTGTAAGAAATGTGCTCTACATAGCGTGTCCATAAATTAGGTCATATGCCTCTAGATGTAAGTGGATTGATTTTTTTTCTCTATTTTAAAAAAAATTAGGAGTACTTTTTCATAGTACAAATATCTTGTGGTTTTGGCTCCCTTTAGGTTTCCTCAAGAACATATATGATTTTATGTGTTGTATATTATGTATTATGTGTTACAAATCTTGTATTATTATTTATCTTTTAGATATTTGATTTATTTAAGTGGTTGGAATTATTATATTTGGCATACAACTGAATCACCCCCTCCGTAAGATGTGCTTGTCTCTTCTTGGGCCTAAACATTGGTATTATAGCCGAGTCTTTTTAAAGATGTTTGATCACTTAATGTGATATTTGACATGAAAAGTTTACAAAATGATGGTCCTAATTTTGATGGAACCAACAACCTGGTTTGGAAGAATGGTATGACTACTTATATGATATGTATCGGAGATGAATATTGGGATATTAGTGAGAAACCTTATGATATACCAAATGATCTATCAAATGCTACTACAAATCAAATGAAGCAACTCAAGAAAAAAAATGATAGAAAGTTAATATTTGATTAATGCCTTCTTTGATATAGAGTATTCTCACATCTATGGATTAATGATAACCCATGAGGCATGGAAAAAGCTAGAAATTATGTTTAAAGGTGATAGGTATGTTAAGCAATTTGAGTTGTAGGGTCTTTAAGGGAAGTATGAAGATATAAGGGTGAGTGAAAGTGAACTATTTCACCATTTATGTAGAGAGTGAATGATATAGTTTGTTTAATTATAAGTAAGTGATGATGATGAACATGAGTAAAATTATGAGATCTTCGCGTACATGTTACAATGAAAAAGTCATATCTATTTAGAAATTAAGAACTATAAAACAAGTTTCAAGAGAAGCTTAGGCTAGAATACTTTTTTTCTCTATGAGATGACTATTCTTGGTAATGAGCTACCAAATATTGAAACTACACTCAAATCCAATATTTATAAGGATAAGAAAGAACTTTTGAAAGATAGTAGCAATGCTAAGTGTAATAATTCACTCAAGGAAAAAAATGAAAATGACAAGATCTAGTAGCTCAATCGATAACACAAATGAGAGAGATGAAATGATTTGATCATTAAATGACTAGATTAAATTATTATCAATAATAAAAATATGTATGGATGAAATACACATAGATCTTACTGAATATATAGGTAATACTTGATAACTAGGAGTGTTACTAGTGATAACCTATCAACTAGACAAGGTGTAATCACATGTTGCCTAAAGGTGGAACATCATCCATTGTATAACAAAGTATGTGTGACATGTGAACCAATGAGAGAAGGATAATGTGGTAAGAACAAAAAGGTGGATCTCACAAACAACTAGGTGTGAGATGACAATAAGTGCATGTGGATCTCTCCAACAATATGTGCTAAATAGTGTTTTGACTCCTACCAAAACTAATATGAAAATGTTGTTTCCTAAGTAAACATAAGTAAAGTGTAATTAGTAATTAATTCCACCAATACCCCTCCCTCCACACTAACTTGTGAGAACATAAACATGATTATGTCTAAAGGGAAAAAGGAAGGCTACAAATCAAACATTGATGAACCACCTATGATTATCCTTAAGGGTGTGGATTCTTCCACACAATCACAACCTTGCAATCTTCAGACTAAGAGTGAACAAACATAACAATAAATAAAAGATAAAAGCATGTTAGTCATAATATCATTATTGGTAACAATATTGCAAATGCAAAGAATTATTTGTTTCAGCTTCTAGCAATGATCAAGCAGCTTATTGAATGGCTTGATGAGTCTTGAAAACTTCTCCCATTGTATCCTTGCTTTCACAAGTTTGGATTTTCTGGTTGCATGCACACAATGATGACTTTACATCACAAAACATTCACATTCTAACAATTTTCTTTCTTTCATTACATTTTGATCTAAACAACAAATTCTAAACTTTCACTTATTCAAATGAATAATCTAAAAATGGGTCCTATTAAAGAATCTAATATAAATTCAAATAATGTATCTAGATTCTAAACAAATCAAAACATAAAATCTATGATTTAAACTTATCTCATCACTTACACATAATAACAATACCCACCTTGTCATGTGGATAGCCTTGGGGGAGAGTTTGTACATTGTATTTGGATCCAATTGATCACTCTTTCTCTCTCTCCCTCTCTCCCTATTCAATCTAATGAGCCAACTAGATCTGCTCTACATTTTAAGGTCTCAAGTATTGCCTTGTGGTCTAAGTCGTGAACTTTCCAAATAATCTTATTATGTGGTTTTCCACCATATTTTATCAATTGGACATTTGATGAGACAATAAGGTTTGAATAATGAATAATCTTCCTCTCTGTTTGCCAATCCTCGAATAACCACAGGTTAGGGTTCTTCATAGAATATCGTCTAAGCCATGTGCTAGTTACAACCACCGCACCAACATGGCACTCTAAACCTTCACCATCTATAATTGAGTGATCCAATTTTTTTTTGGCTTGGACACAATGACACAAATAATAATCTATCCCTTCTTCATTGTCTTCAAGTGCAATAACAATAATAACATAGCCTACAGTGACAAATGTACAAAATGCGATCATGAATTCAAAAAATACTTAGGTAAAAGTTATAAAGTTATATATTGAAATTACAAAGATATATAAATATATATATATATATATTACCAAGTTGCACTAGATCAAACAAGTTGTCAAAGTCAATAGATGAATCTATCTCTACCATTTCCAATGCTTGTGGGGGCCGATAGGTGTCAATTGGGTCCAAAACCTGTATATCCCATTTGTCCACCCATTTAGTTGAGTCACAATCATACCAATTTTCCTCTACACATGATGGAAAATAGCATGCCATTTTTCATGTGCGGATTATCCATGAACCTACATCATAGCTTCTAAAATAGTGCAACTCACTAGTGTAATCACCTAAAAATGGTCATCTAGACTATTAGCCCCCTTTTCAACATTTTGGCTAAATTAATTTAATCACTTACCTAAGCCAAATTGCTAATAATCAATTTATTTGATTATAACCTATAGTTTGACTATGCTATCCTAAGTTCATTATTTGATTAAAAGAACATGTCCCCTTTTAATTAAATAAAAGACCCCATTCTTATAACCCACTTAAAGTGCACACATAAAGTCCTTTTTCTATTTTGCAATTAAAAGAAAAGGCTTTGTGACTTTTGTCTTATATGACAAGTCAACTTATATTCTATTGGTTGATTTGTGTGTGCACATGGATCACTCCTATTTTTGAATTCTACCGTTGATCATCCACCATCTTCATCTTGATCTCCACCGTCCATACATCTTTAAAAGAGAGAGAGCTTTCCCCATCCAAGATCCATCATTTGAATATTGTTATGCTCCAGGTTTTCTAACAGGTTTCTTTGGAGCTTTGTGGAGAACTTCTCTTTCTTGTCTACATTCTCTCATCCATGGCATTCTAGCTTAGCTTAGCTTTCATTTTTACATGTAGCTTAAATCATATAGTCTAATAGTTGGATTGCAACACTCTCATACATGCTTAGCATAACTACACTTTACATTTCATTCTAGCTTAATCTTCATTTGCATTGCATTCTTGAGGAACTCCTTGGGACATTTGCATTCTTGCATCTTGCCTTTGGAACCTCCCATTGCATGGTTTACTAGCAAGAAGCACATTTTTAAGGCTTGGCTGAGAGCCTTCATGCTTGAATAACTAGCTTCTTGCACTCCATGGATAGGGAGCTCTAAGCCGGCATCTAAGCATTCCAACTCATGAAATCGTTTGGATAGAAGGGTTTAGAGTGGGACACTTTCGAGTGTACATTTTTGGCGCCCACCGTGGGGCTTGAATCAAGTTCTAGCTCCATTTGCTTTCATTTTTTATCTCTGGTTTTTTTACAGCAGTATATTGGATCTAATCAAATGCTTTTGTAGAATTATCACTTTGGTTTTAAGGCCAACCCATAAGTAAATTGGTTTGAAGGCCAAAAACTTAGTTGGTTTAAAGATTTGATCATATCTTTTAAACCGTTTAGAGTTTGGTTCTGAAATTTTGTTTTCAAGTTGGGTATATGCTCAAAATGTCTCAGTAAAATTTTCAAAGCATTTTGACGTGATTTTTGGAAGTTATG
The DNA here is from genome assembly GCA_028749045.1 of Cupressus sempervirens. NCBI lineage: Eukaryota > Viridiplantae > Streptophyta > Pinopsida > Cupressales > Cupressaceae > Cupressus > Cupressus sempervirens. Next base: position 599,353,951 of record CM053785.1, on the reverse strand, counting down.
ATTTTTTTTAAAATTTTTCATAAAAAGCCATTTTTGATCGCAAATCAGTGCATTTTTTGGAAAAACTTACATTTTAAGAAAGATTTTTGAATTCTAATGGGGGTTCTTTCTTTGTGTTTTGAATTTTGAGATCGTATTAAGGATAAAAAATTCGATTTGATAAATTTGGCCTGTTTTGACAAAATCAATCTCTAGGGAGCAAATGAAGAGATTTTTTAAAATTTCTTGCATTTTTGGAAAGCTCTCTGATTTTTAATAGGGGTCTCTTTTTTTCATTTTCATTTTTGGATACGAAATCATAGCAAAAAAGTCCAATCTTGTTGACTAGGTCAAAACCAAAGAGTAAAAATGAAAGCATTTGTGATTAACTTGCACTTTCTTTGCTCACCACTTTTTATTGCATATTTTTATGTTATTTCACACTAACTTTTGTTGCTAACAAGTTGTGATTTCAGGTTGCCATCCTTGTGAAAAAAATTGAAACATTGCATAAAAAGAACGCATGTCAAAGCTTCAAATGCACAAGGGCTACTAATGATTGTTTGCAGGGCTGCCCAAAGCATAAAAACCCAAATTTCTTGCTTTTTTGTTTTCATGTGTGGCATTGAATAATTGTTCATTTTTCATAGGCACATAAAACTTGTGATTGGAGTCTTTTGGTAATAGGAGAGTATGCTCTTCACCCTTGTGGTGAATCAGAAATCTTGACTTGCCATTTGGTTTCAAAAGCAAGGGGTAACTAAATCTTCTTGGCGTGTTTGAGAGAAAATGATTGGAATAGGAGAGTATGCTCTTCACCCTTGTGGTGAACCAGAAATCTTGACTTCCAAAATTTGATCCACTTTGTGTAGTTAGAATCCTTTAGAGGGCCTGCTCTCGGACAACCTGAGAGGAACGACCCAAGTGGGAACAAGCTGATTACCTGGCTCTTCCAACCCACTATAAACTCAAGGCTATCAAGGACACAAAACCTTGGTAGACGTAGTGTTTATCTTCGTCTAGTGTGATTGCTTATGGGATTTTGACCATAGGGAGATCACTAGGCAAGAATGCTTAAGGTACGCTTGTGATCGCGAGATCGGTTACTCATCGCAAGGTGAGGTGTCTCGTAATTGGGAGCAAGAGGAACACTATGAACGGAAGCCCGATCTAAAAAATCTAAGTTAGTAACTACTTTTTTTTTAGCCGCTCAACTTCTTGGTGCAAGGATCGATCCTAGTGGACTACCCGGATCACCCCAAGATTTTACACTCACCATCTGTGTTCCCTTGGTTATGCTTATGGCATTTCCATGACAAAGCCAATATCTCTTGTGGGTAACCACTTGGTGTGAGGCAATGGAGCATCAAGCGTGGGCCAAGTTGTTGAGTAATGAACCATGTCCTTTAGGTAGATATTGCTTGATGTGTTCTCGAATGTGGTATACCTGTGAAAATCTTTTGAACATACACATGATGATAGTTCTAAGGATTTATTTTAAGACCTCACATATGCTTGTATCATGCAAGGTTGCTTTGTCCCTTGCTTGATTGTTTGAAGAATACTCCATGTGTCACTATCTTGCTTGGAAAAAAATTGCTTTTGAACATCAAACTTGCTATGCTATCAACTATTGTCAAACTTTGTCAACCAAGTAAAAACATCAAATGCAAACATTTTCTTGTGTTTCTTGCTAAGGGGAGTTTCATCATTTGGCTATGATTTGTTATGTCTCTAGTGCTTAAACATGCTTAAAGTGGTTCTTTGGTCTTAGTGCTCTTGGTCTTTCTATCTTCATGGTCTATGTCCACTTGCTAGTTATATTTTTGCTGAAATGGTTACCTTGATTTCTTGACTACACTCTTGGGTTGGGAAAGTTGTTCACTTGTCACCCTGCTTGCTCTATTTATTTGGCTATTTGGGCATCTTGCCTAGCTATTGACTTGAGTCATTTATGTCGTAAGTTTCTTGGACATATTGTTTGACAAGTCACTTTAATCTCTCTCTACTATATTGGCAAGTGAATAATCTACCTCTCTAGTTTGGACATCAAGTTATCTTGTGTCACCCTATTAGCTTCCTCCAGTCTCCTTCATGCTTGATTATCTATCTACCACTATGGAATTCAAAGCTTGTGCTACCAAACTTCAACCGAATCTAGATGATCATGATATCTTCCATGTCACTAAAGAGTTTCAAGATCTATATGCACAATACAAAGAACTAGAAGAGATAAATGATCTTTCTTACCTTCATCTATCTAAGCGCATGACAAAAATGAAGTCTAAATTTGAGAAAAGGTTAGAGGAGAATATTGCATCATTACATGAATCTTCCTTAACATCTTTACATGCATGTGAGTCACCTTCTTCGAGGTCATCCTCTTCTTGTAGGTCTACATGCTCTACTTCAAGACATCAAATGTCTTCATTTTCTAGATCTAAAGACCTCTTTAGAGGACAAGCAAGTGATACCTACTTTGAGCCTATTCCAAAATTTCATGATGGACCTATCTTTGACGAAGATAATGATGAAGACATAAATGCATGCTATTCACTTGAGAAACAACAAAAGGACTCTAGACATACTTCTAATAGAACTTTTGCTCCCTTGGAAGATTCTTATGACGACACTTTGCAAAAACTTCTTGGCAATAAGATCATCATGTTACCTAAGTCTAGCTCATATGGAAACCCATTCTTGGATATCTATTGTGCTTATCATCAACATAATGAGCATAGTACTTTAGATTGCATTGAGCTAAAACATAAAATCCAAGATCTTATTGATAATGGAATTATTGGAACCTCTAGTGACTCATGTGTTGAGGATACTTCTCTTGAGCAAGATTACATTGATGAACCTATGTCTAGTAGTGGCTCCATTACATCTTCCACTTCTTCCAACACTCATGCATCTCCCAACACTTCAAAGCTTTCCAACATGACTCCATCAATTAAAGAACCTAATCCTTTCCACATTGACTATGCGTACCCTCAAGGGCTACCTCTAAAAGAAACTCAAGCTAACCTTGACTTGGTTGCAAACCTTTTCCATGCTACTAATCATAAACATCCTCAACCTTCATGCACTACTATGCCTAATCCAAACACTACTCCACTCACTCTTCATTCTCCCTTGTCCTTAGAAGTGGCTTCATGTCAAGAGGACTCTCAAAAAGAAAAAGCTATAAATGTCAAGAAAGATCAAGATCAAGCACCCTTTCATCTCTTTCAAGATTTTTCCCCTCCATATCCTATGTCTTTTCCATCCGCAAAGTATGATGAAGATACCACTTCCATTATCTCCCTTGAGCTTACTGAAAATTATGAGAAAAGTTCTCTTCATATGCTATCCAAAGCTACTTGTCAAGATCAAAGGATCCCCTCATGTTCTACTTCTCCACATCCACTTCAAAATTGTGCTCAAGCTTCAAGTTCTTCTATTAAAAATGGTGTTCCTATCAAAGGTACTCATGAGTCTATTGATGGCTTTGACCATGTTGCTCACTCTAAAGATATTGATATCACTTCCCACTATCCCTTTGCATCTTCTAAATCTATCCTTGGTCCTTATCCATCTAAGCTAAAGTCTTCAAACCTTCCATCTATATTGGGAGCTTATGTTCCTCCATCTCCTACATTCACCCCTAGCTCATTCCCTAGCTCTCCTATATTACCTCAAGATCAACAAAGACACTCATACTTTTCACCCATCTATACATTTAAACCAATCATATCATCCTTATTCATCCATAAATCCCAAGTCCTTTGGAAGTGAGAATAAACATAAGAATCCATTGAAAAAGAAAGATCACTATGTCCCATCTAATCGACATGTGAATGCTAAGAAGGAGAATGCACAAAAGAGACCGCAAAGGTCCACTATTAAAAAAGCTAAATCAAAGAAAATATGGGTTCCTAAACCCATTATTGAAGAAATGTATTTTGAAGTATCCAAAGGAAAATCTAAAGCTATATGGATTCCCAAGTCTCTTTTAAAAGACTTGAATATTGAAAATACTTCAAAGTTGACATTCAAGCTTCCAAAGGCTTCCATTCCATCTTCTTCCAAAACTCTTTCTAAAAATATTCCAAAGCCTTCCACTCCATTTTTTTCCAAATCTCTTCTACCACCTCATACATCTAAACCTCAAGCTACTTCATCCATGATTCCTCCATTGTTCCAACACCCTTCAAGGTGTGTGTCAATGTTGATCTTGTCCAATATTTCAGCTACCCTCATGAAATCCTCTAAAGCTTACACTTACTTTCTATACATGAACTATTATCCTCCATATATTCTTCCTACTACCATTTCTCTTTCATCACCCTATCAACATCTTTGAGCATACCTTTCTATGGTCTTGTCTTATCATGGCTTATCTTTCCTATAGGAGCATTATCTACATTCAAACAGCTTCAGCTCTTTCTAAAAATTCAAAAAAGAAAAAAAAAAGAAAAAAAAAAAAGAAAAAATGAAAAAAATGAAAATGTGCCTTGGTGAAAACTACTTCTTGTGGCACCTTGGTAGCAAAAGTAAAGAGAAATAAATCCATCCTATGGTGAAAACTACTTCTTGTGACACCTTGGATAAGTACCATGATGAAAACCTAGCAAACAGGCATCATGTGTAATTCTTCCATCATCCATCTGTCCCTTCTTCTCTCTTTGATCTTGACAATGTTGAGCTATCTTTGCATATTGGCTATCTTATCCACCAGATTTTCTATTGTGCTCTCCCATTCACTCATAGCCTCTGTCTTGAGCTTTATTCTTATTGCTCTATCCCATTGCTATACTATCTAGTTGACCCCTTGATCTTGATCATAATAAATGAAACATGGTTCTCATAGGTCTCTTGACATGTCTACTCTTTTGGACTACATGCTTCATGCTATCTCACTTGTTGGCTTCACTACTTATCCTACATGCTATCTTGCTCATTTCTTCCATTGCTTATCCAAAACATGCTTCATATGACTATTTCACCTCTTTCCCTAGCTCGGGTACTCTTGAGGAGTTAGTCCTTGAGGATCACTTTCACTTGCTTCACATTCCTTTCTTATGCATCTTTGCTTATCCATCGGCTTGTTTCTCCATCATATCCTATACCTTGCTAGACATTGGGAGAAAATGATGTGATCTTGCTTGAGAACTAGTGATATCTAAATTATTCTAAAAAATCCAAAAAATCATATATGATGCTGAAAAAATCCTAAAAATCAGCAAATGTCCTGAAAAAATCATCATCTTAGTGAAAACCTAGCAATAGGCACTTTGATGTATCACCAAAAAAATACAAAAAAAAAAAAAAAAATCTGTCAAAGTGGTGAAAACCTGGAAACAGGCACTACTTGAAACCCTTGCACCTATGTCTATCAATCTCAATCATCCACTTTGCTACACATTTCCTAGCTTGGAATTGTTTCTTGTCCTCATCTTGGGGGCATAGCTACTTAGCCTATTGAGGTATTCTTGTGCATTAGGGTTTCTTTGACAACTCACAAAATAGTGTTTCTCAACACTTCCCCCACCTTGACATCAAGTGTTTTTCAACACTTTTTAGATAGTTTACCTACAGTCTCCGATGTTGCAATATTTCTCACTATCAGAATCAAGTCTAGAAGAAATGGCCAAGTGACTTACACACACACACTTTAACACTTAAACGACTGAGCTATGCTAACATTTATCTACTTTGTGTGCTGTCTATGATGATTTCTTTGCCATGTATTCCCTCCCTAATAGTCTTTCAAGGATGTCATTGACTAGAAGACTGGGGGCATGGGACATATTTTCTTGATTTCTGCTTGTGGGTATACTTTTGTTTGTCTATAGTGTTGTAAGCATTCATGCTTGTCCTATTCAACACTTTGACTTATAAATGTATCATCCTTGATTGTTTTGCAAGACCGCACTCAGGGTTTATCCTGGCACTTATGCCTTGATACAGGTGTAATCTTGCTAAATTAAACTTAGGGAATCTAATCGTGTAGTTATCTTGACTTACATGTCTCTGATGCTTAGATTGGATTTCCACATACCTATTTAATATCGATCATATTCATATCCTCATAGTTATACTAGTGATGGTTGTATGATCTCATGATGTCCCTAATAAATGCTCAATGATGAAATTAAGAGTCTAAATGTTATGCACTTCTTGCTGGTAAACCACTTTGCATGTTAGCTTTCATTTTAGGTTCATTTTCTAGCTTAGTCTTGCATTCTTGCATATGGGGAGAGCTCTCTCTTCATCTTTTTGTGGAGATATCGGCTAACTCCTTTCATATATTTCTTTACTTTCTTCTTGTTCATGTCTTTTCACCTTCTTAATCTTTCACTTCATCTCATTTCTATCTTATCATCACATTATATAAAGTTTTGACATCTTAAATAATTTCACCGTCCTAGATTCATTTTCGGGATCGAAATCCAAATTCGAGTTCATCTTGATGGTCAAAATTGTCTTTTAAAATTTTACTTTCTTCTGAGCAGTTAGCTGACCTTTTGAGGTCTAATCTTCGAATCATCACTGGGGCATCTTCATTTCTTCATGACTTCATCATTTCTATGCTTCATATCTACTTCTATTCACCTTTTCACATCTAAATCCTCTTTCTACTCGATTTGACCTAATTTTTATGATTTATCTTTCGCAGTCAACTTTGGTCAAACTGGGGCATTTTATCAGGTTCTTAGTCATTCTTGGGTTCTAATCATCTATCTGTCATCTTGGACATTGCTATATTCTATTTTTCTCATTTCTAGCCAATTTTTGCATCCCCTTACCTCATTTCAATTTTGATCCCGAGGGGGCAGAAATACTCTATCACTGCTTAGGAGCATTTGTTTGATCTTCTCACTTGTTCTCAATCTATCTACTTTGCTAAGTGTTAGCATTCTTCTTGAATTCTAACATCATCTTCCTAGTGTTCAGTACTACCGCTATCAGGCTGTACATTTAGGACTTGCTATCTTTTTCTACATTTCGTTCTTCAAAATCAGATATCTATATCTATCACCGCCTACTTGGCTTTCTATTTTCTTTGACATAATGTGTTCCCAGATCGATCACACATTAGTCAAAGAGGGGCAAATGTAATCACCTAAAAATGGTCATCTAGACTATTAGCCCCCTTTTCAACATTTTGGCTAAATTAATTTAATCACTTACCTAAGCCAAATTGCTAATAATCAATTTATTTGATTATAACCTATAGTTTGACTATGCTATCCTAAGTTCATTATTTGATTAAAAGAACATGTCCCCTTTTAATTAAATAAAAGACCCCATTCTTATAACCCACTTAAAGTGCACACATAAAGTCCTTTTTCTATTTTGCAATTAAAAGAAAAGGCTTTGTGACTTTTGTCTTATATGACAAGTCAACTTATATTCTATTGGTTGATTTGTGTGTGCACATGGATCACTCCTATTTTCGAATTCTACCGTTGATCATCCACCATCTTCATCTTGATCTCCACCGTCCATACATCTTTAAAAGGGAGAGAGCTTTCCCCATCTAGGATCCATCTTTTGAACATTGTTATGCTGCAGGTTTTCTAACAGGTTTTCTTTGGAGCTTTGTGGAGAACTTCTCTTCCTTGTCTACATTCTCTCATCCATGGCATTTTAGCTTATATTCATGTTGCATGTTAGTTTAGCTTCTATTTTGCAATAATCTCTCACATAGCTTAATATTTGGATTGTAACACTCTCATTCATATTCTAGCATAGCTGCATTTGACATTCTCATTCTAGCTTAATCTTCATTTGCATTGCATCCTTGAGGAACTCCTTGGGACATTTGCATTCTTGCATCTTGTCTTTGGAACCTCCCATTGCATGGTTTACTAGCAAGAAGAGTATCTCTAAGGCTCATCTGAGAGCCTTTTTATTCTTGAAATATACTCTCTTGCACTCCATGGATAGGGAGCTCTAAGCCGGCATCTAAGCATTCCAACTCATGGAATCGTTTGGATAGAATGGTTTAGAGTGTGACACAAGTCGAGTGTACAACTGGATCTTGTTAGTTTGTAACAATCCTCATATGGTGCAATGTTAGTATTATCTATCAACCAAAAAAATCTATGAACCATAGACTCACCTTCCTTACCTGGACCCATTATAGCGTTACACCACTAGATGATGGATTTTGCATCTACCAATATTGCTCCATTTTTGTACTTTAGTTCTTCACGAGCTAAGGCTCTTTTGATGCATGTGCCCACACCTTCATGCTCTCCCTTTCCATGATTAGCCTCTGTGAAATTCCACATATATTGAATTGTACACAACTTGTGCATCTTACTCAACCAATAGAACATCTGTGCATTCTTGAATTGAGATGCACAATTGTCTGACCAAATAATGTGCTGATGATATGTTATGCCCCAATTAGCCAAATCTCCATAAAATAGTTGAAAACAACCATGTAAAAACTTTATAGAATGTGATCAATCATCGTTGATGTAAAAAATAGTACTCCCTCAAAATCTTCCTATCATCCTCTATACTTGTTGGTGAATGCATGAATGTTATGTGAACAAATATGGAAACCTGCTGAGAAGTATAATACTTTTCTTGCACCTCATTTTGTGGTTGTAGTGTGTAGTTCTCTATGAAGACTACAACCAAAACACTAGTATCCAGTGGAAATGTATCCTTGCATAACTTGAATTACAAATCCAGTCATTGAGCTCTATGTGTATGCCTTGCATACTTGTAAATAATCTTTTCACAAAAAATCTTCATGAACTCATACACTGTAATCTTTTCAATGACTAAATCACATCTTTTACTCTATTTCCCATCTTTTAGAGCATATGTAACTGTCTTAAATTTTTATAATCTACTATTTCATTTCCAATTGCATGTGTACTATCCATATGTTGACAAGTTGATAAAAGTTGCAAAGAACCACAAAACAAGCATGTACCATCCAAGTATGATGTCTTGTAAAATTTTTGGTCATCTCCTATTTCACATAAAATATTAGATATGAATTCCCTTGAAGATCTTGGTGGATCATTCATGTCACAATCCTGCAAAACAAACTCAGAATGCAAAAACACACATATATGCCTAAAGAAATCAAAATGGTTAGAAAATTCAATATGTATCCTTCAACAACAAGTTGTGTGTTGTGATTTATCTTCACATAAAAAGGTTTACCCATATCAAAAAATCTTTGACTTATTCAAATTTGAGGATACATATCAATAAATTTTGCAAAAAATTGTGTTTGAGTTGAGTCCAAAATATGTTTCACATGTGGGTCGTGATTTTGGCTACCAATCCTCCTTTTACAACATCTCTTTGATTAGGAAAAACATGTGTGTTATTTTTTCAAAAATCTTCGATCAATGATTTCAAAGCTTCACTAATTTCTTTATCATTTCATGGTAGTCTACTACTAAATGTCCATAACTCATTTTTTGATGGATCTTCCAATCTCTCATGCCTTAGCATGGCTCTCCTTAGAGTACCTATACCAATTTTTAATATTTTTTTGTCTTTCTCATGAGTCAAGATTTCTTCATTTAGGTACTTACTATTGTCAATGTAAGTACTCATCTTGTGATATTACTATCTTTAGTGCATGATTTAGAACCCACTTTGTAATAAGCACTCATTAGATTCTTTACAATGTTATTTTCATTTGAATCATCCATTGTTCTTAGCTCAAGAATCTTCATGATATGCCTAAATTTCAAATTTCTCATCATTTCAAAAAATATTTGGCATTGACCTGTAATATTTAATTCTTCAAAAAATAATCTCCACATACAATTAACTTTTGTTTTACAAGTATGCTTGCTAATCTTGTCAGGCATTGATTTCAAAATGTTAGTATCAATATCAATAAAATATTTTGGTCTGCTAAAATGAATTCTAGAAGGTGTTATAATCTCTTCCATTCCCTCAACATTTTGAACATTAACATAAGGTTGAGTGTATTGTGTACCTTGAACCAAAGATGATGTGCCTTGGCAATAAGATGCAAAAGATGGAATATCACCTACTTGATATGTTGATGTTGTGCCTTCAACATGACATGATGGAGTGTGTACATCATCAGATCTACAAATTAGTTTCTCTTCAACATGAGAGGATGATATGACTCCAACATTGGAAGATGGTGTAGCTTCACAATTCAATTGTCTTCTTGAGCATAACAATATCATTCATTCTCTTTGTTTCTTTGTATCGATGGTTCTTGATCCTCTTCAAAAGTCAATTCTTCATTATTTCTTTGCAATTTTTTTTGTTCACATAGTAGTTTCATTTTATCTCTTTTAATTTCCAAATCTCTCTCCCTATCTTAATTTGTTTGAGTTTTTGGTTTCTTGCTTGGCATGATGATGATTTCTACATGTCAAATTATTCAAACATCTGAATTACTTACAATGTTTAAATTACAAATCATTCAAATACATATAAAAATTACAATTATTTCAATGAATACACAATATATATCAAACAACTTGTCAAATTTCTAACCATTTCAAAATAACATTTCATTCAAACATACAAATTTCAATGAATTCACTATATATTAAACAACATGTCAAGTTATAATCAAATTTGTATCTATATATCAACAAACAATATTTAAAAAGGATTGCACTAACCTTTTCTATAGAAAGAATATTCAAAAAGCCTTCAAATAACGTATCCAATGATTGAATTTGGTGTTTGCTAGCTTAAAAAAGTTTTGAAATAGTGTTTGCTAACTTCCAACAGCTTGAAACCCATGTTTTCTGTTGGAATAATAGAATGCACAACAGAAAAAAAGCAGAGAATGGATGAAATGGGACCCAAACTTGCTTTGTGACCATTTTTGGTTGATTTGACATGGTGCATATGCACTATATGTCAAAACACATCTCTCCTTATCCCACCATCCCCCATCCCTTACTCTCTCTCCTCCTACTCTCTCTCCTCTCCCATCCACTACTCTCTCTCAGTCTCTCTCTTCTCTCCCATCCCCTACTCTCTCTTTCTCACTCTCCCTCTCCTACTCCCTCTCCCATCACCTACTCTCTCTCATTATCTCTCTCCCATCCCCTACTCACTCACTCTCTATCCTCTCCCATCCCCTACTCTCTCTCACTCTCTCTCTCCCCTCTCCCATCCCCTACTCTCTCTCTCTCCTCTTCCATCCCCTGCTCTCTCTCTCCTTCTCCCACCACCTACTCTCTCTCACCCTCTCTCCTCTCCCATCCCCTACTCTCTCTATCTCACACACTCTCATCCCCCCCTCTCTCTCTCTCTCTCCCATCCCCTACTCTCTCTTTCTCTCTCCCCTCTCCCATTCCCTACTCTCTCTTTCTCTCCCCTCTCTCATCCCCTACTTTCTCTCTCTATCACTTTGCCTCTCTCACTACCTATTCTCTCTCTCCCTCTCCCACCACCTACTCTCTCTCACCCTCTCTCCTCTCCCATCCCCTACTCTCTATATCTCTCACACACACTCCCATCCTTCGCCCCTCTCTCTCCCTCTCCCACTCCCTCTCCCACTACCTACTATCTCTCACTCTCTCACTCTCTCTCTCCCTCTCTACTCTCTCTCACATCCCCTACTCTCACTCTCTCTCCCATCCCCCTACTCTCTCTCACACTCTCTCCCATCCCCTACTCTCTCTCTTACACACTCTCCCATCCCCCATCTCTTTCCCTCTCCCACTCCCTCTCCCACCACCTAGTCTTTCTCTCCCATCTACTATTCTCTCTCTCTCTCTCTCTCTCTCTCTCTCTCTCTCTCTCTCCCCCCCCCTCTCTCATCCCCTAAACTCTCTTTTATAGATATACACTCCCATCCCCTACTCTCTAGATCTCTCACACACACTCCCATCCCCCCCTCTCTCTCTCTCCCTCTCCCACTCCCTCTCCCACCACCTGCTCTCTCTCTCTCTCTCTCTCTCTCTCTCTCTCTCTCTCTCCCTCTCTACTCTCTCTCTCTCTCTCTCTCCCATCCCCTACTCTTACTTTCTCTCTCTCTCCCCCATTCCCAACTCTCTCTCACACTCTCTCCCATCCCCTACTCTCTCTTACACTCTTTCCCATCCCCTACTCTCACACTCTCTCTCCCCCATCCTATACTCTCTCTTTCTGCCACCCCCTACTCTCTCTCACACTCTCACACTCTCTCCCATCCCTTGCTCTCTCTCTCTCTCTCTCTCCCTCTTACACACATTCCCATTCCCCCTCTCTCTCCCTCTCCCACTCCCTCTCCCACCACATACTCTCTCTCCCCCATCCCTTTCTCTCTTCCACAGACACACACACTCCCATCCCCCCTCTCTCTCTTCTCTCCCATCCCCTACTCTCTAGATTTGTCACACACACTCCCATCCCCCCCTCTCTCTCCCCCCCTCTCACACTCTCTCTCCCATCCCTTACTCTCTCTCTCTCTCTCTCTCCCATCACATTCTCTCCCTCACATTCTCTCCCATCCCCTACTCTCACTCTCTCTCTCCCATCCTGTATGAGCTCTCTCTACCACCTCCTACTCTCTCTCACACTCTCACACTCTCTCTCATCCCCTACTCTCTCTCCTACACACATTCTCATTCCCCCCCTCTCTTTCTCTCTCTCCCTCTCTCTCCCCTCTCCCATCTCCTACTCTCTCTTTCATAGAAACACACACACTCCCATCCTCCCTATCTCTCCTCTCCTGTCCCCCCCTCTCTCCCTCTTCCACTCCCTCTCCCATTGCCTACTATCTCTCTCTCTCAAGTACTATCTCTCCCTCTTTTCTATCTCTCTCTCCCATCCCCTACTCTCTCTCACACTCTCTTCCATCCCCTACTCTCTCTCTTACACTCTCTCCCATCCCCTACTCTCACTCTCCCTCTCTCCCATCCCGTACGAGCTCTCTCTACCACCCCCTACTCTCTCTAACACTCTCACACTCTCTCCCTTCCCCTACTCTATCTCTCTTACACACATTCCCATTCCCCCTCTCCCACTCCCTCTCCCACTCCCTCTCCCACTACCTACTCTCTCTCCCCCATCCTCTACTCTCTCTCTCCCCTCTCCCATCTCCTAAACTCTCTCTTTCATAGATACACACTCCTATCCCCCCTCTCTCTCCCTCCCACTCCCTCTCCCACTGCCTACTATCTCTCTCTCACTCTCTCCCTCTCTACTCTCTCTCCCATTCCCTACTCTCATTCTCTCTTTTCCACCCCTACTCTCTCTCACACTCTCACACTCTCTCCCATCCCCTAATCTCACTCTTACACACACTCCCATCCCCCTCTCTCTCCCTCTCGCACTCCCTCTCCCACTACCTACTCTCTTTCTATCCCATCCCCTGCTCTCTCTATCTCTTTCTCCCCTCTTTCATTCCATACTCTCTCTCTTTCACACACACACACCCATCCCCCCTCTCTCCTCTCCCATCCCCTACTCTATCTCTCACTTGCTCTCCCTCTCCCACTCCCTCTCCCACTGCCTACACTCTTTCACTCTCACCCTCACTCTCTCTCTCACTCTCTCCCTCTCTATTCTCTCTCTGCCACCCCCAAACTCTCTCCCATCCCCTATTCTCTCTCTCTCTTACACATATTTCCATCCCCCATCTCTCTCCCTCTCTCACTCCCTCTACCACCACCTACTCTCTCTCTCCCATCCCCTACTCTCTCTCAAGATACTCTCTCTCTCTCCCCCTCTCTCATTCCCTACTCTCTCTCTCTTTCACACACATGCACTCCCATCCTCCTCTCTCTCACTCTCCCTCTCCCACTCTATCTCTCACTGCCTACTCTCTCTCTCTCTCTCTCTCTCTCTCTCTCTCCCATCCCCTACTCTCAATCTCTCTCTGCCATTCCATACTCTTTCTGCCACCCTTACTCTCTCACATTTTCTCTCTCTCCCATTCCCTACTCTCAATCTCTCTCTCCCATCTTGTACTCTCTCTTTGCCATCCCTACTCTCTCTCACACTTCCTCTCTCTCCCATCCTATACTCTCTCTACCACCCCTACTCTCTCTCACTTCCTCTCTCTCCCATCCCCAACTCTCTCTCTCTCTCCCCTCTCTCATCCCCTACTTTCTCTCTATCTCTGTCTCTCTCTCTCTCACACACACAACCATCCATCCCTCTCTCTTGCTCTTGCTTTCATCTCTTCTTCCCTCTGTATGCACTATTTAGGTCTCAATAGTGTGTGTGCACTATAGCGCGCACACACACACACTATTGAGTCCCACATTCAAAAAACTTTAAATAGTGCGTGTGCACTATAGTGTGCACATGCTATAGGGTGTATGCACTATTCAAAGCTTTGCATTAAACCAAGTCTAAGGCTTGGTTTTTTCCTGGAGATCCAACCTAAAGGTTTGATTCTATAAACTAGTCCGAGACGTGTTTTTCTACAAACATACAAAAAATGATTGATTTTTATTGTGTGCTCTCCTTCAAGAGTCCTCGTGGTTGAGCATTGATAAGATCATATTACATGACATTGTAGGTCTTTGTGTTAGCTATATAACCATATAATTTATTTTTAATTTGAACTATTTCAAGCCTTTCATCTTTAATTTCTTTTGAATGTATGTCCATTTTTTGTCAAAAACCAACATGTACTAATTGGGCTGTAGATTTTAGCTCCTTCATCAAATTTTGCAACAACTTAGTTTTTTAGAAACTGGACTCCATTCTACGAACTTTGAAAAAAAGAATTTTTGATTTTAGATCGGTTTTCAATCATTTCTAGGGGGAGCACATAGATATTTCACATTTTTGGGATGTGTCTAGTTAAAAAATTCATTAAAAAAAATAAACATTATAAAATTATCCGAAACGTCTGGGATAAACTACATAGTGTTAAGTAACTTTTGACCAGAGTGATTAAGAATTCCAAAAAAAAGTTAAAATTTTTGGGGGGCCACACTTTCTACTGTGTTATATTTTTTTGGAATAAACAATACCATTTTCTGTGGCCCCCTTTTTTAAGGACATAAAACTAAACCATTTTGAAAAATAATTAGTAGTTTAGAAACTAGATTCAAAGGACTACTACTTTTGTTTTCTTTCATATCTTAAAAGTTTGAGCATAACTATCTTCAAATTCTTGTTGAAGTTTAGAAATTGCTGATTTCAGAAAAAAGGTGTCCACTTATAACCCCCTTTTGGCACCACAACTTGGTGCATTTACTCTTCTTCTAATTACTTGTATTAGGAGTTGTGTTTTGCTATTGTTTTATGTAACTTTCATCAAGAAGAGAACAAGAATTTTTTTTTTTTTACAAAAGATATCTTCAATGGATGTGGCTACTAAATATGTTAATTAAGAAATAAAATCATAACTCTATATAGATGTCCTTCATGATAGGCATGTTTATTGATAATAATTCTTAATCAATGCATTAAAACTTGCAATAGCATTATTATGCCAAGAGGCATAATAATGGGAGCAACAATTCCCAGCATGAGAATATTCTAAGGAATAATCTGTGTAAGGAAAAAAGATTTGGTGAGAGTTACAAATGAAATTTACTTTTAAAAATAAATTTAAATAACAAATGTCATTTGGCATTAACAAAAAAAAATTAAAAAATGGAATGTGATTTGGCAATCATAATTATTAACAAATAGAAATAGAATATAAATTTGATGGGAGTTACAAATGAAATTTAGTTTTAAAAATCAGTTTAAAATAGAAAATGCCATTTGGCATTCACAAAAATGTTAAAAACCAAATTAAAGTGTGTAATGTCATTTGGAAATCATAATTATTAACAAATAGAAATGAAAAATAAATTTAATGGGAGTTACAAACGAAATTTATATTTAGAAATCAATTTAAGAAAGAAAATGGAGCAGTTAAAAAGAATTCTTGAAATAATAGCTGACCAAAATTATAGGAAGCCAAATGAAGGCTAAAATATTAGGCCCTAAAAAATTGGGGCAAAAAAAATAAGGCTTAAATAGTTTCATTTAAAATTTAAATATTAAATTTTTTTTTAAAATCATTTTTTGCATGCACATTCATGCTTATTTTTTTTTGGAGAGTGGTGGAATTTTAAAGAAATTAGTGGAATGTGAAGAGACATCCATTGGGGGATATGAGGAGTCTCTCACAAGTTATGAAAAAAGGCTCATCCCTTCACTTTCATTTTGTGTTTGGAGGGAGGAAAAGGTGGAGATTATTGGAGGAGTAGATTGAAGTTTTTGAAGAGGAGCTGATTGAAGTTTTGGAAGAATTTTTTTTGTAGGTGAGATTTCTACTTTTATTTTTAAAATTTTTAATTTACTTTTTCATTTAGTTTTAAATTTAGTTATGTATTTAGATTTAGATGTAAATTTATTTTTAAAATTAGTGTCATGCCCAAAATACTAGGAAAAAAACACACACAAACTTTTAAAAAAAAATATTTCCACTAAGATTAATAGGTTTTTGTTTCACAAGTTAATGTATAGGTACATTGAGGATAGATACAGGTTCTCCTAACAATGTCCTCACAACCTAAATAAGTTTTAAACTCAATGTGAAGGAATAGGTCATTAAATGTAAACATTTGTTATTAAATTTATTTCGACATTTGAATCGTTATTACATTAATTTTAAAACAATATAATTAAAATTATTCAAATAATGATTTACAAATAATGATAAATTGAATTCCTTTGGAACATTGAAAAACCAAAGGACTAGCTAAATAATTTAATCATCTAACATTAGAAAAACTAAACTTTATTAAATCTAACATAAGCAAAACATCTTTTTGATCAAAACTATAAATAAATAATCAATATAGTTAACTGAAACATAAACTACAATTCTAACATTAATTTAAACCAAATTTATTATCTTTGTACTTACCATATAAATAAATAAGAAACAAATAATAATATAAAACAATAATATATTACACTTAAGTTAACTAATAAATAAATAATACAATTAACTAAAACTAATAATTTACTCATTCTAATAATACAACTAATCCTAACTAACTCAATAAAAAAAAAAATAGTTAACTAATATTAAATACATTCTAGTTAATACTGATTTCTAAACTAACACTTACATCTAAAATTTATACTTCACGAATTAATTTTAACAGAAAACAACATTAACCACAATTTTTAATAATAAATTCTAAAATCTATGAAATTCTAGCAAAATTTAATTCCTAACTAACATTACTAACCAACACTTTACCAATGTTAAAATCTAACTTAATGAACTAACTACAAAAATTCTAATACCAACTTAATTAAACAAAGAATAATGGCAAAATTAAACCTCAATCCACTTGGTGCAAAATTAAACAAATATTGGGTTTCTCAAAAGATTTATAACCTTCTATCTATTTGGGCATCCCTTTTTTTATGGGTTCAAATGGGACTCTGTCATTCAACGTATTCAGAGTAGAATCACTACTTGGAAAGTTAGATGGTTATCCTTGGCTGGGAAAGTCTTACTGATTAAATCAGTATTAGCTGCAATTCCAAATTACTTTTTTGTTGTTCTTAAAGCTCCCCCCAAAATTCTAGTTCAAATTCAGAAAATGATTAAGGTCTTCTTATGGATAGGTAATATGGATGATTCTCATAAGATCCCACTTATTTCATTACAGGACATGTCACAGATTCCAGCAGTAGGAGGGGCAGGTGTGCATGACCTTACTAAAAGAAATGAAGCATTTGGTGGGAAATTGGTTTGGCAAATGTACACTAAACCTCAATCCACTTGGTGCAAAATTATGCAATAAAAGTATCTGGATAATAATGATCCTTCTAGAATTCTCTCTATTTTGGATCCTCCTAAAGGTTCAGTTATATGGGATTTCATGACAGCTTCTCGTAATATTGTGGTTAATTATGTTTCTTGGGAAGTTAATGATGGTACTAAAGTTAACTTTTGGAGAGATTCTTGGAATGGTCAAATTCCACTTTCCAATAATTTAATTTCTCTGAATATTATTGAAGTGTCAGAACTACACTGGGGCACTAAACTTTATCAGTATGTGGCATATGTTTGTGAACTTTCAGGGAAAGTGTTTTGGAAGGATCCAACAGTTTTACCACTTTCATCTTAGGAAATTAGACAATTCAAAGATATTTTGTCTTCCAGGCAAGTCTTCTTTTCTAGATCTCAAGATAGGATTTTATGGGCTCTAGCTAAGGATGACAATTATTTAGTAAAAGAGGGTTATAAAATTTTGCAGCAAAATGTTTCACATAAAGTTACCTGTAGGGCATTTTCATTTTTTTGGAATCATATTGTACTTCCAAAGGCAGCTTGTTTCACTTGGCTTGCACTAAAACATAGGATTTTGACCAGTGACAGATTGGCTAGATTGCACATTGCCTCCTCTTTTAACTATGTTTTTTGTGATGAGTGTGAAGAATCAATGGATCATATTTTTGTCTCATGCTCATTTGCTTATCAATGCTGGAGTTTTGTCTTGAATAAGCTGCACTATAGTACTCATCTCCAAAATAATTTGTGGGATCTTTTTCAAGCTTGGCTAGTCCTTTATCCCAAATCATTATTTGCAAACCTTTGGAAATGTATCCTGGCATTGGTTGTTTGGGCTATTTGGTGGGAACATAACAAACACATTTTTAGAAAAGAGAGCCATTCCTTAGAAATTATTTTGGAGGGAATTGAAAGATCTATCTCAGAGGTGACAAATTCAAGTTTGCAAAAGACAAAATTTAATCCTATTGTTACTTCTTGGGACTCTCAAATTATTCAAAGATGGAAACATTTATTCATTCCAAATGGTTTGAAAATTGGTAATTCTTCCACTTCTTCATTATCCCATAAGAAAATAGGATGGAGGACACCAGATGAGGGATATTGGAAATTGAATTTTGATGGTGCATCAAGAGGTAATCCTGGCCCTTCTGGTTTTGGTGCATGTATCAAAAATTTAGATGGAGATGTTGTGGCAATTATAGTATCCCCTTTGCCTATTAATACAAATAAAATGGCAGAGGCACAAGCTCTGTTAGCTGGTCTTATTTTAGCAAAAAAAGGTAATTTTCGGTTGCTACATATTGAAGGGGACTCCTCTATCATTATTAATGCCTGTATTCATAGGACTCTCTTCTCTTGGAAGTTAAAATATATTCTTATTAAAATTTGGAGGCTCCTAGATGAGTGCTTGGATGTTTGTATTTCACACACCTATAGGGAAGGAAACCATGTTGCGGATTTTCTTTCGAATTTGGGTTGTGATGCGTTGTTGATTTCATCACTTCACCCTTTATCCATAATTGAGAAACATGCTGCCCTCAAAAAATTAATTCAGGAAGATAAGTTTGCTGGATCGTGCTCATGTATACCAATTTGAAGGAAGGTGATATTTAGTTCTAGATATACTGATGGCCGGTACTTGATTCACCCTTTGTAATTATTTGTTCAAAATATCTAAAACTATGTATACATTAGGGACGATGCTGGGTTTTCTTCACTGATTCTTTCCCAGTTGACCTTGTTGAATCAGATTAATAAAATATTATAGTGGCTTGCCACTTTTGCCTAAAATAAAAATAAAAATGAAAAGTTACTCTACAACTAACCTATAAACTACATCCTTACCTCTAACTTACTACTAACCCATACTTTGATATGCTAACATTTAAACATATTAATCACTACCAATTAAAAACAAAACTAACCAATTTAGAACTTTATTTATGCTAAAATATAAAATTTAAAAAGCTACTAACCTATAAACTAACCACCCCCCACCCACATCCCTTAATCCTTAATACATCCAGCCCAAGCTTAAAACTTTTCCCCCAAGCACTTTCCAAGGAGGGAGGCACGCTGACCGAGCAGTCCAAGTGCTGACCCCCACTTGCCTTGGATGCCTACCAAGGAGACAAGAAGTAAATGGGGTGATGTATTTTCAAAGGGCCAAATCTTTAATGCTTATATTTCTTTCACTATGTTTATTTCAAACTCCATCCCTTTCCCACAACGCCTGACCAAGTGCAAACAAGGATTTATGATATTAATTGCATGTCTATCAAGGGAGTGTATGCATAACAAGGCAAAGAGGGTAAAAAGGTTTTAGAAGAGTTTGGACTTAAAACAACCTCCTCCAATCAAATTTTCCCCCAAATCTCATTTGCTAGGAACAAAAATTATGTCAACTCACATAGGGCCAGGTGCTGTTCTTTGGTGTAGATCTTTTGGGCCTTTATTAATGCCAAAAATGGATAGAGGAGGATAAGCTAGAAGAAGTTAAGATGTAAAGTTAAGTAGTTGGAAACTTAGGATATTTTAGGATGTTAACTTATGTTATTTCTTTTCCTACTATTATTTATTTAAATTTTAAAAAGTATTTATGTACTCAAATAAGAATAAATATGAGAATCTCCCAGATTCTCTATTCAAAGAAAAGAAATTTTACTTACTCCTCATACAAAATCCAAAGGCATTTTGCTCTAGGAGGAGTAATTTTTTTAAAGCCAAAATTTTTTCTAAGTGTTTAAATTTCTTGGATGCAAATAATTTTTCTAAGTATAGATTTTGATTTCCAAAATATATTTTCATGTTTAGGAGAACTAATGTATAATTTTTTTTTGAAGTGTTGAATTTGTGCAAAAAAATCTAACCAAGGGGGAATATATATATATATATTTTCTCTAACGTTGATTATAGAAAAAGGAAAAGAAAAAAAGAAAGAAGAATATAGCCCTCGAATTTAATAGTTTGCTTAAACCACAATGTAAGGTTATTTTATCTCCTAATAAACCACGAAAATAAACTGAAGTTCCAATGATAACATTTAATTTTCTTTTTGCTTGCTTTTGGCTTTAACCATAAGGTTGTTGGTCTAATTCATCAATTGATTTCTACCTCTTCTATCATTGTCTTGGTTAATGGTAGCTCCTCTCATTTCTTTTTTCCCTCTTGAGGGCTGAGACAAGGTGATCCTTTATCCCCCATCCTTTTTGTTATTATGGCTAATTGCTTGGGGAGATTTATTTGGGACTTGGTCCAAAGAGGTTTGATTAAGGGCTTACAACCATCTTCCTATCCTTTAATTTGTTCTCATGGAAAATTTGTTGATGTTACCATCTTCATGGGTAAGGCTGAAGTGAAGGAAGCCAAAATTTTAAAGCAAGCTATTAACTTATATTCTTCTACATCAGGACAATTGGTTAATTGGAGTAAAAGTGTTGTGTTCTTTATTAACACTCCTATCCACAGACAAATTAAAATTTCTAAAATCTTGGGATGTTCTATAGGATCTCTCCCATCCTCTTACTTGGGGCTTCCCCTAAGCTTGAAGGTCCTTTATGCTTTCTAGGAAGATCTTATAAACAAATTCAGCAAGAAACTGGTGGGATGGAAAGGAAATCTTTTAAGCTAGGTTGGTAAGTTAACTCTTCTCAAAGCTTGTCTCCAAAGCATACCTACTTATGCTCTAAGTCTTTTCAGAATTCCTTTTAAATTTGATAAGTCAATTGATGAAATTCAAAGAAATTTCCTATGGATTGGCTCTGAGGAAAAAAGGAGAATGCATTTAATTGCTTGGGATGAAGTTTGTAAACCCCACAGTGAAGGGGGATTCAGAATCTGAAAAATCAGAAGTATGAATAAAGCCCTTTTAGCCAAACAGGGGTGGAGAGTTTACCATGACAACAAAGAGTGGAGTACCATATGGAAACATAAGTACATCTTCAATGCTAAATCCCTTCCTAATTTCTTCACCTCTCTTGATGTTACTCATTCTTCCTCCATATGGGGAGCTATTCAAGGGACCAAGAAAACTTTAGAAAAAGGATGCTCTTGGAAAATTGGTAATGGGCTAAAGGTGAAATTTTGGGAGGATATCTGGCTTAAGGACCATCCCTTTATTGGAGACTTTCATGACAAGGCTTTAGTTGACCAATACAAGTAGAGATTTGGCTTTCTAGTAAGTCATTATTGGCAGAGTGATTCATGGGTGAATTTAACTGATGTTGATCAAGGTTTTAGTAAAATCCAACTATCCCTAAATGATGTCTCTCTTTACCCTTATCTTGAGGATGAGATTATCTAGCATGTTGATCCTAGTGGTCAATTTAAAGTCTCTTCTATCTTTTCTTCAAAGGATAAGGGTAATTAACCTTTCTGGTCACATGCTTGGATTAAGGGTCTCATATCCAAAATTAACATAATCTTTTGGATTCTTCTCCAAAACAAAATTCTTACCCTTGAAAACTTGCAAAAAAGAGGTATAAATGTGGTTAATAGGTGTACTTTATGCAGAAATGGATTTGAAGATAGAGATCATATGTTTTTGAGTTGCTCTTATACCCAGGAAGTCTGGACTGAGATTTTGAATTTTGGGGGCATGACATGGGTCCATGAAAACAATGTGGATATTTCTTTCAAAAGATTGAGCTACCCCTCAAAGGATCCTGATGCTCAATTTCTTTGGAAATTAACCCTCCCTCACCTTTGGTGGGGCATCTGGAAAGAAAGAAATAATAGAATATTCATAAATAAAGATCTTCTAGGATGGGTGCTTGGTCAGAATATCATCAGAGCCTTCAAGGAGATTTTTAAATCCTAGAGGAAGTCTAGTCAAACCTTCCAACTTGATAACCCTTTACAATCTCAAGGATCTAAGTTGAAAATTGATAATCCTAGATTGATCATAAAATGGTTTGTTCCTCCTAATGGATGGATCAAAGGGAACTTTGATGGAGCTACTAAGGGAAACCTAGGAAGAGCAAGATGTGGAGGTGTTCTTAGAGATCATGTGGGAAATGTTATTGATGCTATAGCAATCCCTATTAGTCACTTGAATAGCCATATTGCTAAAGCTACTGCAACCCTCTATACCATTAAATTAGCTGTTGATTTGGGGTATTCCAAATTATGGTTGGAAGGTGATTCTCTAAATATTATTAATACCCTAAATAATAAAAATTCTATCTCATGGTCTATAGAGGATATGGTTATGGAAATCAAAACCTTATTTCAAAAATTTGAAAAAGTGGTCATTTCCCATACATATAGAGAAGCCAATGGGACCACTAACTGGATAGCCAATCATGTAGTTCAAATAGGGCATAAGGTGAGGTGGCTTGATGAATTAAACAAGCACATGGATCTTAAAGCGATTATTAATTATGATGCTATTCATTCCAAAGTGGGAAAGATTTGCTTGGATTAGAAATTTAATGATTTGGGGGAGTGGCCTTATGACTATCAGATTACCTTCCTCGAGGAGGTACATTCATGTGAAGGTTATGTGCTCTTTGCACGTATCATTGAAATGGTGACCTTGATCTCGAATTACAAAAAATTGGTCTCATTTCAACCTCTCTGCTATCAGTATCTGGGTGTCTCTAGTTTTTTGTTTGCTCTGTAAAATGGGGAGTGAATCGAGGAAGTAGGAGTCCAAAAAGTGTGATGACTGGAAGGCTAGGTAGGACGTTTGGAAGATTCTCAAGAAAGGGAAGGTGGTTAGTTTTCTAGAGTGTTTGCATGGATTCAAACTCCATGTCACCATCGCCTTCTTCAAAAATTGGGTCGATGACAAAGTTATTCTCCATGGAGTCACTATGAAGCTTACTAAGGAATTCATAGCCAAGGTTACTAGGCTCCCTATGGAAGGTATTAAATTCTCAAAATAGACCAGCATTTCCAATGTAGCCTACAAAAAATTCCCGAAGATAGATGCTGAGGAGAAGCAATTGGAGAAGAATGGAGACTTCTTTGATGTGCAACAGATTAAAGGTATTTGGCATGATGTGCTTGGCTATATCCATGAGTACTTTATCCTTGATGGTAGGAATAAAAGAGTGCACAAATTCCATTTTGTCTTTCTTAGCCATTTTAGGTATAAGGACAAAATTTCCTTCCCTTTCTATTTGCATTTCTCTTTGCTTCAAAGCTTGTATGCCCATAGAAAGAAAGAGTCATGACCCATTTTACATGAAGGTCTGATATTGCTCATAGAGGGTTTTTGTAAAAATAAATACATTGCTTCATCTCCCTCCATTGGAAAACATAAGGTTTCTCAGTCAATAAAATGTAAAATTGATGAGAATGTTAAAGAGAAAGATAAGAAAAAACTAAAACCCTCTAGCTCTTGAAGACAAATTTTTGAAGAGGATTCTGAGGTAGAGAGTACTAAAGGCTCAGCTAGGATGTCGTAGAGGAAGAGGAAGGGATAGATCTTATGGAGTTTAGCTCTAACCTGGAAGGTTATCAAAAAATGAAAGGCAAAAATGAGAAAGGGAAAGAGGAAGAAATAACTGAGGATAACTCAGAATAAAGAAAGTCTGATAATGAGGGTACTCAGACCGTGTCTGGGGGAGGTGATAAAGATAAAGATAATTTAATTGATGATCCAACCATTATGAGTGAGAAGGAAAACATGGGGAAGGATTCCACTCCTACAAAGGAGAGTAAGGGACAAGATAAGGAGGTCCCTAGTCAACATGACCCTGTGGAGACCAGAGAGGAGGAGCCATTGGATGGGGAGGAACAAATTGATAAAGTTGTGTCCCTGCCACATGCCATTGCTAAAGACGTGGGTGACACCCTAGAGAGGGAAACCAAGCTTTCCTTCTTGCATTCTACCAAACTTAAAGTTGATTCTTTCCTCCAAGTCGATTCTTGGATTTATAATGAAATAATGGGGTTGAAGAAGAAAGTGGAAACTTTGCAACATAACCAAGAGGCTGACTGGGCTATTATCAAACACTTGGAGGTGCAAATGGGAGACATCCCAAAAAAACTTAAGCGTTATGAGTAGAATCTTGGAATGCTTATCAAGGAAAGTGGAACAAAAATGGAGCAGGTTACTTCAAGCATTTGTGCTACTACGACGAGCCTGGGAAAAAGAGAAAATGAAGGAACCATATCTTTGAAGGGTCCTAGCAAGAGGAAAAGATAGAGTTCGAGGAAGAAAGCCTTGATTGTTGCTACTTCTTTGGCCACTAACTCCATCCAAGATATGGCTATGATTGGTAAGGAGGCAGTTAAGATTATCACGAAACTGCAATAGTTCCTTTGGGTCTTTTTTTCTAGTTGGGTTCCTACTCAGGTCCTTTTTGCTGGTTGTTACATCTAGTTCCTATGTTTGGTCCTATTTTCTGGTTTTTAGTTTAAAACTATATTGGAGGTTCCAGGTCCTTGTAAAACTTGGGTACTTTAATTGGACTATGTAAGTGGTTTTAGATCCCTGTAAAACCTATTTTTGGTGTTGCATCTAGTAGGTTTAAGGACTCTTTTCCTGATGGCTATCTTGCTTTTTCCTTTTTGAGGATGTGAAAGGGTTTCAGGGTCCCTTCAAAACCTATTTTTACCATAATCTAAAACATTTAATTTTCTTTAAACTATTTTGAATCTTAGATTACATGATTGTTCATCATCATTTTATCTAATTACTTTAAATCAATGAATACAATTATGAAACACAAGAATGCTGCAAAAAGGGTGAAAACATCATTATGTCTAATTTTTAAGAAACATATGCATAATTTGAAAATGAGCTAGAAGACTCATATGCAAGAATATTACTCAATTTTCCTTTTTCTATTGAACCACTTGATTCAAAGGCTCCACCAAGAAAGAACTAGGAAGAAAACCCGACATCGTTGCCATCTCCACAATTAGCTAAAAATAACATTTTTACATAGGATTACAATCCTGAGGAGAAATATCCCAACATATTTGAATTCAATAACAAATTTGAATTTTCTTCTTGGCCCCACAATAGGGAACCCATTACAAAGTTTGTAATACATCACAGTGATCATGGAGAGAATGAAAACTATCTGGACGAAAACCAATCATAACATGAAGCCAAAATCAAACATTCACTCCCATCCTAATTTGCACAATAGGTTTGACATTGAACTAGACTAGGGGGAAGGTAGATTTTTCCAACAAGAGATGTCGGCCACAACACCATAACATATGCCCTTTCGGGCTAAAATCTCAAGAACTTTCATTCTTCTACGGATGCCCTTTCGAGGCTGATAACACAAGGAATTTCGATCTTTCACTCCTCAAATTCTAAAACTCAAAACTTGGTTTGTGCTGATAAGTAGGGGCCCATAACACCCTACTCTCTTTCCCTCTTCTTGTCCTAAGAAGAGACTCTGCACTGTTGGAGTCCAACTAAAGACCTCCTCCTATACATGGCCAGTTTTGCCTTATCCAAGGGTGAGTAATGCCAATACAATCCATACAATCCCTTCGAAATTCAAAACAAAATACAAAGGAAAGACATTTAAGAAAACTAATTTCAATCCCTCCCAAACATACTAAACACATACACAAACATATATAAGCAATACAACTAAAACATGAAATCCAAAAAGAACAAAATGAGGTGAAGTATTCCTACCTTGAAAATTAGGTTATGGAAAATGAACAAATTTGAGATGAGCATTACCTTCCTTCTCCTTCTCCTTGAATCTTTAATTTCACTCTAAAACTAGAGGTTGGGTGAACACCCAAAACCCTCTCAAAATTGCCTCTAAATAAGATCCTAAACTCAACCACCCTTAAAGGCAATAACTCCCCCACTTGCCTAAAGTTCTAGAGGCTTCTAACCCAACTAGAACTAAGCCCAACCTCTAGGTGGAGTTAAAGTCATCCAACTCATGATGAAAATTATCAATTTTCATGATAAAGCAAAAATGGGGTTTTTGAGTGACCATAAAAGACAACAAAAGGGGCTAGGAGGGTGGAAAATTTCCCCAACCCATACCCATACCCCTTGGGTACTCATATTTCATATTTTTTTGCCTATAGTATTAATTAGGAACCTATCAAAAGCTAGGAAATTTTAGGACTTTCTAACAACCTTCAAAATGTAGATTACTTTATAATCCTAATTAGGATAAATAACCTCAATTTCTAATTTATTAGCAAAAAGGTAACTAACCTAGTTTGATTTAGATCCTTAGGTTACTCAATCAACCCTAACTATCATGTTGGAATGCATATACAATTCAGGAGTGTCAAGCGACACTAAAAAAATCACTATTACAAAACATTAATACTTAAAGGTTATAAAATGATACATTCATACATCTAACGATACAAATAAAATATGAACAACGAGGTTTGTATCTTTTGTTAGATTCAACCCTAGTTTCCACAATCAGTACATAGGGTTCAGTTTCATTTCTTCATTAGATTTCTCAGCTAAAATATCCTACACACTCATTGCACACATCAGCAGCTCAAGAAAATCACATACATATATTCAAAAATTGTCTGGATAGTTACATAAATCAAAACATGAACCTTTCATAAAATCAACTGTTCAATTCATTTCTACTCATATTAATCATCAGTAATCACATAATCAATATAACATAACTTATTCATTAATTTAGGTTAAAATACTAGAGTAATTATCATTAGGCATGTGTATACTTAACATGATAAACATCACCAATTAAGGAATACTAAACTATTTGAAAGCACAAAACCTAATCATTGACGTACCAAAATCAACACTCTTATCATCAGGAGAAAATGCCTTGTATTATTGTTAGTGAAATTTCAATGTTTAAATAGTCGAGATAATGTAGTGGCTCTTGAATCACTAAGTATTAAAAACCATGGATGTATCAACTGATCTCAATTTCATTAGGATAGTCACAACATAAAATATTACTTCATATCTGATTCAATCTCCTATAATAGATTTAACAGAGAATACATATTTAATAAGTACATGCGAGGAGGGACCTTACATCCTCCCCCACTAGGCTTTGACTTCTTCCTGGAAGTCGCACAACTAAAATGTTCATCCTATGCTAGACCTTGTCTAGACTTGTTCCAAAATTTACTCTTATAAAAAAAATGATTAATAATTCACATACATACTCAAGGAAGATAACATATTTACCTAATTATTCTTACTAAAAGCAAAGTTCAACCCAAAACTATGACATGGTTACATTTTCTTGAGTCAAATACTCCTTAAAACATATTGTCACATATAAACAACATTCAAATCTAATATATGATACTTATATATTCTCTAATAATAATCATATAATAAGATATTCCAAATTTCCACATACCCTCTCATCAAGCAACAGTTGTACGAGACTCCCTCAAATGAGGTTTCATATTAAGAAACTTGTCCCTTTATTAAAGGTTAAATACTTTCCTTTTAGAGTTTCCCAAACACACTAATTCTTGATAGGATACTCAACAAGTCCATCACTACACATGTACCATTCCATCTAGAAGTCCATTTGGTTAACTCATAACCTTATCTAGTTGTAAGCTTGGGTGAAATTTCATTACTCATAATAGTCAACAAATATTTACGACCATATTCTCAAAGTCTTGGGAGAGGGTGGGGCATGAATACTCTTACTAGGAACCCCATACCCTATTGTCACACATCCACTTAATTGTCAGGAATCCCTTTGGTAGGCTTATCATATGTCACTTTGCCAATAAAATTCACAAGAAAGTGGCTCAAAATTTAAATTCAACATCGAGGATGAAACATCCAATGCAAAAGTCTAAAAATAAAAGAAATAAAGAGTGGCCACAATAGTAAAATTTTAATCAAGAAGTGAAGACATGACCTAGAGGCAAAATAGAATTATCAAAATAAAGTTAGCTAAACAACCCAACATCACATTGTTTGACAAAGAGGAAAGAACATTAAAATACCAATATCTAAAATCAAACAAATAAGGAAATAAATCCAATTACTCACAAAATTTAAATTTTTGACATAATGCAGTTGTACTAGGATCACTAAAGGAAAAAGGAAATCTAGGGTCTTCGAATAACATTGCAAGGATCTTGAATTAATTTTAGATGGTAGTCTAACGATCATGTCGCTCAAACTCTAATTGATTCCACATACTAACTACATACCTATCTTCATCGACATCGTCCTATAATTAGGGCTTATTGTACTAAGGGGTTTGCCTTGATTAGAACTCACTCAAAGGTGCAAATGCAAGGATACTAAATTGAGTCTCCATCAATCCTCTTGTTGTTATATTGGTTTCCTTTCGAAGACTCTAACATGTGGAGACCTTAGTGTCAATAGCGTTATACTCTAAGTTTTTAATTTCAAAACCAAATCTCTTATCCTCCTTTCACTATAATTACATATTAGGGTATCTACCCATAAAGCTTCCTAAATCAATTTCACCACAATATACCAGCTGAAGTTGTGTTATTAATCTCACCAAATTTGGTATGATCCTCTATGCATATATATACCTAACTATCCCATTTTATTTTATTGTTTACACAAGTTCTAATTATCATTTGAGAATGCATTAAAAGCTGCTGTTTCTTATCAATAATTCCATATTTCACTTTTTCCTAATCATAAGTGACTTATGAATTCATCCTTAGATTGTAGGTTTGCAACTACTTAGGTATAAAACCATTATTTAGGATGTCACCAATGTTTACTTATCCACTCTTACAACTATCTCCTTGCTATCGATATAGGTCATCATCATCATTCTTAACATGCTTCACAACTTAAAATCTACTTAATACTTAACTCTGATACCTAAGCCTTTAGTTCATACAAGGTTGATGACCTCATCATGACTTTACTTTCTCTGAATTGTAGGGTCATAATTGATCCAATAATTTCCATACCAGAGTCTACGAGCATTCATTTGATAGTTAAAAATTTTAGTGTTACTCATGCTTATAGAATAAGCCTGCCAACATAATAGACTCACATAACCCTAACTTAGAAGTCTACATCTTCCCATCTTACTGATACAATACTATATGTTACATACTTAACACCATTCAATTTCTTTCTTAGAACCATATTTTTAGATAGATTCATTCCCTGATTAGGGTTCTATTCCCTAAAGTAAACTAAGATATTCATATTCCTTGTATGTTCCTACCTAACTCTCTCTCTTGTTGAACAACTTCTAGCATAAGTAATCCTATCATTCGGGTTTCCCAATTGTTACTTATAGATTCCAAAATAGCTCTTGTTTGTGTTTCGAGGATTATTGGAACAATATAAATTAAATTCTCCCATGAGTGATTAGGTCAGACAAAATTTGACTTCTATTAAAGATGATGAGAAACCTTTCTTCACTAATTGCTAGGTTATATACTCATTTCCACTCTCAAGATTCAAAGTTATTTTAGGGTTCTTAATTTAGTTTTCCCTTGAGGTGATCATATTCAATAAAATTTCAAATTCTTAAAGAGATTGTAATATACATTAATATAAATATAACATTCTTGCATCGAATTAGTCATTTCTAGTCATTAAGATGGGGTCATTTGATTATGGTTGACCACTTACATTCATTGATACCAATTTTAGGTTTTGCTTAGGTTTACTTATCAATATCATAGTTTAGACAAAATGTATTATCTTCTTAAAATTTTCCAAGAAGCAATCCCTACTTCCTAGAGTAACTTTTAAATGTCCACACTTTACATGGATCCATTGTTACCCAAGTGTCACGAAACCAGCCTTTGATACTAAAATGTCATGCCCAAAATACCAGGGCAAAAACACATGCAAACTTTTAGAAATTTTTTAAAATTCCACTAAGATTAATATGTTTTGTTTCACAAGTTAACATGTAGGTACATTGAGGATAGATGCGGGTTCTCTTAACAATGTCCTGACAACCTAAATAAGTTTTAAACTCAACGTGAAGGAATATGTTGTTAAATTTGAACATTCATTATTAAATTGATTTCGACATTTGAATCGTTATTACATTAATTTTAAAACAATATAATTAAAATTATTCAAATAATAATTTAAAAATAAAGATAAATTGAATTCCTTCAGAACATTGAAAACCCAAAGGACTAGCTAAATAATTTAATCATCTAACATTAGAATAACTAAACTTTATTAAATACAACATAAGAAAAATATCTTTTTGATCAAAACTATAAATAAATAATCAATATAATTAACTAAAATATAAACTACAATTCTAACATTAATTTAAACCAGATTTACTATCTTTTTACTTACCATATAAATAAATCAGAAACAAATAATAATATAAAACAATAACATATTACACTTAAGTTTATTAATTAATAAATAATACAATTAACTAAAACTAATAATTTACTCATTCTACTAATACAACTAATCGTAACTAACTCAATACAAAAAAAAGGTTAACTAATACTAACTACATTCTAGTTAATACTGATTTCTAAATTAACAATTACATCTAAAATTTATACTTCATGAATTAATTTTAACACAAAACAACATTAACCACAACTTTTAATAATAAATTCTAAAATCTATGAAATTCTAGCAAAATTTAATTCCTAACTAACATTACTAACCAACACTTTACCAATATTAAAATCTAACTTAATGAAGTAACTGCAAAAATTCTAATACCAACTTAATTAAACAAAGAATAATGACAACTACTAACATCTAAGATTTACCAAGGCTAACCCACCCTTACTAACTTAATACTTTACTAACTTAATTTACACTAAAATTAAAGTAAAACTAAACAACATAAAAAATGAAAGGTTACTCTACAAGTAACCCATAAACTACATCCTTACTTCTAACCCATACTTTGATATGCTAACATTTAAACATATTAATCACTACTAATAAAAAACAAAAGTAACCAATTTAGAACTTTATTTATGCTAAAATCTAAAATTTAAAAAGCTACTAACCTATAAACTCCCCCGCCCCCCGCTTAAATCCCTTAACCCTTAATACATCCAACCCAAGCTTAAAACTTTTCCTCCAAGCATTTTCCAAGGAGGAAGGCATGTTGACTGAGCAGTCCAAGTGCTGAACCCCACTTGCCTTGGATGCCTACCAAGGAGACAAGAAGTAAATGGGGTGATGTCTTTTCAAAGGGCCAAAGATTTAATGCTAATCTTTCTTTCACTATGTTTATTTCAAACTCCATCCCTTTCCCATGACGCCTAACCAAGTGCAGACAAGGATTTATGATATTAATTGTATGCCTATCAAGGGAGTGTATGCAGAGGAAGGCAAAGAGGGTAAAAATGTTTTAGAAGAGTTTGGACTTAAAACAACCTCCTTCAATTAAATTTGCCCCCAAATCTCATTTGCTAGGAACAAAAATTATGTCAACTCACATAGGGCCAGGTGTTGTTCTTTGGTGCAAATCTTTTGGGCCTTCATTAACGCCAAAAATGGATAGAGGAGGATAAGCTAGAAGAAGTTATGATGTAAAGTTAAGTAGTTGGAAACTTAGGATATTTTAGGATGTTAACTTATGTTATTTCTTTTCCTACTATTATTTATTTATTTTTTTGAATTTTAAAAAGTATTTATGTATTCAAATAAGAATAAATATGAGAATCTCCCAGATTCTTTGTTCAAAGAAAATAAATTTTACTTACTCCTCATACAAAATCTAGAGGCATTTTTCTCTAGGAGGGGTAATAATTTTAAAGCCAAATTTTTTTCTAAGTGTTTAAATTTCTTGGATGCAAATAATTTTTCTAAGTATAGATTTTGATTTCCAAAATATATTTTCATGTTTAGGGGAACTAATGTATAATTCTTTTTTGAAGTATTGAAATTGTGCAAATAAATCTATCTAACTAAGGGGGAATATTTTATTTTATTTATTTTCTCTAACATTTATTATAACCCTCGAATTAAATAGTTTTCTTAAACCACAATGTAAGTTTATTTTATCTCCTAGTAAACCATGAAAATAAACTGAAGTTCCAATCATAACATTTAATTTTCTTTAAACTATTCTGAATCTTCGATTATATGATTGTTCATCATAATTTTATCAAATTACTTTAAATCAATGAATATGATTATGAAACACAAGAATGCCACAAAAAGGGTGAAAACATCATTATGTCTAATTTTTAAGAAACATATGCACAATCTTAAAATGAGCTAGAAGACTCATATGTAAGAATATTACTCAATTTTCCTTTTTCTATTGAACCACCTAATTCAAAGGCTCCACTAGGAAAGAACCAAGAAGAAAACCCAACATCTTTGCCATCTTCATAATAAGTTAAAAATAACATTTTTACATAGGATTACAATCCCGAAGAGAAATCTCCCAACATATTTGAATTCAATAACAGTTTTGAATTTCCTTCTTGGCCCCACAATAAGGAACCCATTACAAAGTCTGCAATACATCACAGTGATCATGGAGAGAATGAAAACTGACTAGGAGACAACCAATCATAACATGAAGCCAAAATCAAACATTCACTCCCATCCTAGTTTGCACAATAGGTTCGACATTGAACTAGACTAGGGAGAAGGTGGATTTTTTCAACAGGAGATGTCAGCCACAACACCATAACATATTCCCTTTTGGGGCTAAAATCTCAAGACCTTTCATTCTTCTACAGATGCCCTTTTGAGGTTGATATCACAAGGACTTTTGATCTTTCACTTCTCAAATTCCAAAACTCAAAACTTGGTTTGTGCTGATGAGTAGGGCCCATAACACCCTACTCTCTTTTCGTCTTCTCATCCTGAGAAGAGAATTTGCACTATTGGAGTCCAACTAAAGACCTCCTCCTGTACATGGCCACTTCTACCCTATTCAAGGGTGAGTAATTCCAATACAACCCATGCAATCCCTTCAAAATTCAAAAAAAAATACAAAGGAAAGACATTGAAGAAAACCAATTTCAATCACTTCAAAACATACTCAACACACACGTGAACATACATAAGCAATAAAACTGAAAGATGAAATACAACAGGAACAAAATGAGGTGAAGTATTCCTACTTTCAAAATTGGGTTATGGAAAATGAAAAAAATTGAGATGAGCATTCCCTTCCTTCTCCTTTTCCTTTAATTCTGAATTTCACTTTAAAACTAGAGGTTGGGTGAACACCCAAAACTCTCTCAAAATTGCCTCTAAATAAGATCCTAAACTCAACCACCCCCAAAAGTAATAACTCCCCCACTTGCCTAAAGTTCTAGAGGCTTCTAATTGTACTAGTCCTAAGGCTAACCTCCAGGTGGAGTTAAAGTCATCCAACTCATGATGCAAACTATCAATTTTTGCAATAAATCAAAAATGGGGTTTTTGAGTGACCATAAAAGTCAACAAAAGGGGCCAGGAGGGTGGAAAATGCCCCCAACCCATACCCATACCCCTTGGGTACTTAGATTTCATTATCTTTGGCCTATAGGATTAATTAGGGACCTATCAAAAGCTAGGAAATTTTAGGACTTTCTAACAACCTTCAAAATGTAGATTACTCACTAATCCTAATTAGGATAAATAACCTTAATTTCTAATTGATTATCAAAAAGGTAACTAACCTAGTCTAACTTAGATCCTTAGGTTACTTGGTTAACCCTAACTATCATGCTAGAATGCATATACAATTCACGAGTGTCAAGCAACACTAAAAAAATCACTGTTAAAAAATATTAATACTTAAAGATTAAAAAATGATACATTCATACATCTCAAATACAAATAAAATATGAACAATGTGGTTTGCATCTTTTTTTAGATTCAACCCTAGTTTCCACAATCAGTACATAGGGTTCAATTTTGTTTCTCTATTAGATTTCCCAGCTAAAATATCCTGCACTCTCATTGCACATATCAGTAGCTCAAGAAAATCACATAGATATATTCAAAACTCGTTTGGATAGTTACATAAATCAAAACGTGAACCTTTCATAAAATTAATGGTTCAATTCATTTCTACTCACATTTAATCATTAGTAATCACATAATCAATATAACATAAATTATTCATTAATTTAGATTAAAATACTAGAATAATCATCGTTAGGCATGCATATACTTAACGTCATAAAAATCACCAATTAAGGAATAATGAACTATCTGAAAGCATAAAACCTAATCATTGACGTACCAAAATCAACACTCTTATGATCAGGGGAAAATGTCTCATATTATTATTAGTGAAATTTCAATGTTTAAATAGCCTAGATAATGTAGTGGCTCTCGAATCACTGAGTATTAAAAACATGGATGTATCAACTGATCTTAATTTCATTAGGACATTCACAACATAAAACATTACTTCATATCGGATTCAATCTCCTATAATAGATTTAACAGAGAATACATATTTAATAAGTACATGCGAGGAGGGACCTTACAATTAGTTGTAGTATTCTACTTTGATTTAGATTTCAATTTCAATTAATTTCATTTAGATTTAGAATTGCATTCAAAATCTATTTGATTTATATATTTTATAATATTTTTCATTTGCATATTTTTAATGTACATGTTTCAAATCAGTTTTAGATTTTCATGTTTGATATTAGTTTTAGATTTTCATATTTCAAGATGCTTTTGGTTTGCATGTTTTAAATTTGTATGTTTCATAGTAGTTTTACATTTGCATGTTTTGGAAAGTTTATATTTTCATGTTTCATAATTAAATGATATCATTAATGTGGATGACAATGTCACCATATCAATGAAATTTATATTTTATTAAAGTTAATAATTTATTTTAAATAGATAAATCATATATTTAGCTTTTATTTTGTCATTTTTAAACTAGATTATATATGTATTTTATTTAAGTATTTTTTACTAAAAAAATATGTATATAATACTTATGTTTGTAATGTTTGAAAATTGGAAGGCAATGCCACCATAATTTGAACATTACAATCTAAATGTTTCATTCAAAATATTTTTGAGTTTTATTTATCTTGTTTTGAACATTATTCATTTGAAAGAATTTATGTTAATTTTTAATACTTTTTTATTCTAATTATTTCTATATGTTGATGTTTGTTTTTAAATTTGTAGGTTAATATTTGAGTTATGCATGCCTTGACCAGAGAATCAAACATTATTGGTACTAGCCTAACTACTTCAGTGGCATCAAATAATTTCTTGGATACAAAGTTTGATAATTTCCAACAAATAATTAAAGAGTCGGAAACAAATATAATTAAAGTTGTGGAGAATGCAATATTGTCAGTTGACTATGTTGAGGAAATGTAAGTAATGCAGATGAAAGATGCAGAAAAATTCATGTGTGGCACATATGCAAAAGTGGATGAGGAAAGAAGTCTTTAACAATCATTGTTCAAATAAGGCTGCAATACAATCCTAATCATTGAAGAATGTGGCATGTATTTACACCATTATAGATAAATGTTATGTATATTGTTCATTCTTGTCTCTAGTTTTAGGCTTTTACTTCTTCTAATTACTTGTATTACGAGTTGTGTTTTGCCATTTTTTTATGTAAGTTTCATCAAGAAGAGAACATGAATAAATATTTTTTTACAAAAGATATCTTTAATGGATGTGGCTACTAAATATGTTAATTAAGAAATAAAATCATAAAGCTACATAGATGTCCTTCATGATAGGCATGCTTATTGATAATAATTCTTAATCGTTGCATTAAAACTTGCAATAGCATTATTATACTGAGAGGCATATACAATGGGAGCAACAATTCCCAACATGAGAATATTCTAAGGAATAATCCATGTAAGGAAAATAGTTTTGGTGAGAGTTACAAATGAAATTAACTTTCAAAAATAAATTTAAATAACAAATGTCATTTGGCATTCACAAAAAATAAATAAATTAAAATATGGAATGCCATTTGGAAATCATAATTATTAACAAATAGAAATAGAAAATAAATTTGGTGGGAGTTACAAATGAAATTTAGTTTTAAAAATCAATTTAAAATAGAAAATGTCATTTGGCATTCACAAAAATGTTAAAAACCAAATTAAAATGTGTAATGTCACTTGGCAATCATAATTATTAACAAGTAGAAATTAAATTTTTTTTTTGATGGGAGTTACAAACAAAATTTATATTTAGAAATCAATTTAAGAAAGAAAATGAAGCAGTTAAAAAGCATTCCCAAAATAATAGCTGGCCAAAATTATAGGAAGCCAAATGGAGGCTGAAATATTAGGCCCTAAAAAAAGGGGGCCAAAAAAAATAAGGCTTAAATAATTTCATTTAAAATTTAAATATCAAATATATTTTTTAAATCATTTTTTGCATGCACATTCATGCTTGTTTTTTTTGGAGAGTGGTGGAATTTTAAAGAAATTTGTGGAATGTGAAGAGACATCCATTGGAGGATATGAGGAGTCTCTCACAAGTTATAAAAAAGGCTCATCACTTCACTTTCATTTTGTGTTTGGAGGGAGGAAAAGGTGGAGATTATTGGAGGAGTAGATTGAAGTTTTTGAAGAGGAGTTGATTGAAGTTTTGGAAGATTTTTTTTTGTAGGTGAGATTTACTTTTTAAATTTTTTTTTTAAAATTTAGTTTTGCATTTAGTTGTAAATTTAGTTATGTATTTAGATTTAGATGTAAATTTATTTTTAAGATTAGTTGTAGTATTCTACTTATGTTTAGATTACAATTTCAATTAGTTTCATTTAGATTTAGAATTACATTGAAAATCTATTTTATTTATATATTTTATAATATTTTTCATTTGCATATTTTTAATGTACATGTTTCAAATCAGTTTTAGATTTTCATGTTTGATATTAGTTTTAGATTTACATATTTTGAAATGCTTTTGGTTTGCATGTTTTAGATTTGTATGTTTCATAGTAGTTTTTCATTTGCACTTCATAATTAAATGATATCATTAATGTGGATGACAATGTCACCATATCAGTAAAATTTATATTTTATTAAAGTTAATAATTTATTTTAAATAGATAAATCATATATTTAGCTTTTATTTTGTCATTATTAAACTAGATTATATATGTATTTTATTTAAGTATTTTTTACTAAAAAATATGTATATAATGTTTATGTTTGTAATGTTTGAAAACTGGAAGGCAATGCCACCATATTTTAAACATTACAATCTAAATTTTTCATTCAAAATAGTTTTGAGTTTTATTTATCTTGTTTCAAACATTATTCATTT
This sequence comes from Cupressus sempervirens, assembly GCA_028749045.1. Classification (NCBI taxonomy): domain Eukaryota; kingdom Viridiplantae; phylum Streptophyta; class Pinopsida; order Cupressales; family Cupressaceae; genus Cupressus; species Cupressus sempervirens. The sequence continues at coordinate 599,316,092 of CM053785.1, read as the reverse complement.
GAAAGAACTTATGTTAATTTCTAATACTTTTGTTTTTAAATTTGCAGGTTAATATTTGAGTTATGGATGCCTTGACTAGAGAATCAAACATTATTGGTACTAGCCTAACTATTTCAGTGGCTTCAAATAATTTCTTGGATACAAAGTTTGATAATTGCCGACAAATAATTAAAGAGTCGCACACAAATATAATTAAAGTTGTGGAGAATGCAATATTGTCAATTGACTATGTTGAGGAAATGGAAACTTAATGTAGATGAAAGATGCAAAAAAATTCATGTGTGATACACATGCAAAAGTGGATGACGAAAGAAGTCTTTAATAATCATTGTTCAAATAAAGGCTACAATACAATCCTAATCATTGAAGAATGTGGCATGTATTTACACCATTATAGATAAATGTTATGCATATTGCTCATTCTTGTCTCTGGTTTTAGGCTTTTACTTCTTCTAATTACTTGTATTAGGAGGTGTATTTTGCCATTGTTTTATGTAACTTTCATCAAGAAGAGAACAAGAAGAATTTTTTTATTTTTATTTTTACAAAAGATATCTTCAATAGATGTGGCTACTAAATATGTTAATTAAGAAATAAAATCATAAGTCTACATAGATGTCCTTCATGATAGGTATGCTTATTGATTATAATTCTTAATTGTTGCATTAGAACTTGCATTAGCATTATTAAAAATTCAACAATATATAATGTTCTTACATCATCATGGAGAAATATTTTCCATAAAATTGATTCTTATCTATTTTTTCACACTTTTTACATCATCTAAATAGTTGTGTTGTGACTTATAATTTCACTTTCATGAACAAGATATAATTAAAAATATTCCACTATTAGAGTCATTTAAAAAACCTATATCCCAATTTTGGCTATAGTTCTACTTGTAATACTTCAACACTACACTAATCTCCTAGTTCCCATGTCCCTCATTTTAGTGTAACATTTAACCACTTATGAACCCTAACCATAACACTATTTGTCATATTAATGAAATTATAAACATTGGATCCTAACTCTATATGTGATTGTACTAAGCATTTAGTCAATTATATACCTAACCTTGACCCTATATCTATTACTAAATAGAAATAACATGTGTGTGTGTGTGTGTGTGTGTGTGTGTGTGTGTGTAGAGAGAGAGAGAGAGAGAGAGAGAGATTTTATGGGGTGTATTTAAAGAGTAGGGAGAGAGAGATAATGGGGTGTATCTAGATATTAGAGAGAGAGAGAGATCAGGGGACATATCTAGAGACAAGAGGGGGCTCATATTATGTTTTTTTATAGATAGATGTTTTCAATAGAGGGAGATTAGAAATAAGGGTAGACATAGATGTATGATGGTGTATCTAGAGAGAGATGGAGAGAGAGATTAGTTGGCATATCTAGAAAGAGAGAGATTATAGGGTGTATCTAAAGAGAAGGGAGATAGAGATAATTATGTGTATCTAGATATTAGAGAGAGAGAGAGAGATTATGGGATCTATCTAAAGAGTAGGGAGAGAGATAATTAGGTGTATCTAGATATTAGAGAGAGGAAGGGAGGGAGATGTATCTAGGTGTGTGTGTGTGTGTGTGTGTGTGTGTGTGTGTGTGAGAGAGAGAGAGAGAGAGAGAGAGAGAGAGAGAGAGAGAGAGAGAGAGAGTATTGGGATGGAGAGAGATATTATGGGGTATATCTAAAGATTAGAGAGAGATAATGGGGTGTATCTAGATATTAGAGAGAGAGATAGAGAGAGCAGTAATTAAAGGAAAACTCTATAGAGAGTGGAAAGGGATGGGAGGAGTGAGTACATTATAAAAATATATAATAATACGTTCACAATAGCACTAATGATTATTATTTTAGTAGGACTAACCCACATAAATTATTAACCTAATAGCTACCATAACACTAACTTAAATTGTAATAATAGCACTAATGTCAATTGTGATATGAATAGTAAACCCAAAAATAAGCTTAACCACAATAATAATACAAACCCTAACTCGAACTCTATTTGTAACCCTAACTCTAACTCTAATTATAACCCTAATCCTAACCACAAAACTAACCCTAACCCTAACTCTAACTCTACCCCTAACTCTAACTCTAATTCTACCCCTAATCCTAACACTAATCCTATATATAACCCTAACACTTATCCTAATCTAACCCTAATGCTAATTCTAAGATTAACCCTAACTCTAACTCTAACCCTAACTCTAACTCTAACTCTAACTCTAACTCTAACTCTAACTCTAATGCTTACTGTAACCCTAACCCTAACCCTAAATCTAACTTGAACTTGAACAATAACTTTAACTCTAACTCAAATTAATTCTAATCCTAATTCCAACTCTAACCTTAAATTTAACCCTAACCATAATTCTCACCCTATAAATCCATCTCCATCTCTTTCTCTAACTTTTACTCTACCTCTAACTCTGACTCTAACTCTAACTCTAATTCAAACCCTAATCCTAACCCAAAATCTAACTCTAACCCTTACTCTAACTCTACCTCTAATTGTAACCCTAATTATAACCTTAACACTAACCCTAACTCTAACACTACTTCTACCCCTAACTCTAACCCTAGCCTTAACCCTAATCCTAACTCTAACCCTAACTCTTACTCTAATTCTATACATAATCGTAACCCTATATATAACCCTAACTATAATACTAATTCTAATCTTAACTCTAACCCTTAATCTAACTCAAATTATAAATCTAATCCTAACCCTAACTCTAACTCTAACTCTAACTCTAACTCTAACTCTAAATCTAACTCTAACTCGAACTCTAATTTAAACTTAAGTATAAGTCTAACTCTATCTCTAACTCTAACTCTAACTCTAACTCTAACTCTAATTATAACCCTAACCCTAATGCTAATCCAAAATTTAAGTATAGCCCTAAAGCTAACCCTAACTCTAATTCTAACCCTAACTCCAACTCGAATTCTAACTCTAACTCTAACTCAAACCCTAACTCAAACCCTAATTTGAACCCTAACTCTAACTCTAGTCCTTACCCTACCCCTAATCCTAACTCTATGTCTGATTCTAACCATAACCCCAACCCAACTCTAACTCTAACCATAACCCTAACCCTAACCCTAACCCTAACCCTAAATCTAAATCTAATCCTAACTCTAACTCTAACCCTCACCCTAATTCTAAACTTAACTCTCATCCTAACTCTAACTCTAGCTCTAACCCTAGCTATAATTTTGTCCCTAATGCCAGCTCTGATTATAACCCTAACTCTAACTCTAACTCTAGCTCTAACCCTATTTCTAACTCTAACTCAAACTATAATTGTAACTCTAATTCAAACCTTAACCCTAACTATAATTCTAACCATAACCCTAATTATAACCCTAATTCTTTCCCTATCTCTAACCCTAATCTAACCCTTACCCTAACTCTAACCCTAACCCTAACCCTAACCCTATTCCTAACTCTATCTCCAATTCTAACTCTAACTCTAACCCTAACTCTAACTCTAACTCTAACTCTAACTCTAACTCTAACTCTAACTCTAACTCTAACTCTAACTCTATCTCAAACCCTAACCCTAACCCTAACTTTGACCCTAACTCTAACTCTAACTTTAACTCTAATTATAACCCTAATACTAACACTAACCCTAACCCCAACCCTAACCCTAACTTTAACCCTAACTCTAACTCTAGAATTCTACCCCTAACTCTAACCCTAACCCTATGTATAATCTTAAATTTAACCCTAATTCTAATACTAACCCTAACCCTAATCATATCCCTAACTTTAACTCTAACCCTAACCTTAACGCTAACTCTAACTCTAACACTAGCTCCAACTCTAACTCTAACTCTAACTCATACTCGTACTCTAACTCTAGCTCTAACTCTAATTGTAGCCCTAACCCTAATGTTAATCCAAACTTTAACTATAGCCCTAATATTAACCCTAACTCTAACCCTAACCCTAATTCTAACCCTAACTTTGACCCTAACTCTAATTCTAAATGTAACACTAACTCTAATTCTAACCTTAACTCTAGCTCTAATTGTAACTCTATCTCTAACTCAAACCCTAACTCAAACCCTAATTATAACCCTAACTCTAACTGTAACTCTAATCCTAACTCTAACCCTAATCCTAACTCTATCTCTAGCCCTAACACTAACCCTAACCCTAATCCTATTCCTAACCCTAACCCTAACTTTAACTCTAGATCTAATCCTAACCCTAAGCCTAACTCTAATGCTAACCCTAATTTCAACCTTAACTCTCACCATAACTCTAACTCTAACTCCAACCATAGCTCTAATTCTAATCCTAATGCTAGCTCTAATTTTGACCCTTACTCTAACTCTAACTCTAACTCTAACCCTTTTTCTAACTCTAATGCAAACCCTAACTCTAACTCTAATTCTAACTCTTACCCTAATTCTAACCATAACCGTAACTCTAACCCTAATTATATCCCTAACTCTAACCCTGATTATAACCCTAACCTTAACTCTAACCCTAACCCTAACTCTAACCCTAACCCTAACCCTAACCCTAATCGAAGTCTAACTCTATCTCTAATTCTAACTCTAACCCTAATCCTAACCCTAATTCTGACCGTAACCGTAACCATAACCCTAACTCTAATTCTAAGTCTATCTCTAATTGTAACCCTAACTTTATCGGTAACTGTAATCCTAACTCTATCCATAATCCTAATTTTAGTCATAATGCTAACCCTAACTCTAGCCCTAACCCTAACCATAACTCTACTCCTAACTATAACATTTTATGTACCAATATCCTTAAAATAAAATAAAAACCAAAGTTATGCAAATAAAACATTGTAAATAGAATTAAAATATAAAATATTGAAGAATAATTTTATAGTAACTTTATACAACTATATTTAATAATAAAAAATAATTTACTCCTAACTATAACCATCTAGATTTCTTGAAAATGTCTTCCATGGTGCACGGTGACTGCTACTAGCTTTTATATATATATATATATAATATGCTGAGAGTCATCCTTCTTGAGGCACCTATTTTATTTAAATCCTAACATACAAAAAAAAACCATAAGATTTGAATTAAAATAGGTGTCAACAGAGAAGAAGAGAAGAAAATATGTGGCACCCTGAGAGTCAGATGAAGAGAGGACAAAATCTGACAATGAATAATTCAGAGTGGTAAGTCACACCACTAAATCTGACCGTGAAAATGTTTGTGATAACATTAGAGATAATGTACCTTTAACTGGATTAACGACCATTGATTTTAATAAGCTGACAAGAGAAGAGCAAAACATAGTGGAAGAATCAATCTACACTATGATGGCCAAGTTCAAGACTACTCCACTTGAACTAGAGAATACTATGCCCAAGAAGCTATGCTCCATTGTTGAAAATAAAAGACATTGTTGCCTAAAGATGGAGAAAGAAATAAGAGAGTCAACTTTGTCTCATGTAATGCCTGACCTAACTAAAGGTCAAATAAGCAAGGCTAGTGTGAGGCCTCGCCTCGACCCATCGTAGCATAGTGATACATTTTTATTTTTTTGATACTCATTACTCGATATGTCAAGACACTATTGGATACACTGAACATATTATATTATTTCATGTTGTGTGAAGTTTTACTTTCAGATATTTAGTTTTGTCATTTAACACTTTATGAACATGTGTACTGAAGTAAGTGAATGCAAAATTAACATTTTGATTATGAAATTTTAATGATTGAGAATATGAGTAGAACGAGATAAACAATTGAATTATTTAAAAGGTCAATGTTTTAATTTATAAGATTTCCTTGATATGCTATATACATATATGCATGTGATTTTTTGGAGCTACTGATGTGTGCAATGAGTGTGCAGGATATTTTAATCGAGAAACCTAGCGGAGAAATGGAACTAAACCCTATGTGCCATTTGTGGAAACCCCTTTGTTCATATTTTATTCATATCGTGAGATGTATGAATGTATCATTCTACATTCAATAAATGTTAATGTTTCGTAACAGTGTTTTTATAGTGTCGCTTGACACTCGTGAATTGTATATGCATTCCAGCATGCTAGTTAGGGTTAAATGATCAACCTATAGACCTAAGTCAGACTAAGTTAGTGACCTTATTGCTAATCAATTTTTAATCAAATTATTTATCCCTAATCCAAATTAGTGTTTAATCTACTTTTTGGAAGGTTGATAGATAGTCCTAATATTCCTAGCATTTGTTAGGTCCCAAATTTATCCCTAAGGCCTAAATTCATGAAATCTTAATACCCAAGGGGTATGGGTATGGGTTGGGGGCATTTTCCACCCCCCTAGGCCCTTTTGTTGACTTTTATGGTCACTCAAAAATCCAATTTTTGCTTTGTTGCGAAAATTGATTGATTTCATCATGGGTTGGGAACTTTAACTCCACCTTGAGGTTAGCCTTAGGTCTAGTTGAGGTAGAAGCCTCTAAAACTTTTGGGCAAGTGGGGGGAGTTATTTCTTTCAGAGGTGGTTGGGTTGAGGATCTTATTTAGAGGAAATTTTTAGGAGGTTTGGGTTGTTCACCCAACCTCTAGTTTTAGAGGGATTTTCAAAATTGAAGGAGAAGGAGAGGAAAGCTAGCTCTTCTCAAATTGGTTCATTGTCATAGCCTATTTTCTTGAAGGTAGGAATATTTTACCTCATTTTTGATTTCATGTAGTGCTTCATGTTTTAGTTTTTTATTACTTATGTATGTTTGTATGTGTGTGTTGAGTATGTTGGGAGGTATTGGAAACAATTATTCTTCAATGTTTTTCGTTTGTGTTTGTTTTGAATTTCAAAGTTTTTCTTTTTATGGGAGTTTTGGCATTACTCACCCTCATATAGGGTAGAAGTGGTCATTTTAGGAAAGGTCTTTAGTTGGACTCCAATAGTGTAGAGTTTCTTCTTAGGACGAGAAGTGGGAGAGAGGGTAAGGTGTTATGGGCCCCTACCTATTAGCACAAACCACATATGAATTTTGGCATGTAAGAATGGAAGTTCTTGAGTTATAGCCCTAATAGGGTACCTATTTTAGTGTTGTGGCTGACATCTCTTGTGTGAGGCCTCGCCCCGACCCATCATAGCATAGTGATACATTACTATTATTTTGATATTCACGACTCGAGATGTCGAGACATTATCTGATGCTTAGAACATACTATATTATTTCATGTTGTGTGATGCTACTTTCAGATATCTTTGATGTTTGTCATTTAATGTTTCGTGTATATGTATGTTGATGAAATAAGTAAATGTAGGATTGAGACTTTGATTTGAGAGATTTTAAATGGCTAAGGATTAAGCAGGATGAAGAAACCCTTATTGATGTATGTTTCAATTTATGTGAAATTTTGATACGTATACATATATGTACATGTGAATTTATAGGACTACTGATGTGTGTAATGAGTGTGCGGATATTTTAACCGAGAAACCCTACGAAAGAACATAACTGATCTCTATGTGCTAATTTTGAAAACCTTGTTGTTCGTAATTCAAGTATTGTATTGTGAGATGTATGTGTGTATCTTTCTGTGTTCAGTGATTGTTAGTGTTTGTAACTATGTTCTTTTAGTGTCACTTGACACTCGTAAATTATTTATGTTCTTCAGTGTGCTAATAAGGTTTAGTTGTGTAACCTTTGGACCTAAGTTGGTTTAAGTTAGTGTTAGTTTTCTATTTGGTTCTTAATCAAGGTTAGTTGTCCCTTAATCTGGATTAGTGCTTAATCTGCAATGTTAGAGTAGTTAGATGGTCCTATTTTATTCCTAGCTTTTGTTTGGATCTAAACCTATTCCTAAGGCTTAAAACATGAAATAATTATACCCAAAGGGTATGGGTATGGGTTAGGGATCTTTTCCAACCCCTAAGCCCCTTTTTTTGACTTTTGAGGCCACTCAAAAAGTCTCTTTTTTCCTTTGTGCGAAAATTGACTATGGCTACCATGAGTTGCCTCACCTCACCTCCATTTAGTGTTTAACCATAGTGAGGGTTGAGTTAGGAGCTTCTAGATTTGTAGGTGGGTGGGTCAAGTTATTGATCCCTTTGGTGGTTGAGTTTGAGGTTTATTTAGAAGCCCTTCTTGGACTAGTTGAGGTTGTTACCCAATCTCTACATTTAGAGAGGAGTCTTGGAAGATTGAAGCAAGGAAGGGAAAAGCTCTACTCAAACTTTTTCATTTTCCATTACCTCTTTGTGAAGGTAGGAATTCTCATCTCCCTTGTTCAGATTTCATGTTTTTTTCATGCTTATGCTACCTTGTTGTTGTTTGAATGTTTGTATGTTTGTGGGTATGTTGGGAAGCTTTGAAAACCATGTTATTTTGAATGATTTCCTTTCATATTTATGTTTGAATTTTGAGATGTTCTTCCATGGGTGTTTTGGCATTACTCACCCTTGGAGAGGGGAGAAGTGGCCAATTTCGGGAAAGGGCATTTTAGTTGGACTCCAATAGTGTAGAGTCTCTTCTCAGGATGAGAAGAGGGAGAGAGGGTAGGGTGTTATGGGCCCCTACTTGTTAGCACAAACCACATATGAGTTTTGGCATGTAAGAATGGAAGAACGGAAGTTCTTGATTTATAGCCCTGATTGGGCATCTGGTTTGGTGTTGTGTCTGACGTCTCCTGTTGGAAAAATCCACCTTTCCCTAGTTTTGATTCATTGTGAATCCTATTGTGAAAGCCTTGTATGTATATGCATGTTTGAATTGTTCTTTGTCATGCTTGTGGTCACCTGATCAGATTCTGTTCCCTCCATGGTTCTTGAAATGTGTTGCAGAAATCGTTATGAATCCCTTGATGAGGGTCATGAAGAAAATTCCATTAAATTGTTGTAATTGGTATCGATATCCTATGTAATTTGTATTTCAAACTTTTTTGTAATGGCAACGAAGCCGAGTTGTCTTCCTGGTTCTTTCCCGGCTGAGCCTTTGAATTAGGTTTGCCAATAAAATTGGTGTTTGAGTAACAAAAAAAAAAAAAAATTGTGTGTTTTTTCCCATGTAGTTTGGGCATGACATTTTGGTATCAGAGCCAGGGTTCAACACTAGGAACCTTAAACCATTGTGCTTCCTAAACTTAATGCAACTTTTAATTGTGTAGATGCCTCTTGTTACTTGAAGCAACTGACGAGGCATAGGTCATAGAGCTAGGGGTGGTAGAGCGGGACATGAGGATGGACCACCTCCACCACCACCGAACCTGAACCATGAAATTATAGATGCACTTTAGACTTTGATCAGTGTAGTTCAGCAGAGAGTAACACCTGTAGTTTAGCTAGTTCAGCAGATTCCAGTAGTGAAAGCAAAGAGACCCGGAGGAGGCAGACCTAGAGTCAGAAAGAGGACTAGGAGTCCCCCACCGAGATAGATAGAGGGTCAGGGTGAGCACAAAGAAGAGTCAATACACCAAAGAGGACCCCCATTTGACAAACCTCCTAGACATGTAGGAGATGATATCAAGGAATTGATTTTACTTGGGCCACCATTATTTACTAAGGGAACAGTAGCAGAGGCATGGTTACAGAGCCTATAGTAGTGCTTTGGGTTACACCCTTATGGGAGTAATCTAAAGGCACGCCTAGTAGTTCATCAGTTGAGAGGGGATGCCTCCAATTGGTGGCATCAGGAGGAGATCATAGGTGGAGTGAGGATGGACACCCTCACATGGTAATCTTTCCTAGAAAGATTTTGAGAGAGGTACTTGTCAGAGCATTTTTGATAGAAACAGATAGAGGAGTTCCATTCTCTTTATCAGAGAGGCCTTACAGTGGCTCAATACGAGAGCAGGTTTCTCGAGCTCCTTCCTTATGTGGAATTTATGAAGGATGAGAAACTATGGGTGCATTAGCTTATCATGGGTTTGAATTTATCACTTTAGGGTTTAGTTCAGATGGCCTTCCCTACCACCTTCAAATAGGTAGTGGAGATAGCACTAGTGGCAGAGGATACTCGAGGTAGATAAGAATCACGGGATTGTCTCAGAACTGAAACTCTACCTGGCAGAAACCCCCTTGGAAAGGGAATCAGAACTATACACCAGGGTCCTCTAAGGGCAAACAGTCTCAAAAATAGTAGGAACTCTCATAGGGTTACCAGGGCTCTGAGCCCAAGCAGTGGCAGTTATAGCAGGATTAGAAAGTACATACCCCACAGTCACAGTCAGTGCAGACTCAACAGTCTTCTAGGAGTGGATACAGTGGGTCTAGCAGGTCAGGAGGCCCATAATAGTCTGGATCATAGGATGTATGATCTTATACCTGAGGACCATGCTACACTTGTGGTGGCATGGGTCACATAGCTAGAGATTTTTCATAGGGACAATCATCCAGTGGTCAGAGAGGGGCTTTTTTAGAGCCAACAGTTGGAGACATGGGCAGGTCCCATAGAATTTTTACAGCGGTTGACAACTGCCAGACTGAGCATCAGGCTACAATTATTGAGGCTATAAGTGGATTTGGTTGGCCTGTTAGCACTAGAGACTATCCATATTATTTCCCAATAGACCCTAGCACTTCGAGGCCGAGAGCTGGACCAGGTTAGGGTCCAGTGGGATTGTTACGATGAGGTCACGGCTTCATGGGAGGATGCAGCGCAGATGCGATCTCAGTACCCTTATCTTTTTGATGAACTCCAGGAGGAAGTTCATGCCTAGAGGGGGAGGATGTGAGGCCTTGCCCTGACCCATCATAGCATAGTGATACATTACTATTATTTTGATATTCACGACTCGAGATGTCGAGACATTATCTGATGCTTAGAACATACTATATTATTTCATGTTGTGTGATGCTACTTTCAGATATATTTGATGTTTTTCATTTAATGTTTCATGTATATCTATGTTGATGAAATTAGTAAATGTAGGATTGAGACTTTGATTTTAAAGATTTTAAATGGTTAAGAATTAAGCAGGATGAAGAAACCCTTATTGATGTATGTTTCAATTTATGTGAATTTCTGATATGTATACATATATGTACATGTGAATTTATGGGACTACTAATGTGTGCAATGAGTGTGTAGATATTTTAGCCGAGAAACCCTACGGAGGAACAAAATTGATCTCTATGTGCTAATTTTGGAAACCTTGTTGTTCGTAATTCAAGTATTGTATTGTGAGATGTATGTATGTATCTTTTTATGTTCAATGATTGTTAGTGTTAGTAACTATGTTCTTTTAGTGTCGCTTGACACTCATAAATTCTTTATGTTCTTCAGTGTGCTGATAAGGGTTAGTTGTGTAACCTTTGGACCTAAGTTGTTTTAAGTTAGTGTCATTTTTCTATTTGGTTCTTAATCGAAGTTAGTCATCCGTTAATCCAGATTACTGCTTAATCTGCAATGTTAGAGTAGTTAGATGGTCCTATTTTATTCCTAGATTTTGTTTGGCTCTAAACCTATTCCTAAGGCTTAAAACATGAAATAATTATACCCAAAGGGTATGGGTATGGGTTAGGGATCTTTTCCAACCCCTAAGCCCCTTTTTTTGACTTTTGAGGCCACTCGAAAAGTCTCTTTTTTCCTTTGTGCGAAAATTGACTATGGTTACCATGAGTTGCCTCACCTCACCTCCATTTAGTGTTTAACCACAATGAGGGTTGAGTTAGGAGCTTCTAGATTTGTAGGTGGGTGGGTCAAGTTATTGATCCCTTTGGTGGTTGAGTTTGAGGCTTATTTAGAGGCCCTTCTTGGACTAGTTGAGGTTGTTACCCAATCTCTACATTTAGAGAGGAGTCTTGGAAGATTGAAGCAAGGAAGGGAAAAGCTCTACTCAAACTTGTTCATTTGCCATTACCTCTTTGTGAAGGTAAGAATTCTCATCTCCCTTGTTCAGATTTCATGTTTGTTTCATGCCTATGCTACCTTGTTGTTGTTTGAATGTTTTTATGTTTGTGGGTATGTTGGGAAGCTTTGAAAACCATGTTATTTTGAATGATTTCCTTTCATATTTATGTTTGAATTTTGAGATGTTCTTCCATGGGTGTTTTGGCATTACTCACCCTTGGAGAGGGCAGAAGTGGCCAATTTCGGGAAAGGGCATTTTAGTTGGACTCCAATAGTGTAGAGTCTCTTCTTAGGACGAGAAGAGGGAGAGAGGGTAGGGTGTTATAGGCCCCTACCTGTCAGCACAAACCACGTATGAGTTTTGGCATGTAAGAATGGAAGAACAAAAGTTCTTGATTTATAGCCTCGATTGGGCATCTAGTTTGGTGTTGTGTCTGACGTCTCCTGTTGGAAAAATCCACCTTTCCCTAGTTTTGATTCATTGTGAATCCTATTGTGAAAGCCTTGTATGTATATGCATGTTTGAATTGTTCTTGGTCATGCTTGTGGTCACCTGATTAGATTCTGTTCCCTCCATGGTTCTTGAAATATGTTGCAAAAATTGTTATGAATCCCTTGATGAGGGTCATGAAGAAAATTCAATTAAATTTTTGTAATTGGGATTGATATCCTATGTAATTTGTATTTCAAACTTTATTGTAATGGCAACAAAGCTGAGTTTTCTTCCTTGTTTTTTTTTGGCTGAGCCTTTGAATCAGGTTTGCCAATAAAATTGGTGTTTGAGTAAAAAAAAAAAATTAAAAAAAAAATTTGTGTGTTTTTTCCCACGTAATTTGGGCATGACATCCTGTTGGAAAAATCCACCTTCCCCCTAGTTTTGGTTCAATGTGGAACCTATTGTGAAAACCCGGTATGGGAATGAATGGTCTGATTTTGTCTCCTTGTTATGTTTGTTGTCACTTGGTTAGTTTCATTCTCTCCACGATCTCAACGATGTATTGTAGAAAATGACATGGATCCCTTCTTAAGGGCCATGAAAGAAATTTTATTGATTGTTGGAATGCAGTTATGTTCGAGATTGAATCCTATGTAAAATCTAATTTTTAAACTTTTGGTTCTAGTCACAACGATGTTGAGTTTTCTTCTTGGTTCTTTCCTGACAAAGCCTTTGAATCAGGTGGTCAATAAAATAATGATTGAGTAATTTTGTTTCTTATGAGGTTTTTGTAATTTCTGTTATAAGTACGTGTATCAAAAAATGAGATGAAATGATGATGTTCAATTATGCAAAATTCAATTTTTCAAATATGTTAAGACAAAATTATGTTATGTTGGGAACTTGATTTGTCTTTGTGCTTAATAGGAGATAAAATTGCTCTTACATTATTATGATAGCAAACTATTAAATTCTATGTTTTGAAACCATTCAAAAAAATACACCCCTCCCGCCTTGTTACAAAAATACATTGCTTGGAAGAATAATCCATACTTATGAAATAAATTGCTAAAAAAATTCCATACTTAGACAAAAGGACTTTCAAAAAGAAAAAGTGTTCCTTGAGCCAAAATAGCCTCTCGATTTTGTATGGGAGAAGGAATTGTCACTTTCTTGCAACAGAGCATCAAAAGATTCCTTGCAATATCCTTTTTGTTATAATTGTTAAATTAAATAAATAGATAAAAATAAATAAATAAATAAATTAAAAAATATATATATATATATCCTACCTAATAAGCTTTATAATATTACTACCCTAACCTTCTCCATCTTTCCTAGGCACAGGCCTTGTCTTGGCTTGTATTTAATAAGTTTTTTTTAAAAACTTGGTTTGAGTGGGGTCTTATCATGTCAGTTGGGCCTATGTTTGAAAAGGGAGGGCAAGTTGTTGAGTTGGCATTAATACCAAAGAGTTTAAATGAAGTCATTTGTTTATTGACTTCACAGTGCTTGGGCAACGAGTTGCAGGCTTGGGTAGTGTAATTGCTAGTAGGGGTGGGTGGTAGTGTTAGGGTAGTTGTTTTATTAAAAGTTAGTTTAGGTTAGTTAAGTTAAATTAGTTAGTGTTTTAAATAAAGATTTAAGTGTAGTTTGTTTAGTTTAGTAATTGTTTTTTTTTAAATTGAAGTTTTATAGTATAATTTAGTTTTAAAAAGGGTTTAAGTAGGATGTTATTAAAATTTAATTAATAAAATTAGTTAGTTTCATGTTAAGAGTTTTGCTATTAGTGTGTTAGTAATTAATGTTGTAAGTTAACAAATTTATTGTTTAGAATTTAGTTTTATTTAGCATTTTTTTAATAATATTTTAAATATTAGTGTAGTATACATTAGATCGATAGGTAATGCTATTTTGTCTTGCTTTATTATTTTAGTCATATTTAGTTTAATTTGTATTGTTATTTTGTTAGGAATGTTATTTCTAATAATTAATAGATTTAAATAAATTTTTATTAGAATTAAATTTTAAATGAACTTTTATTATGGATGAAATGTTATATTAATTAGAAGTTCTTTTTATTTTTTTGAAATAATTAGACTCATAATTATTCGAATGAACAACTTATCTTGTAACATAATAATTTTGCTTGATTAATATTTTAATAACTAATGTTATTTGAATGATTTAATTGCATTGTTCATTAATGGTTTTAAAAGCATATAAAAGTAACAACGTGATAAATTCTTTAATAAATTGAAATTGGATTGTTTAAATTAATTAATCAATTAAGTAATTTAAGTTTAAGTTTGACGATCTATGTATACTAATTGATTATAAACTTAAGGTGCATTGTAGTGAACCTATACTTTCACTTGCGAAACAAACATATTAAACCTTAGTGGATTTAACCTTTTAAATTTATTTTTTATGTATGTTCTTGCCCTATTTTTTTTTTTGGCATGACATTTTGGTATCAGAGCTAGTGTTTCAACACTAGGAACCTAAAACCATTATGCTTCTGAACTTAAAACTAAACTTTAAATTGTGTAGGATGCCTCCTATTACTTGAAGCAACCGATGAGGTAGTAGCTAAAATAACCACCTTCACAACCTCCTACAGCTACAAGTGGTCAACCACAAGAGCAAGAAACATAAGACACATTTGCTAAGGTTGACACTATAGTCACAGTAACTGCCGAGGAGCAAACAAATGAGAAAATAGGACAGAAATATACCACTGATCCTACAACATAGAGTCAAGGTGCACCTCCTCTGATCACCATAATCGATCAAGGTAGAAAAAAAGAAGACAAGGAAGAGGAGAAGACCCCTAAGAAGAAAGAACAAGAGGTAATACAAACAGTAGTCAATTTGCCTACTATAAGGAATCCTACTAAGCAGCTAAGCACTAATGTAGTACCACTACAAATTTTAGCACCAGGCTCGAGCTCTACCAAGGTAGCAAGGGTACTTCATTATGGAGACCCTGCATTGATGAAGAGATAGTCATACCTAGTTATGACTACAAAAAAATGAACTTAGCACAGATTAATGAAGTGCAAGGGGCACTAGAGAAGAAAAAGAAGTAGGAGATACTCAAAAATGAGTATAGACAAAAGGAAAGCATTAATAGAAATCAAAGACATCTTCCTTGATGCATTTAGCTTACGAGTACCTGATGAAACAAAGCCCATTATGGAGCAACTATCCAACATAGTGGACCAGGTACAAAATGAAGACCTTGATACCGATGTCAAATTACTTAAATGGTCTAAGAAGAAATTCCAAATGAAGGTTAATGAGAAAATATCTAGTGAGATAGCACTATCACAAGCAGAACTGACTAAGAAAGTTGAGAAGGTGAAAATAGTACTTGAGAACATATTTTCATTGTACTCCAAACTATGTGACTCTTCATATTTCACACAAGAGACTAGCTAGAGGATATTGAGCTTGGAGAGGAACCTTAAGGTATCAAGCCTACAACTACCAAAGGATCCAACTCAAACTGAGAAGCATTTTTCCACAAGGCTTCACACTCAAAAGGAGTTGGCTGTATTAAAAGTAGATGAGGCTAATATTAATGTTAAATTAATACAAATCTAGTCTACAATCACCCCACACATGGAAATATTGCATAATGAGATGGCCTATGTAGAGAATGTTTTGAAGAAAGATCCAAATCTTTCTACATTAGAAGGCCTAGTACATCTTGCAATAGAGATAGCTATACAACTCAAAGCATTGGAAATAGCATTGGAAAATTGGGATGCTTCTCTAAAGATTATAATAGAGGTAAATAAAATCTTTTTGGCTAAGTATTCAATTCATTCATAGTACTCTTTGACATAAGTGTCAAAAATGGGGAAATATAATAAAGATAGGAGATAATAAGAATGGGGGAGATATAATAATTTTAGGGAGATAATAAATGAGATACCCAAAGGAGAAAGAATACCCAAAAGGGGAGATAATCAAATTTTGAATTTTGAGGAGTGATAAGGATAAAGCCAAAAGGATACAAAAAACTACAAGGAGATGTGTGAAAGGGGGAGCAGACACAGAAACAAAGACAAGCAGAGGAATGATAAGGCAGAAAATGGAAACAACATGAGACAAATCTAGCTTAAGGAATTTTGGATACATAAATGGAACATTAGCTCAAAGTACTAAGTCAACCTGACACCCAACAACAAAATCATATGTCATATCAAGAGTACATATAAAAGTAACTTTCATAATTCATTTTGTTTTGAAAACACATAAGTTCAATGTTCACTATAGGTTTTCAAGTTTTCACTTTCATTTTCAAACGCAAAGATTCAATAACAACCAGGGTTCAAGCTTTCATTTTTATATTAAGGACACAAGAATTTGACACACAAGAACAATAATTCACAACAAGGTTTCAGATTAAATCACATACAATTCTATAATGGAAATCAATTTTCTCAAACAAGGGTTTCAACCCAGACAAATTCTGAAATAGAAACACAATAGACATGGAGAAAATAGGAATTTGAAGAATGAGAAACTACTGCACAAACCCATAAGATCCTACTTGGATTTGATGCTAAAACAATGAATGCACAAACACGCAAAAATCTTCATTTTATTTCGAAAACCCTCTTTATATATATATGAAAGCTAGTAGCACTCGTGATGCAAAATGAAAGACATTATTTTTTAAATAATAATTCATTATAGTTAATATATTATGAAAATTTTAATTAATAAATATCTAATATTATTACGATTTAGTATATATTTTATATATTAATTGTAAAAAATTGCATAGAGAAAAAATAATAATAGTAATTAAAAAATATATTTTAAAATCATATAGATAATTATTTAATGTTATAAAAATTGAAGAAATGTTATACATTCTATTGCTAAACAATTCAAGCACATTGAAGCAATATAGAAATTTTTATACAAACATGTGTAATAAAGAAATACTTAATAATCATTGAAAGAAATGATGACATAGTCAATCACAAAACTTAATAGTGTAATATTTAATAGTTATTCCAAAATTGGGTATAATAAAAAATAGTATTGTTCAAAATGTTGACAATACATTGACAAATAATATTAGCATAATAGACTAAGAAAAAATTGCTGAAATAAGTTTACCTATAAAATTATTTCTTTTACAAAACTTTAATTACATACATTATACAAGTTAAAAACTAAAAATAGTCTTACAAAATAATTTTCCATTTGTCTTTAAATTATTTAAAAAAATAAAAGAATGATTTTTTTAATAAAGGTATCATTATTTTATAAATATTATTTATTAAAAATAAAATTAAACTATCTTCTAAAAAGTTAAATGAAAGAATAAATGTAAGAGTCAACTAAACTATCTTCTAAAAAGTTAAATAAATAAATAAACTTTATATAAAGATATATAAAATTAAAATACATAAATATTTGTTAATTTATGTCTAATTTTAATTATTTTTAAATTATTTTTATTTTTGTCATTGTGCTATAAACTCTTGTCTCATAAATGTTAAATTATTATTGTTAGATTAAAATCTTATTATGTAGATAAATAAAAAACTATTAAAAATAAATAAAAAACATAAATATCACATAAAAAATAAAAAAATATCTCCATATCTAACTAACCTTTGTCCCTATTCACACCTCCACAATGCAAATGACCATAAAATTATCAATGTCCCTTTCTTACTATTTGAATTTCTATAGAGAATTCATGTGGTAAGTGTTGTTTACATTTGTAGAATATGTCATGAATGTTTTTCTCATATAATTTATAAAATAGAAAGATAAATAGTGTGAAATCATTTCCATTTGTGCATTACAATTGATACATTAAAATAAATATACATTTAGACAAATATTATAAACTTAATTTAATATAACATGTTTCCTTCTTATATATTAACAATTCTAACACAAATATTATATACAATACTCATCCAAGCTAAATAAGAATAAAAATTCTAAAACTTAAATTCTTAGCTAAATAAAAATTATCAAATAACAAATTTATTATTATATAAAATCAACAAGATATTTAAAGTAAAAAATATATTGTAACACTTATTCCTTATATATTAAATCTAATTTAAATTATATCTTTTCATTATACTAAAAAATTTATATTGAAATCCATTTTAAATTTAATAATTTCTCATTATATTAAGGAAAACTCAATCCTTTCTACAATGGCAACACAGAGTCCTCAGTCCACCAAAAACATTATGAATTGCTCATATGATCCATGTAATTGACATAGACAATACCTTTGCTAAAATATGATGGTAGAAAAAATAATGTTGGAAGATTCGACCAATGAGAATGCCTTGGAACAAAATTAAACACTCGACACTAAAGTTTTATTCTCGAGATGAATTAAATTAGCTTAATCATATCCACTGTAATGCCCCGCCAAGGGATCCGAAGAATTAACCTAGAATTTCACTAAGTTTGATAGCATTTTTTTTTTTCAACATGGAAGTAAATACCACATATAACTTATGCACAATAACGGAAGCAATAGTAATGTCCATCTAAAAGTAAACATAACATACATAATAGATTACATTCTTTAAGATCCCTTAACGTTGAATTGCATCTAAAAATATCTAACATACATGAATCCATCTAGTACAACATCCACATGAAATAATAATGATAAGTCCAATGTATATTCATTACATTTCAAATGCTCAATCATCCACTGTACATGTCATAGGGTATGAAAAGCTCAAAAGAATATACATACGTGATATAAGACACATCATCCTATTCTAATCCATGATACATCAAAGTAAAGATAATCACATGATATACATGATACACCATCATAGAAGACATATACATCCATCATAAAGACCAAACATAATAAACTAAGTGCACAGTTCCTCCCAACCGTTAATAGCATCATTAGACCATCGTGGATCTTAGCCATCCCTCTGTGTGTAACATTCCAAATCATCGAAGAGATCATCGGTATTAACATAGTAGGAATGTCACTCCTAACATATACAACATCTTATGTAGAAAGTAATCTAACATGCAAATATAAGCATAAGATAACATCATCTAACATATGCTAATCATCAATGAAAGGATACATATTCACCATCACGAAGGACGCATCAACCACGATGTCTCAATGAATCTCAAATGATAAGAGTTACACTACCACCCGACCGCGTGGTACCTAAGTGGTCCACTCCCACCGTACTGAGGAGATAATCTCAAGTCCCAAACAGGCTATCCAAAACACACAGCATAAATCTCTATAAGTCTAGGAATCCTAAAAGTATACTAACTCAAAGGTTCCAAACAAAAAATCCAACATCTAATCCCTAGAGGCACACAATGACATGTAGGAACCTACTATGCAAGTGAAAAAGTGTCATCACATTTATCACGTACAAGTTACCCTAGTAGTTAGCTAAACTCCATGGGTCCATACTGATCTCATGCGGCCACTAGTATCCTCTCATACTGACGAGGCATACTATAGAATTCAAGGTCGCAACCATGCATCTCACTACTCCCATCCTAGCCTGTACAAGCACTCAAGGCATGGGCGAGAACAAAACACTTATCTTTTTAGGTTCATTCAGTTAGTATTAGGTGCGAATGTTATCACTTATTAATCCAACTTACAATGAGTTACCTTGGCAGCCTCTTAGGGCCCTGGCCCCCATTGCAAGCCACTTCCCATCACTACATGCAGATATCCTACCCTAAGCTCATGGAATCATAAATCTCAAAATCACAAAAAATAATCCATAATAAAATCATCAAATATGCATAAAAGCATCAAATCTCCATGAGCAAACATCCATAGAAAATCATGAACACAACAACTCTCTATTGGCAACTGAAGTATCACTAATAATCAAAGTATCCAATGGTTCTCAATAACCAAAATATATCTCAATCATACTGATCGAAGACTCCAAAAATGGTTGAGTCAAACATGTCACAACATGACATCATCAAGAATAAATCCACATTACAGTCCCATCATGGCGACTAGAAAATAACCAAGGATAACTAATTGATGACCAAAAATAATGGTTAAGTCAAGTGTCTCATACATAAGAATCTCAACTATAACAATAAGTAATTACAACCAATACATAGAGCATTCCATCACATAACCATGGTTGGGTTTATAAAGATCAAGATTAAAACATCATCATGTCATCACAATCACATAATCCCCCAAGTCTCTGGTAGACATCCTATAACTGGTCAACACTAGTCAACCCAAAACCCAAAACAATAGCATAAGGAAAACACAATGCAAACACATGTTTTGGTTTTGCTAAGTTTACAACTTAAATTTAAATGCAAAAGTCTCAATTTACGTTTCCAAGTTTAGAGAAAGAATTGGAGGAACATTTATACATTTTGAATGAATACAAATATTCTTTAAAACCATTCTTCAATTATAATTTTAATTCAAAACGTCCCCCACCAATCTAACAATTAAATTTCATATAAAACAATTAATTTAAACCATGAACATTTGATATAAATCATTTATCAGTTATACAATTATAAAAAAAATTATTAATAATTATATTTACATATTATATACATACTTATATATATTTATATTTAAATATATATATATATATATACATATATGAATATATAAATTATTATTACATTAAACAAAATCGAATTAACAAATTTGATTAATGCCATTTAACACATAAAATTTTAATAACAATTAAAAATGATTACATATGGCAAATGTTATAAACATTCGCATAACATAATAGTTTGCCGGTACGCAGGACCCTGCGGTTGCAGGGCCTGCGACATCAGTGGTACTGCGTACCACTACCGTCGCAGTACCTGCGATGGCAGTACACTGCGACCGTAGTGGGGGCGCGAGTCTCGTTCCCCCCTCCCCCCGACTTAATGTATAATATGTATATTATATTTTTTTTTTAAAATCGCTTACGCGATTCCCATTCGAGTTTTGCGATTTGGTTTTAACGTTTCTTAAAATGTTTTCGCATAAGGATATGTTATTCAGTTTTAACAAATATATATTATATATACATATGTATGTATATATATATATGTATATATATATATATGTATGTATATATATATATGTATATATATATAAATACATATATATATATATGTATGTATATATATATATATAAATATATACATATATATATATATATGTATGTATATATATATATAAATACATGCAGAATTAAGAATATCACAGCATATGAACATGTGTATATATATATATATATATATATATATATAGATATAGATATATAAATTTCAATTTTCAGAATTGTCCATAAACTTTTGATCTCCAAAATTTCCAATAATTAATCTAATGGGTTTGACTATTAATTTCAACCCTAGCCCTGCATTCTTTTCAGATCTATGCATACAAAGTTTTCTCAAATAAATTTTAGCTACCCATATTGAGAATGCATACAAAAAAAAATTGAAATTCCTCAGAAGACATATGGAAGACACGAAGAAGACAGGGAATGCATAATGCAGAAATAACATAAGTAAAATCACAAGAATCTACCCAGATTCTGATGCTAAATCGCTCTTCCTCAGAGAACCCGTAGAGCAAGCTCCCTTCTTCAGAGTTCTCAAATCCTCCAATGCTCCAATTGCACTCCAAACACCATGTCTAAGCTTCTAGGAATGCCTGTATATAAAGAGCTCTCAAGAGACATCTAGAATGCTTCTAGAAACAGCTAGAAGGTGTCACCAACTAAGCATGAGTCTTTTCCAACCTTCTAGATGAGCCATAGGGTTGTAGACACCATGTGCTTAATTGATGCACTAACCCCTGTGTTGTTGACACATGAGAAATAGAAAAGTGCATTAATTCCCATGCAAGCTTATAACTCCAATTCACTTTTTATATAATTTTCTATTTAAAAATTTATAACTTTCATTTTAATTTGTATAACTTTTATTATTATTATTTATTTATTACTTTATTATTATTATTAATTTTAATTTCTAATTTTTTTTTTATTTAATTCTTTTTCCTCAATTAATTCTCATTTAATTAATTATAATCAAAATATCAAATAACATGATATTTTATATTAATTTTCTCAAATAATTAATTTATTAATTAAATCTATTTATTAAGACTTAATTAATAAAAAATTCACCATAGACCTCCAAGATAAAATATGAAAATCCATCATAGAGAAAATCACACAAAATCAATCTAAAGGGTTAAAAATCACGAATTATGTCATCCAACACATTCAATGGGTAAAATATTCAGATACTTGTCCTACCTCACTAGGACAATTGGCTTAAGGGTTTGGGATTTGGACTTGAGAATTTATCTCCCTTCTCTTATCATTGAGATAGTATAATAGGGTTCGCTCATCCTGGCAATTCAGGGAAGTCGATACTCGGTACCTACAACCTGACAAAAAATCATGCATGTACATACAATATATATAATACTAAGCTAAACAGGCAATGGTAGGAAGTGGTGCATCGTGTAGATCTCGACTAAGCAGGTGACTACGACTCCCTTCCTTAACCACATCAGAAACGCCATACAATAAGAAAACACGCACACCATACACATGCAAGTATGAGGTAAGTATCCATAATAAAACACATGAGATAATAAACCATCTAACTAATCATCAATAACTGAACACAATATAATGATCATCATGTATGCATGAAATGTAAAGTCTAAATGATCTCATCACATAACCACTGAATCCATAACATAATGTCTGATAGTGTCAAAACAATACCACTAATCCATCAACATAAAACTAGTCCATCATAGTTTGATAATAATAGCAACAATATGTCCAAAAAAGATGTGAATGAGGGTAGGCACTACATCCACTATCATCCATGTACATTATCGATTGCCAAGTATAGGAGAAAAGGAGGTCAATAGTTTGGAAGCTTTGACAAATATATTTTAATCTTTCAATAGCATATTCAAAGGCCATCAAATAGAAATTGGAACTAAATTATAATAGTCCACAATTAAAATTTGATATTGTACATTAAGATCAAATGTTATTTGGTATTGTAACATTAAGCAACAGAAAAAAATGTAGTTCGTAGATTGAAGAATGGAGGTCAAGATTTGATGCATAGAAATTTGGTAAATCAAAATTGAAAAGGGGAAGAAAATCACTTAAGGAGTTAAGAGAAGTAGATGGTCAAGTCAAGGAAAAAAAAAATTGAGGTTCTTAAGTCTGGGAAGCGGAAGTGCCTTCCCGAAGAGCAATGAGGATCATAACATGGAATACTAGGGGCCTAAATGCTCCTAGTAAACAAAGAGTGTTAAAACATAACCTAACACTCTTTGAATCATATGTAATTATGATACAAGAGACTAAACTTAACAAAGAAGAAGGGGAAAAACTAAGGAAAAGACTAGCTAGATGGAATGCAAAAATGAAGGAATCAGATGGAGCATCAGGTGGAATGAGAATCATTTGAAATACTAGAACAACAAACATTAAAATTATAATATCAAATAGAAACTGGATGGGGAGTGAGGTTTCAAGTAATAAGCATAATCTCCAATTCATTCTTATTAATGTTTATTGTCCAATACAAACTGCAGACAACCAAAAAGTTTGGAATGATATATATGCCTTTATGGAGTTAAATCCTATGACAAATATGATCATAGGTGGTGCCTTCAATGCCATACTTGACCTCAAAGGAAAATTTGGAGGTTCTCATATTTTAATAAGGAATATAGTAGAATTCAGACAATGGGTCAGAATTAATAAATTGATAGAATTACCAATTAGTAATGAAGTATTTACATGGAATTATAGAAGAAAATACTTCCATTATATTGGAAAAGACTTGGACAAATTCTTTTTCAAAGGTGAATTAGAAGAATTGGATGTCATAATCACAGTTGTCATTCAACCCATTATAGGATCCGATCATCATCCAATCAAAATTGAATTAAAAGAACCTATTAAACCTAATAGGAATCCTTTCAAATCTGAAAAGATGTGGTTCCTAGAGAAAACATTCATGGAGAACATTAAACAATGGTGGGATGAAGGTACGTTTATATGATCAAACATGTATTGTTTAGTATTAAACCTTAAAATGCTCCAAAAAAACATACAAAAATAGAATAAAAAACATTTCAATAATATATTCCAAGACAAACTGACTAATGAAGAAGATCTTAAAAAATTAAATACTAAAATAATTAAAAATGGTATTGACAATGAAAAATTCATTAAAGAAAAAGAACTATTGAACAGAAAAGAAGACATTTTAGTAAAAGAAGTCTTTTGGAGACAAAAGTTGAGGGAAAAATGGTTATCAGAAGAAGACAAAAACACAAAATTCTTTCACAGTAATGCAATATTGATGTAGTTTGGAGAGTCATAACTTTTGACTCGAATCTAGGTTTTATTAGATTTTTCTGGGTTTTTTTCAAAATTTATTGTTGAGGTGGATTCCAACTCAACTAGCTCTATTGGGGCCATTTTGACTATTTTTTTGAGAGCCAAAAATTCCATTTTAACCTCTAAATTTCATTTTAAAAATATCTTAGGTGTTTTTATTGTTTTTTCTGCTTTGTAATAACTTCAAAATTTCTTTCTAAATTTTGGAGATTAGTTGTCAATTCATCCTGCCTTAGTTGGGGGCTTTTCCTGGTAAAAATCGGGATTCATAGGATGAGTTTTAAAAATTACCAAAAATGGAAAATTTTGTTTTTCCCAAAAATTTGCCAAATATGGTAATTTTTAGAAATGTAATAAGTAGGTGTTTTTTTTCATTGTAGAGGCAGAGTAGAGTTGCAGATTTTTTTTTAATGAAGAGCTATGTTATTTTGAAACACTTATCTTGTGTCAAATTCAGATTTATTGTTTTATGATATTGGGGTTACATCATTTGGTATTAGAGTAGTAAGATGGTTGGGAGAGGAAGAGGAAGAGGAAGAGGAGGCATCATGCCGATGCAAAGGTTGGTACTAGATATGCAAAGGGAGATTGACTAACTCAATGAGCAACTAGAAAATCAAGAAATACAAAGAGGAAATGATACTGATGAAGAGGGAGAAAATGAAGATGAGAGACTGGGAGAACTGAGCTACGAAGATAGAGTTTTTAGGGCTTCAGAAGGAAGGAGTGAAGCAATAAAAATTGATGTTTCAGACTATGTTGGTAGTCCTAAGCCATTGAATGAGATGGGAAATTTTTTTGAATGGAAGCCCATGATATAAGAAAAGAAGATGAAGTTTGTGTGCATGAAGCTAAAAGGACATGCAATGATATGGTGGGATCACCTCCAAAAGGAATGAGTTAGAAATGGAAAGTAGAATATTAAGACATGGATCAAGATGGAGAAAAAGATGAGAGAAAAATTCTTACCCATGGATTATTCACAAACCCTCTTTCACAAATTCTAGATTGTGAAGCAAAATTTGTCTTTAGTGCAAGACTATACAAATGAGTTCTACAAGCTATCCATGCACATAGAACATCAAGAAAATAATGAGAATATGGCTGCTAGATATGTTAATGGCTTGAAATTCTCTATTCAAGATGAACTCAGCATGCATCATGTTAATAGTATGGAGGAAGCCTACCAACTAGCTCTGAAGGTTGAAGAAAAGCAGAATAGGTAATATAACCAGAGGAATAGAGGTGGTCGAAGGGGTATGCCAACTCCATTTCAAGGAGGTTTTAATAATGGTTAGGGAGAGAGTTTTCAAGGCTTTGAAAAAAGTATAGATGCTAGGCAAGATCCTCTAAATGAAGAAAGAGGAGGGGGGTTTCAGCGAGGTCGATGCTATGGAAGTAGAAGAGGTTGGGAAAACCAGATAAGGCCTTTCAATTGTTTTAGGTATGGAGAAGAAGGCCACAGGGATTTTGAGTGTTCCAATTTCAACATACAAGATAGAAATCAAGGAGGACCATCCAGAGTGAACCTGGCCTAGGCTGATAATGAATCTGAACAAGAAGTACCTCCAAATATGGGAGAAAGCCTCATGATGAGAAGGACAATGATTATTCCAGCCAAGGAGGATGTGGAGAAGAAAGGCACAGATGATTCATGGCTCAAGACTAACATATTTTAGATGAAATGTATCTCAAGGGGAAAGGTATGTCAAGTAATTATTGATGGAGGTAGTTGTGAGAATATGGTTTCTAAAGAAATGGTAGATAAACTAAATCTCTAGTGTGAAAAGCACCCTTGTCCTTATTGAATTGCATGGTTTAAAAAGGGAAGTGAAGTCACAATAGATAAGAGATGCCTTGTTAATTTTTCCATAGCAAAGGTCTATAAGGATGAGCTATGGTGTGATGTGATTCTCATGGATGCATGCCATGTCCTCTTGGGTTGTCCTTAGTAGTATGACCAAAAGTTTGTTCATAATGGGGAAAAGAATACTTACACCTTCTAGAAGGATGGATCTAAGGTAGTCTTATTACCTCTAAAAGGTGATGGAAAAATTGAAAGTATGCTGTCTGAAAAGGAACTTGTCAAGGAGATGAAAGTGATAGGGTGTTGTTATGCATTGGTAGTACAAAAAGGGAAAGAAGAAGACTTGACTATACCACCAGAAGTAGCTACAGTATTGGAATAATATTCAAATGTCATTCTAGAGGAGCTACTTGATGGACTTCCCCCAAAATGACATATCCAACATCATATTGATCTTATTCTAGGAGTAATCAAGCGACATATAGAATGAGTTGGACACAACATGAAGAACTAGACAAACAAGTGACTGAGCTCATAGAAAAGGGCTTAGTATAAGAAAGCATGAACCCCTGTGCTATCCTAGCTTTATTAACTCCAAAGAAAGATGGAACATGGAGGATGTGCATAGATAGTTGAGCCATCAATAGGATAACCATCAGGTATCATTTTCCAATCCCACGTTTGGATGACATGCTGGATGTTCTTGCTGGAGCAAAGTATTTCTCTAAGATTGATCTAAAAAGTGGGTACCATCATATCCGCATCCAAGAGGGGGATGAGTGGAAAAAAAATTTCAAAACTAGGGATGGTTTGTATGAATGGAAGGTTATGCCTTTTGGTTTGTCCAATGCACCTAGTACTTTTATGAGACTCATGAACACTATGTTGCATTCCTACATTAGTAAGTTTGTAGTAGTTTATTTTGATGATATACTAATTTTTAGTAAGGGACAGGAAGAACATCTACAAAATTTGAGGATAATATTGGGGGTATTGAGGAGAGAAAAGCTCTATGCTAATTTCAAGAAGTGTAGGTTCATGCAAGAAAGCTTGGTTTTTCTAAGATTTGTCATTTCTACAGATGGTGTCAAGATAGATCCAGAGAAAGTTTGAGCCATTCTTGAATGGCATAGTCTACGTAGTATCACTGAGGTGAGAAGTTTCTATGGCTTGACTAATTTTTATAGAAAGTTCATTCGTAATTTCAGTAGTATTGTAGCACCTGTGATAGATTGCACTAAGGGTTGAGGGTTCTCATGGGCAAAAGAGGCTAAAGAGAGTTTCCAATACCTAAAGAAGAAGGTCATTGAAGCTCTAGTACTAGCACTACCAGATTTTGACAAAGTGTTTGAAGTGAACTATGATGCCTCACATGTCAACATTGGTGCTGTACTTAGCCAAGAAGGTAAACCCATTGCCTTTTTTAGTGTGTGCAAAAGAAATATTCTACATATGATATAGAATTCTATGCAATTGTGCAAGCTTTGAGGCACTGGAAGTATTATCTAGTACCCAAAGAATTTGTGTTGTTTGTAGGCCATATTGCTTTGAAATACTTGAACACATAAAAGAAATTGAACACTAGACATGCTAAGTGGGTCTCTTTCCTACAAGGGTATACCTTTGTTGTAAAGCATAAATTAGGGAAACAAAATCAAGTTGCAGATGCCTTAAGTAGGTGAGTTGTTCTTCTGAATATCATGGAAACAAAGGTGGTTGGCTTTGACGCAATCAAAGATTTGTATGAATCTAATAGTTACCTTTGGGAAGTTGTTGATTAGTTGAAGAATCAAGTACCTAAACATGCAGACACTATTCAAGGTGATTATCTACTACAAGATGGTTACTTATTCAATGAAAAGTAGCTATGTGTTCCTATAGGATCAATGCGAGAAAATATTATTCAAGAATTTCATAGTAGTTGTATGGCTGGGCATTTTGGTAAGGATAAAACAATAGCTTTGGTGGCAGATAATAACTATTGGCCAAAGATGAAGCGAGATATCACCAAGTTTGTGGAGAGGTGTCGAGTTTGTCAAGTAGCCAAAGGGCACTCCCAAAACACTAGATTATACATGCCATTACTAGTACCAGTTAGACTGTGGATAGATTTGAGTATGGATTTTGTATTGGGATTACCTCATACACAGTGAGGTAATGAATCTATTTTTTTAGTTGTGGATAGATTTTCAAAAATGGTTCATTTCATTGCTTGTAAGAAAACTAGTGATGTTACTAGGGTGGTTGAGTTATTCTTTTTTGAGATAGTCAGATTGCATGGAGTTCCTAAAATAATCACCTCTGATTGAGACACCAAGTTCTTGAGTCATTTTTTGTAGATGTTATGGAAGAAAATGGGAACAAAATTATAGTTTAGCAGTGCTTACCATCCGCAAATAGAGGTTGTCAATCATAGTTTGGGTAATCTATTGTGATGTCTTGTTGGAGAGAGGCCCAAACAATGAGATTTGGCATTGCCTCAAGCAGAATTTTCTTATAACAGCTCAGTGAATAGGTCAACTGGTAAGTCACCATTTCAAGTTGTTTATGGACATAACCCCCAGGTGTTCTCGATTTGGTGTGGCTTCCTTTGGGTGATAGAGTCAGTGATGATGGAGAAGCCTTTGAAAAGAAACTCCACCAGTTGCAAGAAAATGTAAGACAAAAGTTGCAGGACAACAATGAGCAGTACAAAGCTTTTATAGATGCTACTCAAAGGTATCAAGTTTTTAATGCAGGGGATCTAGTGATGGTTTACCTCAGAAAGGATTATCATAAATTAAAATATAAGAAAATTGGTCCTTGCAAGATTTTGAAGAAGATTAATGATAATGTGAGGTAGAGCTCCCAAGTGGTCTTGATATATCTCCTGTGTTTAATATTTTTGATTTGTATACTTTCCATGATTATGATACTTCTATTGAAAATGAGGATGAGGTAGACTAGACACACACCATACCCATCAAAAAGAGAGAAAAGGTTGCATAGATTTCAGACAAGAAGACTATTCAGAGTCGTTAGGGTGACTACAATAGATATCTCATGCAGTGGGAAGGATTGGCATCGACAGATAGCACTTGGATTACGGAATGGGAGTTGTAGAAGCTAGATAAGCCTAAAAGGAAGTAGTTTGAGGACCAAAAGTTGCAGAAGCTTCATTCTTTTCAAGCAGGGGAGAATGATGCAGGGGGTTCAAAGAGTCATAACTTTTGACTTGAATCTAGGTTTTCTTAGATTTTTTTGGGATTTTTTCAAAATCTATTGTTGAGGTGGATTTCAACTTAGCTAGCTATGTTGGGGCCATTTCAACTATTTTTTTGAGAGCCAAAAATTCCATTTTGAGCTTCAAATTTCATTTTAAAAATATCTTAGGTGTTTTTTGCTTTTTCTATTTTGTAATAACTTCAAAATTTCTTTCTAAATTTTGGAGATTAGTTGGCAATTCATCTTGCCTTAGTTGGGGGCTTTTCCTAGGAAAAATTGGGATTCATAGGATGAGTTTTAAAAATTACCAAAAATGGAAATTTCCATTTTTCCCAAAAATTTACCAAATATGGTAATTTTTAGAATTGTAATAAGTAGGTGTTTGTTTTCATTGTAGAGGCAAAGTAGAGTTATAGAATTTTTTTTTAATGAAGAGCTACATTATTCTGAAACACTTATCTTGTGTCAAATTTAGATTTATTGTTTTATGATATTGGGGTTAGATCAAATATACAACACAATTCTTAAAAGTATTACTCAAACTAAGGACAATAATGGTAGTACTATTGATAATCCAATAGAAATTGCTCAAACCTTTGTCACATACTATAAGAATCTATCAAATAATTATGACTCATCCAATTTAACGAAATAAGAAAATTATGCTTAATAATATACCTAATGTTACCACAGAATTTGACAATGTGGAACTTAATAAACTGTTTATAAAAGAACAAATCAAATTAGTTCTTTTAAAGCCTAGCCTAGATAAATATCCAGGGCCTGATGGTTTCCACGCATTCTTCTTCCAAAAATGCTGAGAAATCTTAGAGGAAGAATTATGGAAAGCAATAGAGGCAGCTAGAAATGAGGGGTCAATCTTAATTGAAATTAATCATACCTTTTTAGTATTAAGACCTAAAAAACTTGCAGTAGAGTCACCCTCAAATTTTTGCCCCATAGAATTATGTAATACAATATATAAAATTTATTCCAAAGAAATAGAAAATATGATTAAAAATCTTCTACCAGAAATTATCTCAGAAGAACAAACTAAATTTGTACCTAATAGATCAATATTAGATGGAATATCCATCATTCAGGAGACTATACATTCAATACTTCAAAATAAAGAAGCCTACATGTTTATGAAGTTAGATATACAAATTACATATGATGTAGTAGATTGGAGGTTTTTATGTAAATGCCTAGAAAAGTTTGAATTTTCCAAACAATGGACAAATGTAATTTTTAATTGTATATTGACTCCAAAAATCTCACTACTTATTAATAGTACTCCTAAAGGTTTCTTCAAAATATCAAGGGGTATCCAATAAGGAGATCCCATGTCACCTTTCCTTTTTATAATTATGGCAGAAGCATTTGGTAGAGCTATTCAAAAGGCATAAGTAGGATTAATTAAAGGCATAATTTTCAGGGAAAATGTTTCAAATATTACCCATTAGCAATTTGCTGATGATACCATTCTTCCAAGAAGTAGTACAAAGGAAGGAATTAAATATTTAAAAAAAAATTATAATGGATTACTCAACAGTATCAGGACAAAAGGTTAGTGAAGAAAAATTAGAAATTTTCCTTTTAAGCACTCCAAGGAATATGGAGGAATATATATTTAATTATATGGTATACAGAAAGAGTAACTTTCCATGCAAATATTTAGGGAAATACTTAGAAAAAAGAGTTAGAAGTTAAAAAGGTTGGGACAATATCTTAGAAAGAGTAGAAAAATAAACATAATCATGGAAAGGGAAGTGGTTAACCAAAGCTAGGAGAGTAACAAAAATTAAACCATTCTTGTCAGCTATTCCCACTTATCCTCTATCTTGCCTTCCACTATCGAACAATGTTAATAAAAAACCAGAAGGAAAACTTAAATTTTTTTCTGGAGTGGAATAGAAGAAAAAAAGAAACAAGCACTAATAAAATGGGAGAAGATATGTTGCCCTAAGAATAAAGGAGAGTTGGGTATAAAAAATATTAGTTGGCAAAATGAGTCATTAGGAGAAAAGTTAGTATGACATCTATACAAGGAAAAAGATTTAAAAATGGGTAAAAATACTTTATAATAAATATCTTAATCCTTTAGACCCTTCCTCTCTCATTAGAATTAGAAATCCACCAAGTGGTTTAGAAAATTGAAATTTTTTTGATGAAGTGCAGGGCTCTGGTTAGCAAATATCTTACTTGGGATTTAGGTAGAGGTGATGAGGCATTATTGTAGGATGATTCATGAGATGGTAAACTCTTGATTATTAATTTTGGAATATCCAGAAAAAACATCAATGCCATTACTAATATTTGGGGAACTAAGGTTTCTGATGCCAAAACACTTATCAGGATTGATGATACTTAGACTTGGGTCTAAAAATCTTTGGATAATATTAACATTTTAAGTAATGAAAAATCTATACTTGAAAATATCCTTAAGGGTAGATTTGCGACTCATAATAATTAAGCAGATAAACACACTTGGGGTGCATCTAATGATGGAGAATACAAAGTTAAGCTAGGATATAATCTTATAATTAACTCAAAAAGGTGGGATAATATTGAAATAGCCTTGGAACTATGCTAGGATTCAACATGTCTATCCAAAGGTGGTATTTTTCTTTGGGCGGTAATTTAGAATTAGATTCATGTATCTGATAGATTCTCCAAATTAGGATTTGAAGGACCATCAAGATGCAATCTATGCGAAAATGAATCTAAAAATATGGAACATATTTTGTTTAAGTGCCCCTTTGCACAAGATTGTTGGTATTGGATTAAGAATAAATTGAATTGGACATCCCCTATGCCTCAAGATAATGAGGGATTTCTTAGGGGATGGACTATTAAGAATAGGGTTAGTGTCTATGAAAAATTATGGAATATCACACCTGCTATCATTATGTGGGAAATATGGAAGGAAATAAATAGATGAATATTTCAAAATTTAGAACTTAGTAAGATAACTTTGTTCAATAAAATCAAAGCAACCATCACAGATGAATAGCCATCTTAGGAATGCACCCTAGGTGGAAGGTACATTCTCAGCATGGGATGAGAATATGAGGAAAATATGAAAACATTTGATTAATCCTCCCTTAGTTTATCCTTAAAAATATAATATAGTTAGGAAAGAATGTAAATGGGTTGCACCTCCAAATGGATGGAAGAAATTAAACTTTGATGGAGATTCTAGAAAGAATCCTAGGAAAGAAGGATTGGGTTGTATAGTTAGGTTAGAAAATGAAGATTGGATTTTAAAATGAGCTAAACCATTAGGCAATGTAACTAATAATATAGCCGAATTGGAAGCATTAAAACAAGGATTAAAATTAAGCATAAAATTGAAAATAAAGAAGTTAATTATTGAAGGAATGAAGTAGTAGTAGGAACTACTAATAATAATATGTTTAGTTCAACACTTAGAAAATCTTGTGAATTGCATGTCATACAATAACCTCTGGCAGAATATGGTAGAAATATACACTCTTGTGAATTGTATGCAATACAAAAATCTCTTGTAGAATGCATGATGAATAATAGCTACAAATAATTTTAAATATGTATGATTTGTAAGGTATGGAATTGGGTGGCATGACATCTAGCCATGTTGGAATAACTGGCTAGTTAGTCGTGGCACTAGCTATGGTGCAACATATTTGCACCAGCCAGATGTCATGTGCATTAACATTGGCATGGCCATGGCTAATATGTCAAATCACATTCATTCACCCTTAAGAAAAAATGCAAATATTTGTTAGAAATACACGAAACACAAGGCATAGACTATTTTTGGATTAACAATATTTTTAATTTTACATTTTTTAATAAAATAAAATCAGGTTTTTAAGTTATGAAATTTAAATGATTTACCCCTTTGTCCCTCTCTTTTTCCCTTTATCCCATTGCTCATATTCTCAGATTTTAGATTGGGGATCTCTTGCTGACCTACCTTGGGATTCCTATTTTAGTTAGTAGGTAGTCTAGGGATTCTTGGCAAGCTATTCTAAAAAAATTTCACATTAAATTCACTCATTGGACCCTTTGTTGGTTGTGTTTTGTGGTTTGGGTTTAGTGGCTCAGATATGTGGTTTAGGCTCTCCCTCTTTATAGGTGTATGATTTAGGTGGTGTCGATGGGCTCTATCAGGGATCTTGATTCCTTAGCAAGACAAATTTTATGGGTTGGTAGTTTATTATCTTCCAAGTGGAGCCTTGTTATATGGGATGTTTTTTGTAGTCCAAAGCAATTTGGTGGTCTTGGGTTAAGGTAGTCATTGCTATCTGGTATAGCTTTGGCTACTAAATAGTATTGGCATTGGTGTGTGGAATAGGACCAAGTATAGGCCAAAATTTTGACTCAAAAGTACTTTCTAGAGATTCCTCAGAGTGATATCCCTCATTATAGCTTGATAAGGAAGGGATCTATGATTTAGAATACTCTCAAGAAAGGGGTTTCCCTCATTAAGGGTGGCTTATTTTAGATTTGAAAAAGTGGGTTAGAGGTGCATTTTTGGCATGAAACTTATGGTGGTCACCTTCCCATTGTTTTACATTATCCTCAGTTGCTTACATTATGCCAGAGGTTCTATGAAGCAAGATGGTTGAGGGTATGCGACTTTAAGTCTCTTTCCCTTCAGGGGTAGTTGGTGGAGGCAAGATGGAAGAATCCAAAGGAATGGCCCGTTGTTGGTATGAAGGAGTTTGTTGAGCTTCATTACATTCTTTCTTGTTGAAGCTGTAGCACCCTCATGGATGAGGATGTGTTGGCTTGGTCTCCTAACCCCAAGGGTGCTTACGCTATTTCTTTTGGGTATCAAGAGTTACTTTCCCAGTAGATTGCGGGGGTGGAGTTTCATTGGTGGGAGAAAGTTTGGAATAATTTTTCTTGGCCAAAGTGTAATTTCTATATTTGGACTTTGGCTTGGAATAGGTGTTTTACTTGGGATAATATCTAGAAGAGAAATTTTTTAGGCCCATCTAGGTGTGTTCTCTACGGGTGTGGAGAGGATGAATCTCCTCACTTGTTCTTCCCTTGTTCCTTCACCTTACAGCTCTGACATTTTTGGTGGGGTTTTTGGAAAAGCCCTTGCATTCATGCCTCCTACCTGGTGGAGTTTTGGATTAGTCTGGGAAGACCCCCCTCCTTGGCCTCTTTGTTGCAAGATGTTTGGTATGTTGGTCCCATCTTTTTGCTTTGGAAATTTTGGTTGGAAAGGAATCAAAGAATCTTTTGGGGTGAAAAATTTGGGATTTAGTAGGTTTGGTTTAGAATTGTGGGAATGATCCAGGCGACTATCAAAGCTAAAAGTGATATTTTGTTGCCCTTAGAGAAAGGAGATGTTGAGATGGTTGATCGATTGGGAATTTAGGGGTTATCTTTGGCTTCTACTTGCATTAGGAGAGGTAGGCATGTGAGGTAAATAGTTGAAAGGGTGGGGAATTGGTTGCCCCCTCTTGTTGGCTTTTTGAAAATTAATACAGATGGCTCATCTAATGGAAATCCTTGACCCGTTGGGATTGGCAAGGTTGGTAGGGATTCTTCTGGTTCAGTGATTTTTATTCCTTTTTACTAATGAAGGGATAAAAACAATCAATAGGATGGAAGGCCTTGCTATTTGAAGTGGGCGTATGCTTTAGGATGGTGTAAGGTTATTTTTGAGTTAGATTCTCATGTCTTGGTCAATTTACTTCATCAAAAGAAGATTTTCGATGTTAGCTGGTAGTTGGCTATGATGCTACAATAGATATTACATCTTAGCTCTTTGATGGAGTAGGTGTCTTATGGCCATATTCCAAGGGAATGGAATAGGGTGACCAATTGTCTAACCAAATGGGCATTAGAGAATATAGATGGTGGGAAGTTTGATGGGTGGGAGTAGATTTCCTATGAGTTGTGTTAGGATTTGGATAGGATTCTTACAGAGGATGTGAGTTGTATTGGGGAAGGGTGATTTTGTTCCTAGCTTTTCTTGTGGTTTTTGTTGGTTCCTGAGGCTTTGGCCCTTTGTTGGTATGTAATACTTTGTTCTAATGTTCAATAAAGATTTTACCCTCTTTAAAAAATAGAAAAAATTAAAAAAATAAAAATAAAATCTTCAGATTTTCTTTATTTAGTTTTAGCCAATTTAAAGATATTGCCTTGGTATTCAGATTAATGATTTCTCACAATTTTATTATAATTCACAAGAATTTGCAAAGATTTAGTTTGATTTACATGATCATTATATTGTAAGTGAACTATATAGACTAGTGAAATCTTTGGAATCATTGTTTGTGGTGATGTGCTTTCCTTCTTCTGAATATGTTTCATTTGATATTTTTAACCTGCACACAAACCCTAATGATTTATTTATGTTGTAATATCTTATTGGAAAGAATGCTTCTGAGAGTGTGGGGTTGGGGGGGGTGAATCAGAAGTACTAGCTTTTAATCTATTTTAAATCCTTAATAACATATCTTTGAAATGAACATGCATGCATATAAACATTAAGCAATCACGAGAAACAAATATGCATCACCACATAACACTTGAGATTTGGTAACCCAGAAACCCTCCAAGAACAAGAAGGTAAAACTGGGGTGGGGATGATACCCACAAAAATTACTATAGCAATAATGTTTAACCACTTCTGATGGTCTTCCCTATTAAAGGCCTACCCTATTAAAGGCTTTACACTGTATCAATAGTGACTTGGTTAGAGGATTTACAAACACTTTACATGAAGTGCTATCTTGTTAAAGGATTTAATCACCTGTTTAAAGGATCTACAAAATAGCTGTTAAGCTAACCTATCATCATAGGATCTCATTTCTAATACAATGGCTAAAGAGTATTAGGTATAATAAACCTGATAGCTTATAGTCCTTGATTGTTGAATACAGGCACTTGATCTGCTTTCTTCTGATCTTGATCCTCTGAGATCTGATATTCATTTGAATCCCCTGTTTTTGTTCTAATTTACTAAATATTCTTCTGCTGATCTCTTCCTCTAAGTCTTTATATACTTCACTCTAAAAATATTTTTCCTTCCACACCTTCATCCCTATCTATACAATGAGACTTAGTCTTCCTTATAAAGACATTCGAAGACTTAGGGTTAGAAGTGGATCTACGATCCATATTGAATCTATGATTCCAGCTCATTCCTTATACTTTTATCATTGGTTGCATGCCTTCTCCATTTACCTTATTGGTTGCATGTAGATTGCATAGGAAATATAAATGATTTGATCTTATCACTTAAATCCTTCGAGATTCGTCATATGTCGGACATGAAAATGGTTTACATCTGAGTTTGTGAAATTACAAACTCATATGCTAATTTGGAGTTACTCAGCACTTACTAATTCTTGATGCTTGGCACCTTTTGTAACTTGGCTCCTGTATATGCTCAACATCCTTTATGACTCGACACCTGAATATTGCTCGGCACTTGGAACATGCTCGACATCTGAAGGTTGCTTGGCACCTGATGACTTTCCTATCTTGACACAACCTATGACTCGGCATACATAGTGTACTCGGCTTTAATCTAGAAAGTGGTTAAGTGTGTTGGAACTCAAGTGTCCAAACCATTTTTAGACTAACAATCTCCCCCTTTGACATGAGTGTCAAAAACACTTAACTAAGCATTATGTCTAATCTTATGAGTACACTCACTGATCTGCTTGGTATATATACAGAGGTTTGAATGCCTTTATCAAAATATTGTAACTTACAACATATACCTCAAATTTTTTTTATTATTATAACTCCCCCTGAGTTGATCATGCCTTTTCATGTCATGAATTCTGATGTCTTGTGCCATTATGCTCACAATATTATCTCCAATATTATCTTCCCCTTAGAACATTATCTCCCCCTTTTTTATATGGATGTCAAAGGGTCCTAAATACTAATGCCATGCTTGGCCAAAAATGTCTTATTTACCTCAAGGAGAATTTTGAGAGCTGCATCCCAATTATTTAAGGCAATATCCAATGACTTTTGTTGGATTGCAAGCTCTGCTGCTAGATCAACTAGTCCTTCATGTGTAGAAATATTTGGATCCTTTTTGAGGACTATTTCTACATTTATTTTCTCCTTGTGTAATACTTCTAAATGAGGAGTGATGGAGGCTTGAATTTGCATCAGCTTTTTTTTGATAGTGGCCTCTTTTGCTGATAATGCAGCTAATTCCCTCTGAGTGTGAAGTGTTTGAGCAAATTTATTTTCACTCTATGTAGGATCTGAGGGTAGTTCCATGCTGGAGAGCTTTAATTTATTCTCAAGGTTCAAAATTTTTGGATTTATTTCTTGTGTCAACCTGGAAAAATCACACAATTTTCTATAAAGGGAAAATATGTTCCCTAATACACTCTTTACATTTTCCAATTTCTTGGCTAGGTCAACCTATCCCAAAATTATGTTATTAGCTATTTTTTGGTTGACTTTGCCTACAAACTTCTTTTCTGACCATTTGATTAGTTTTATATTAGTATCATGGTCTTCATTATTTACTTGGTCAACTATATTAGGTAATTGCTCAAGTATTGGCCTGTTTGCATCTGGAGGTTGAAGACTAAAAGCATCCATGAATATATCTTTTATCTCATTCATTGCCTGCTTGTATTTGTAGTCTTTCCTCATTTGCTCTTGCCTCCTTCTCTTATCCAATGCACTCTATATTTCATTCATCTTTTCCTCATTTAGAGTGCTTGAATCATAAAAAGGTATTTTAATTTCTTCATCAAGCTCAGGAATACCATAATGGATGGTCCTGGCTAACCTAGTAGAACTTGAACTTGGTGTACTAACATGTAAGGTCATTTTTTCAGTACTCAACTTATGAATGGGTTTGGTGGGAGTTCCTATTTTTGGTAATTCAACCAAAGTTTTTATTTCAGACTCCTTTTTATCTTATGTTTCTTCTTTTTCCTCTTCTTCTTGCTTGTCTTCTTCTTTTGTTACTTTTGTTGGAGGTGTACTCATTTTTTGAAGTGTTATCCCTGTGACTATCTCTATTGTCACACTAGGCTCCTGATGAGCTTGAATGGCTATCCTTGGTGGTGATGGAGGTGGTAAAAATGTAAGCCTAGTAGTTTGAATGGTTTGAGGTGGTTCTTGTGGTAACACCTTGGCTTCTTTGAGTTTATCTACTGACTTTTGAAGATTATCCACACTGACCAATATAGGACTTGTACACAATTGTGCTTGTAGAGTTGTTTGGTCAAGGATCTTAGTAAGATCCACTATAGTTAATGGATTGATGTTTGACATGTGGTGTGAACAACATCCTTAATTTTTATGATTTCTACAGGTGTGGTTGTTGAGTGAGGTGGGCTAGGAGGTGAAAGTTGTGTGTCCTGCACACTTTGCTATTCATCAGTTCCTTTGTCTTCATCTTTTCCTTCCTCCTCTCTTTCTTTCTTGTTTTCCTCTTCTTCAACCTTTTTCTCTTCTTCTATTTTCTCTTCTCTCCTCTTCCTTCTTTCTTCAAGTTTAGCATCAACTTCCTCTTTGTATACCTCTTCAAGGACATCTTCAATTGTTTTATACAAGTTTTTCCAAACTCTTGTAGTTCTCTACACAACTTCTTCAATTTTGTTTTGCAGGATGGAAAATGCCCTATATTTAGGTGTAAACCTTTTGCTATGCCTTTTGACTGCTTGAGTTACCTATTCTTTTGTCAAATTAGGCAGTAGGTTTGCTAGGGTTGATTCCCTCATCTCTTTCTCCATCATTAGACAGAAATGCCATTTGTCTTCTATAGTTTTAGACAATTCCTTTGGCAATTTTCCATCTAGTTCAAGAGGTGTAGACTTGAATTGTGCCATTCTCCATTCCTAATCTTCTCACATAATATATCAATTGAAGATTTAGGATGACTTAACTTTTTAGTCTAATCTTCTTCATCAGTATTAGGTTGGGTCACACATCTTTTCCTTTTCCTTGGCTCTTCGTGTGCCTTTGTGTTCTTCTTCTTTGTGGCTTCCTCTTTGGTCTTTTGGGTAGAGGCCCTTGTTGTAGCTCTAGTTGTTGGCTTCTTAGGCATTTGCATGATACCTTTCTTTGGTGAAGGCTAAGAAGCAGGAGGTGTCTTTGTCTTTCTTTTGATGACTCTACCCTTGATGGGTGCTTCCTTGGTTTCTGCTTCCTCAGTACTCTCATCTTTCTCTTCACCTTGACTTTGAGGCAATTCAAGTGGCTCTTGTTCTAGCTCACCTTCTTCTTCCCCTTCACTAATCTCTTCTACTTCGCCTGCTGCACTTGATTCTCCAACACCAAATTTCTTTTTTATTTGCTTTACTAGCTTGTCCTTCTTCTTGACTGTTGTGGCTGTCTTGAGTTCTGTAACAACTCTTGATTTGACAGTGTCATATGTCCCAAATGCCTTTGCAAATTTGTCCATTTCCTCGGCAAGTAATGTTGTGATGGCTATAGAAGCTTGGTCAACATCAAGCTCATATCCCAATGGTCTAAGCCATCTTGTTCTTGGAAGGATTGCTTGAGTGTAAGTGTAATCAATATCAACAAGAAAACATATGTCATTTATATGCTTTTCTACCAATGAAACTAGTATTCTCATTCTTTTCTTCATTGCATTTTTGAAATCCTCAAAATAGATAGACATTTGATCATCAAAGCTATCTCCCATTTGTGCAATGAAATCATTAATTTGATCAACAATGGTTTTATTCTGACTCCAGTTGACTTTGCCAAATGAAGGGAATTCCTTCATTACATAGAAGAATGTACAAACCAACACTGAACCAAATTTACACTGTGCTCCCTTGGACTTTCTAATAGCTTCAAAATTTTCATTAATCTATTGCAACAAGAGCTCTACAACATCATAGGTGTGGTCTTTCTTTACAAGCTTATGTGCCACATCTACTACTATGCATGGTACACTATTTAACCTATGGGATTGATAAAACTTATGTGATATGATCCTTACAACAAATTCTAGAAGGGGATTAGTAATGGTATCTATGGTCATTCCTCTATTGTTCCATTTTGTACCTGTGTTTTTCTCAATTGTTTCCTTCTTTTCACTTCTCAATGTCTTTGGCCGATCTAGGGTTGGAAAACCTGTAACCCTATGAACCATTTTCTTGGTAATTTTGACTTGTCCTTGTTGTAGCCAGATGGATCCATCATGGATTCTGTTGAGTATTATGTGTATCCACTCATTTTTTAATATGATTGGAAAAACTAGGGCTTTGGTTAAACCCTTCTTCTCTACGATAGAAAACTCATCTTTTCGAATACCATTTTCAAAAAGTTTGTCATAGGCATTAAAGATTTCCAAATCTCCTATGGCTCCTATTTTACAATTATAGCACTTTCACACATCCTGAACCATACCAACTTTTTTAGGGATGGCAGATACGGCATCAGCGCGATCATTTTTGTATGCAACCTCTGGTATAGGTCTAAACTCAAGTTGCTTAACTTTGTTGCTAACAAGTTGAATCTCATGGCTCATTTTCCCTTGGGTCATTTTTGAACTAGATGCCATTTATATCTGAATTAGGGTTTTAATGATTAAAGCAAACTTCTCAAACTATGAAACTCAACACCTAAAGGAAATACCTGGATAAGTGCTTAGATTGCTTGAGTAGATGTTGAATCACTACAAAACACTAGTTGAAAGCTTTAAAATCGCTCAACCATGCTCAAAGTAATTGCTCTTCATTTGAATGGCTCATGAATGAAAATATTTTTACTTTTAAGCGACAAAAGAAACTTTACATTTAATACATTTTAGTACTCGCACCTGTCACTCGGCTTCCAAATGTTTTTTAGCTTGGCATCCACTCGACAGCTATAATTACTCGGCATCTACTCATTTTGTTAATAACTCGACATCCAAAGCAGTTTCACTCGGCATCCAAAGACAACTTGGCATCATCTTTCAAGTTTAGTCTTAGCATCTTTTCTCATGCAAATTTAAACTTTGCAGTGCTTTTTCATGGTTTAGGGCTGATGTTTGATACTTTCTTATGTATCAGCCCTATAGGCTTATCTTGTAATTAGTTAGATGAGAAATGATCACTTGACCTCATGGGTGAAGTGACCCTTTCATAGGATGTACCTGATCCATCCTTTTTCTGCCATGTCTTGTTCATGTTTGTTCTTATGTGTTCCACATCAATTTTTTCTTTGCCCTTATTTACTTCAGTCTTGGGTGCCTTGGCCTTCGTTGGACAATTTCTGCTGACATGTCCAGTTTTCAAGAAAATGAAGAAAGTAGTCTAGCTTAGCCATCTTTTATAGTTCCCCTTGAAATGTGTTCTTATGCAATTTTGGGGTATATGTCCATACTCTTTACAATAGTGACAACTGTTCCTAGTGTTATAATCCCAATGATAGTGATCTTCATTCTCTTTTGTTGGTTGATTTGCTGTCCACATAGGCTTTGATCTACATTCAAATGCCCTATGTCCATATTTCTTGCAATTATGACAATGTCCATTAAATCTTTGTGTCCTTGGGACTTTGGATCTGCAATCTTGTGTCATATGTCCTTGCATGTTGTACTTGTGACTGGAATTCTTGCTCTTGGATGTGTTTTTCTGATTGATCCATCTACTCCTACAAATATTACCAGTATGTCCCCTTTTATTACAGTAATGACAAATGGGTTTAGAATCCTTAGCTTTCTAATTTCTTTGCTCAAAACTCTTTGATGATTCACCAACTTCAGTGCTGTTGTATCCAAGTCCTGATGTATCATGGGTGGATCTTGAGGATTTCAACAATTGTTCAAAGTAATTTATGGCTTTGCTTGACTTGTTGAGATTTTAAGCTATCTCTTTTTCTCTATTCAATTCATTTTGCAATTGTTCATTCTGCATCTTCAAAGTAGAGATCTCAATATCTTTCATATTAAGTTCATGATGAAGATTCATCATTTGGACAAGCATATCCATCTGCATGTTTGAGATCCTTGTTAATTCAGTACATTTTTCTTCCAGTCTATTTGCAAGATTCCTTTTGTCATCTTCCATCATGACTTTGTCCTCAACTACTCTTTTCTTTTGTTCAGTGATTTCACATAACATTATGGTCCGTGATTCATGTTCCATCTTGAGAGATCTTATCTCTTCTGCTTGAACTTTGTTTTTCTCCATTAGTTCTACTATTGCTCCATCAAATTCTTTAGTTTCTCCATTGGCAAACACTTGTGTGGTATCAATCTCCTTGTAGTGTATATCATCTTCAGCTATGGCTATCTCCTTTCTTCTTTCCAAAGATTTTCTCAATTCCACTCTAGCTTCTTCTACTTTTTGTAGAGCGAGATGCACGTCTATCACCTGGTTCTCAATGATCTTTCCAAGTTTGAAAAATTCCATCTTTAGATCTTTTCCTCCAAGCTATTAGGCTCCTTTTTTGAGAGAAAGTATCTTTGATACCAATTGTTGTAATATCTTATTGGAAAGAATGCTTCTGAGAGGAGGGGGGGGGGGTGAATCAAAAGTACTAGCTTTTAATCTATTTTAAATCCTTAATAACATATCTTTGAAATGAACATGCATGCATATAAACATTAAGCAATCATGAGAAAAAAATATGCATCACCACATAACACTTGAGATTTCGTAACCCAGAAACCCTCCAAGAATAAGAAGGTAAAATTGGGGTGGGGATGATCCCCACAAAAATTACTACAGCAATAATGTTTAACCACTTCTGATGGTCTACCCTGTTAAAGGCCTACCCTATTAAAGGCTTTACACTGTATCAATAGTGACTTGGTTAGAGGATATACAAACACTTTACATAAAGTGCTACCTTGTTAAAGGATTTAATCACCCGTTTAAAGGATCTACAAAATAGCTGTTAAAAAAACCTATCATCATAGAATTTCCTTTCTAATACAATGGCTAAAGAGTATTAGGTATAATAAACTTGATAGCTTACAATCTTTGATTGCTGAATATAGGCACTTGATCTGCTTTCTTTTG
The DNA here is from genome assembly GCA_028749045.1 of Cupressus sempervirens. Classification (NCBI taxonomy): domain Eukaryota; kingdom Viridiplantae; phylum Streptophyta; class Pinopsida; order Cupressales; family Cupressaceae; genus Cupressus; species Cupressus sempervirens. Next base: position 599,272,428 of record CM053785.1, on the reverse strand, counting down.
ATCTTGATCCTTTGAGATCTGATATTTGTTTGAATCCCCTACTTTTGTTCTGATTAATTGAATATTCTTCTGCTGATCTCTTCCTCTAAGTCTTTATATACTTCACTCTAAAAATAGTTTTCCTTCCACACCTTCATCCCTATCTATACAATGAGACTTAGTCTTCCTTATATAGACATTCGAAGACTTAGGGTTAGAAGTGGATCTACGATCCATATTGAATCTATGATTCTAGCTCATTCCTTATACTTTTATCATTGGTTGCATGCCTTCTCCATTTTCCTTATTGGTTGCATGTAGATTGCATACAAAATATAAATGATTTGATCTTATCACTTAAATCCTTCGAGATTCGTCATATGTCAGCCATGAAAATGGTTTACATATGAGTTTGTGAAGTTATAAACTCATATGCTGATTTGGAGTTACTCGACACTTACTGATTCTTGATGCTTGGCACCTTCTGTAACTCGGCACCTATATATGCTCGGCATCCTTTATGACTCGGCACCTAAATATTGCTTGGCACATGGATCATGCTCAGCATCTGAAGGTTGCTTGGCACTTGATGACTTTCATATCTCGGCACAACCTGTGACTCGGCATACATAGTGTACTCGGCTTTAATGTAGAAAGTGGTTAAGTGTGTTGGCACTCAAGTGTCAAAACCATTTTTAGACTAACAATTTCCTTATTTTATTTTCATTAGTTATCCCTCACAATAACTTGGAAGCTAAAATATTTTCAACTAATCTAGAATTGTGGTAGTGGTAAGAAGAAAAAAGAAAAAATTTGTCTCCTACATTAGAAGAGTTTCTTATTCTTTGTTATGGTTTTAAAAGGTAATCTAGTTAAATATATTTGAGATTCTTGAATGGTTTCCCCTATTGGTGAATTTTATGGGCATATGATACCTCTAGATCCTAGAAGAGTACAAGCCTATCTTTTATGGATATGTTGTGCATAACAAAATAGCATATGATGTAAGGCATTATGCTTTTAATAAAGCTTTCATGCTATCAAAAGATTCCACACGGACTGGTTATCATAATTTAAACAAAGTTTTAGACCTGAATTAGTTGTGATATTTGATTGAATAATATAGTCAAACATTTGAGATGACAGATATTTTGATATTCTTTATACTATATAAAATGAACATAATTATATTTTATGAATTTTATTGATCTTTTATATGTATTATGATATATTTCTAATACCTATATGAAAAATATATATTCATGTAACAAAAATTAAATCTAAATGTCCAACTCAAGATATATCTTCATATATCAACCTAACCTATGAATACATTAATTCTCATAAATGTACATTTCATTAGAACTAAAAATATTTATAAAATGTTACCCCATTCAACTACAAGCATCGAGGGAAAAAGAACGAGGTCAAGAATACCCTTGATATGACCTTTATCCCAATAACTAGCTTACTCAATGTACATCAAACATAAAAAATCCTCCAAATCTTGGATTGTTCCTACAAGGTTAAATAATTCTTCATTATGTGATATCCAATTGTATGAGAACCAAAAGATGAATATTGAAATGACTCTAGCTGATCCTTCTATCAGAAATGATGATGGATAAAGGTGACAACTACCATAGTGAATGCAGTCATGAAAGTGGTCATAATGACATATAAAGTAATTCTACACAAAGTGGAAATCCTCCTCCTCATAGTATCCTGTTTGAAAAAGGCAAAAGCAAGCACTGCAATTGCAGATATGACAAGTCCCCCAATGCTATACACTATACATTTGAAGGTTGCCATAAGAGTATTATTTTTATGCCATATTGTCAAGGGCACTATTGTAGTGATAATACCAAATGCCAACAAGGCAATGGTAGTCAGGATTGTGAGCAGCATTGTATGAGCATCATTCTCCTCCTTTTTTTCAAATTCTATAAACCACATCAAAACAAACATGTGAGCACTCATAATCATGATCATAAACTACAATTGATTAACTAAGCAAGCAACATACCAGTCAAGTTATCTCTCATTTTGCAGATTTAGAGCTCCACTTGAAGCAACCTATAAGAGAGCTCATCCCTTGCTGGTGCATGTTCATTCTTAGCAGATGCCATTTGGAAAAAGAAGTTGCAAGCACTAAGATTCAATAATATAAACTTAGTTCAGAACATAGATCAAAGCCTCTCATCATGTGAGTAGGTATGACACAAATACAAAATTAGTTTCAAGAGTTGATTAGAACCCTACATTATAATCCTTCAATTTCTAAATGACTCCCCATACATAAAAATAATAATCTAACATTAAAATTCTAAAACTCATAAATGAGACCACAAAACCTTATTTTTGCACACTCATATCTCTTGATATATAGACATATAGGTTTACAAAGGAAATATACCAGCTATGCCAACATTAAATTGAAGTTGGGGTTTACGTGTGACATATGTTCATCTTCTGCTGCATTATTTTACTATTCTTTAGGTTTTGCATTTCCAAATCCTTGTGACAGTCACCTCATTGTTTTTTGTTAGACTTCATCTTCAGTTATGAAAGTTTTTGATATCTTATTACTATGAAGAATTGTCTCTCATATAATCAAATAGCTTTCAGAGTGAAAATAGTTATGAACATTGAATGCATGATAAATTCTTTAAAAATTTCTAACACCCAATAACATAAGCTTCTTGAGTTATAAAAGAAATACATTCCAAAACAAGAAATAAAAAGAAAGTACTATGATGAAAGCATAATTCCTTCCCATATAAATTTTTCCCTTTAATAGGCAGTAACAATCTTCATATATTTCAAGTTTAGTGTTTACAAGTCTATGGAAATAGAGTAAATTACAAATTTCAAATAGCATACATAATGAATATGGCATTTTAAAATGGTTTCTATAGAATAAAAGAAAAATATAGATAATCTATATTTTATATCTACTAAGAATAATAAGGAAATGTAGCAAGCATCCATTAACTTAAAGAACAATCGATTAAGAGAATATAAATCCCTTCATATTGGGTATTTGTATTAAACAAATATAACAATTAAATCTATGTTCTCCCCTATGATATATGTGATTGTGGCAACAAGGATTGTGACACATTAGTGGAATAGGAAAACTTAATCTATTAAATGTAAGCTAAAAATAAATTTCAATGAGATGGAAAAAGAACATCTGGGACTAGCTATGGGTGCAAGAAATATATAATGTTATCAGAATAGAGTTAGGATTAATTTGTCAGAAAATTAGCATTAGGTTAGAAGCTAAAGATGTGGTCTATGATCTATGAATAGCCAAGAAAACTAAGATCAATCTTTTTCCTGTGCCATAGTTTTGGTTTATCCGAAATGATCTATAGTTTCAATTGACAAAAACAAAGCAAGATAGTGCAAAAACTTAATTCTTAAAAATCTAGAAGAATCCATAAACCTAAAACCCCATGTTCTAGGAAGGATAGATGTTTTAGATAAAAAACCTTTCGTAAGCCTCTAGTGATGTGTAGGACATTACCGTGTCTAGAAAATAAATTTGTAGAATAAATAACTCATCTTTTATGAATGATTTTAAAAAATCTAATTTTTCTTATCCTAATAATTGCACAAGAAGAATGTGTTCCATCACCACACATCCTGGTTTTAGTATCTTTAAATCTACAAGGCACAATTCAAAATGGTGTTCCTTTAGAAATACAAGGTGCATAATCAACCTTCAACCAGAATTGAAAAATTTTAAACAACATAAAAAATCTATCAATTACGGAAGACCACAAGGGGTCACTCATAGAAAATCACACTAAAGTAGAAAGAAAGTGCACAAATTGATAAAAAAAAATGAACCAATAAATTTATTATTTAATGAAAATCACAACTCACTAGGCACAAGAAGATTATTTTTGTACATGGGTCTCCAACATTATTTTTAGCTTCCTTTAAAGTCATAAAGCATCTAGGACTATTGAAGGTGAGTTGATAGAAACTAGGCACGTATTTGAGGTATGACAAAAATAGAAACAAAAATAGAACCTGATCATATGAAATGACAAGCTTCCTTACATATAACTACTAATCCAATACCAGTGAGGAATGCTTAATGCACATCTTATACATTTAGCAAAATTGGTCACAATTATATTTTTGTTCAATTACATACCAAATAGAGACAATTTAGCTATCGAAGGATTGCATGGGTTAGCTACTTAATAAACCATACACCACACATTTCCAGTTAGTATATAATATGCCAGCCCCCTTCGCATATTTTGTCCTTACATTCTTCAAGAAATGAATTACTATGCCACTCATAACTAACATTTATGCTTGTAGAGATAAAATAGTTATGAACATTGAATGCATGATAAAATTCTTTAAAAAGTTCTAACACCCAATAACATAAGCTTCTTGAGTTATAGAAGAAATACATTCTAAAACAAGAAATATGTGAACAATAATAGGTAATCTAAATATTCAATTTTGACCACACTATTCAATGTATGGAAGTATCTCTCAAAATATTAAAGCCACGCCAACAATAATATCGTTATATCTAACCTGTTCATATGAATGACAAGCTTCCTTACATATAACTACTAATACAATACCAGTGAGGAATCCTTAATGCACATCTTATACATTTAGCAAAATAGGTCACAATTATATTTTTGTTCATAACATACCAAATAGAGCCAATTTAGCTATCCAAGGCTTGCACGGGTTAGCTACTATTGTCATAGAGGTTTGCACCCTTGCCCAAAGTCTTACCTAAGGACATCGTTGTGAACACATGGAAACAACCTCCAACCTATGGGACTTAAATTGTGAGGTTGAATCTCCGGAGAAGGCTAGCTTCCTCTTACTATCAGGGTGCACCTAACTATTCTTGAAGAGGAAAAGGGAGAAGGAGAGCATGGAAGAAAATCTACCTATTCTAATCTAAGGAGGTGATGGACCAAAATAGAGTGTTCAAACCAATCTCTGCCCACACATGCACTATTGAAGCATTATGACTCCAAAAGATATACACATTCAAACTTTTTTTAACCTAACAACCACATGCAGATCAGAAAACTAGAATGAATGACATAAGGAAAGAGAGATTCACTTAGATATCATTCATAGGTCAAAGAGATACAGTCATGCAGTTTACAGATTTCTACAGAACATTAATGAGAGTCAAAGGATTCTTGCACTTTCACACCAATGGCTGAAGGAGCTAAGCAGGATAGCATTCAGTTCAAAGGCAAAGGGAATTTTACAATAAGATTTTTAAAGCAATACCAGAGAAATCAAAGAAGGTTCAACCTTTTGAAAATATACAAAATTTGCCTTTATAGTTCAGGCATAACTGAGATATTTTCCAACTAATATTACTCTACAACTACTACCAAGAAGCCCTTTAGAGAATAATCATGGAGATCTAAAGAAAATCTGATCTGAGTACAGATCTAGATGCAATGATATCTAATCTTTGTTGGAACAGGGCCTTGAGAAGACAGAAACAGTGCCATTAAATTGTTTTGACCAGGTAGATGGATCAATTGGGGAGGAATAGAGTCTTTTCCCACATTCACTGAGTTTAACATTTATCCAAGAGTGGTTGACATTGATCACAAGGATCGAATTGCACAAGAAAACTCAAATTCCTCTATTTCTAGCCCGTGAATCAGCAGGGTTAGCAAGTCAACTAAAATCTTTGAGCAGGGTAGGTCACATGGACCAAAGATTTTATTTCCTTTTTCCACCTCATGGGGTCCTCCCAGGTTGACCTTACCTTTTTAAATTAACGGTGCCACCCTAAAGCCCTGACTGTGGCAGTCACATAATTTCCAACCTCTAACTATCAATGCCTAGCCACAACGTATCTCCCTAAGCTCGCAAAGACACATGTCCCTTAGGCACTTCCCTACATTTCTTAACTTCCTTGTACTTCCAAATTATGAGCAAGTGCTGATCATTGATCTACATAAGATCAATGATCAGGAAAGACTCTCGATTCATTGCGCCTATCCATGAAAACCTGGGCCCATGAAACACTTCGACATCTGACTCAGGCTGACCAGGCCCCAATTGGTATCACCCTAGAAAATAACTGGCACCACCTAGAAAAAAACTAACCCCAAAAGGACATGCGGTAGTGAGGCACATGCCCGCATTACTTAAAATCCACACAACTTGTTATTGCGAGGAAGTGCTAACCCTTGATTTTGTTTGAATCTACGGTGATCCAAGCTCTACAGAACTATGTACTTGGTTAGTTGGATGGGCCAATGAGATTTCATCTCTAACTCACCTAAAAATTTCCACAAAAGTCAAGCTATTCTTACCCTCTAAGAAAAGTGGGCCCATGATGTCACACCATGCCATGCATCGCAAAGGCGCATACCCACATTGCTTAATCTTCTTGCAACTTTATTTTGCGGGCAAGTGCTAGCCACTGATCCTAGGAGATTTGATGATGCTCATAACATGTGCTCTCTAAACCTACATAACTATCCTCTATGACATCACATGGATGCGTGTCACCAGGGCACTTGCCCACATTGTTAGAAAGTCTGACGAAGCTTAGAATGCAAGAAAGCACCCACCATAGATCTGGGCAAGATCTAACGACATGAAAAGTTGCAAGTTGGTGGAAATAAAAGAGGGAATACCATAAGTTTTAAATATTTTATTTTTCATATTTCCAGGGCATTAAAGTAATAAAAAAAAAGGTGGGGGAGAGACCGTTGGGTGGGCTGCATTAAAAGTTCAAATTTTTGGTGGGAGGAAAAAATAGGTAACATTTCTAGTGACTCAGAGGGGGTGCAAGCTTGTTATGCACAAGTTTAATGGCCTAAAACATCCATTGGGATATAGAGTTGTGAAAGATGTGGATCAGTGCATTGCAAAACCCTAACCCTACCTCTATGAGGACAAACTCTAAAAGCTCTGTCTCTACAACTCTACAACTGGAACTGGAGACCAAAACTTCTGCAACCTTCAAAACTTCAAAAAATTGGCTATCTCATAGAGAGAAGCTTGTGCTCATGCACTTCTTGGAAGGCAAGAAACCAATAGAAAGAAAACTGCTCCAATATATACAAACATTTACAAAGAGAGGGGTCAAACAAACCCTTTGACTGGTTTGCTAAAATAGCTGCCCTTCCTTATCAACTGGTTTCTTGTTCCATGCATAATGGCAGTTAGGTGAATTAGTAGGTATGACAAGCACACTGTTGCATGGAAAAACTCCTTCCCAATGTTGAAAATAGTGAAGCTTTCCAACACTAGGGTGTTTCCTTGTGGCACAAAACATACCTGCTCCTCTTAGTGATAATCTTCCTCATGCTCTAGAGTGAGCATGACTGGGGGCAACTTGTAGATTTATTGTAGAGCTAGATACCTTATGGGGCATCCTCTTGATGGTGTAGGACTAGAGGAATCATCCTTGGCCACTTAACTATGCTTTGCAATGGTAGTCTTCAACTGGTTTGGAAGTGGCTCCTCTTGTTTTTTTTCCACATCTTGTTCATGCTGCCCATGAACCACTTCCTTTGGATCTACTAGAATGGTGCGACCTTCCACTTGTTGCTGTTGTGGGACATGCTCCTCATATATAGGAGATACTGATTCAATATCCATTGAAGAGTAGAGAGCATCCAACCCATCCAAAAGATCATCCTCATCATTGATCTCCTCCATTATAGTTCCAAAAATATGCATAGGTTGGGGGGAAACCTCATGTAGGTTAGCATATTCCTCCTCAAGGAAAAAGCTATCCTTGAGGCTTTCTTGTCCATCCTCCACATCATAGAGGGCTGTCTACTACAACAAATGATCCTCTTCCTTATCTAGCAGAAAATCCTCATTCACTGGCAAGGGCTCAAAAGCCATGACTTGTTCCTCAAGGGGAGGAACAACCTTATTGTCTTCTTCTTCTTCCTCAACAAAAGAAGGAAGCTCTTTAGATAAGAGGGTTGGATCCTCTTCTTTTTTCTCAACAGTCTCCTCTTTGTTCTCCTCAACAAACTGCAACTCCTCACATGGAATCTTTGTGAGTTTGGACTCACTCTCCTGAAACTCCATATTTGGACCATCAAGAGTCCATACAACTAGCCCACCTAGAAATAGGGCAATAGTGATAGGTTTAGGGGGTTCATGACTAGTCCAACTCTCTTTGAAAAGGGGTGGAGGGGCTACAATAGTAGGCTCTTGTGAGGGAGGGGGCTTCTTAAAGCTTGCGATGACATATTTTGGAGAGAGGGGGGTATTTGCCTCCTTGACTTGAAAATGAGCTAGCTGGAGCCTCATTCCCTTCTCTCTTGCTGTAGCTACTTGCGTTGCAAGGTTCTCCTCAAAATATCTCTGTCTCTCCCTCTCTTCTTCTTTTTTCCACATTATACAGGGAACATGATGAGCCAACTCAAAAATATCGTAAACCTCAGTCACCATGCTACAAACAAGAGGGTCATCTTCCCATGTTTCCCTGTCATTTTGCAACTCAACATTCCAAACAACCATAAGGAGTTTAATGTGAGAAAAATCCCCATAATCTGTATCTAGGTATGGATTTTCAATATAGTTAAGAAATCTTCCAAGTCCAAAAAACTTAAAACCCAAGCTATCTAAGCGATCATAGAGTAATCTTGCCTTTGATATGCGAACACTACAGGGTTCCAAGGGAGACTGGATAGGTTGATGTGGAGAGTGAGAGGGATAAGGAATATCTTCATGATATAGGGGGAAGTGGGAAGAATTTCTATGAAAATAATCCATGATAAAGCATTCAATTAAATAATCTCATAGAAAATCATGAAAACATAAAAGATCAGAGGTGATCTTTACACATACTAGCACTATTTCTACTTGAAACCAATATATTTGCACTAGAGTCACCATGGTGTTTGATTGGATGCCTCCAAAGGCTAATGGCACTAAGAATAACACCTAAATTCTTAGTGTATTAGGATCAACTGGCTAACCAATAGACTTATATAGTTGAATCTTCTTTGTCCCACTGGGCATGCCAAAAACTGTTGTCATAGAGGTTTGCACCCTTGTGCAAAGTCTTACCTAAAGACAACCTTGTGAAACATGGAAACAACCTCCAAGCTGTGGGACTTGAACTATGAGGTTGAATCTCCAGAGAAGGTCAGCTTCCTCTTAGTATCAGGGTGCACCTAACTATTCTTGGAGAGGAAAAGGGAGAAGGAGAGCATGGAAGAAAATCTACCTATTCTAATCTAAGGAGGTGATGCACCAAAATTGATGAAGGGCCACACCACCCATACCAACTCACAACCAAAAATGCAATAATATGGAGACAAGAGAGATGAAAAAATGCTTCATAAAACTTCCATTAATACTTGAAATTCATTAGAATATTTTTCAAATGGAAAAACTCCAAATTCTTACAATATAAGAGAGATTGCTCTCTAAGAGCTTCTACAAGAAATTACATCCAAAGAGCTTCTACTTGAAGAGCTTGTCTTGAAGAGCTTCTATTTGAAGAGCTTCTCTTCAACTTCCATTTCTTGAACTTCTTGAACTTGATTACAAATGATTATAAGCCTTGCTTAAATAGGCACTTCTAACCCAAGACATTATAAACACAAGCAATGTGGGATAAAAGGTAAATACAACTAGCTTTAAATAAATATTAAATTTCCACCCAAATACAACTAAGCACCCAACAAATATTAAATGCATGATTTAAGGAACTTTCCACAAACTTCTAAGATGCCACCTACACACCTCGATTAATGGAATGACAACTATTTTTATTATTTTCTATTTATGCCACCCATGCACCTTGAAAATAGAGATTCCTCTTTTCTCCACTTTTCCTATTTTCTATATTTAATTATTTTCCTTCCATTTTCGTCACTTTCTCTCTCCTCCACAATTTTTTTTTTTTTTTCTAATAATTTAATTTTCCCATGCAAGATGCTCCTGCATCAGACTCCCTTGGTAGATAGAAAAGTGTGTCCCACACTTTGATGCCAAAAGAAAGATATACATCCATCTTCATCTTCACTAAAGGCTTCCACATTTTTAAAATTTTTTTTCCTCCTGCATCCAACTCCCATGGTAGGAAAAATTTTGTGAATATAGAGTCACAAAATGAAGTAGCCATTGTTGACATAATTTTTTTTCCTCTTCCTCCAACACATAGCTGGAACAAGTATCCGATGCTAAAATTTCTCCTTTGCAATGAACTCTATCCAAGCATAAATCTCATCCTCATTCAATCTTGTTGAATTAATCACACCTGTAATAAATCTAGCAACACCATACCAATCTTCCTTTGCATACCACACATGACTAACAAGATCCTCATGCAAACCATCATCAATATCTTTTAAACTCATATCAAAGACAACATCCCATGATTCATAAGAATTTACCTGTTTGACATCTTCATCTTTGCTTACCTCTTTTATGTCATCAACAATGCATGTAACTACTCCACTTGCTTGATCTCCAACGAAGGCACTATACTTCTCCTCCATTACTGCAATCTTCAAATCACCTTGATCTATTTCAGGTTCATAAATCTTGCCATCTTCATGCTCTTCCTCTTCTCTTTCATCTTCTTCAACTTTAGGTTTGCAAATAATATCCTCTACATCCTCTTGCTCTTCTTTTGTACCACATGTCTCATACTCCACTGGATCCTCTTTCTTTTCCGCATCCAAGGAATTATCAACATCTCTTTTCTGGTGACATGCTCTTTGTTTCCGCAACTCAACTTCTAATTCATTCACTTGCTTCTACAAATCAACTAGCAATGATTGTTGATTTCTTGCTCTAAATTTCACAAGTCGAGGAATCCTTAGAATCCATCCAATCACAAAAGTCATCTTCTTCTTTCTCTTCTCCATAATCAAGTCTTCAGAAGAAAAATCTCATCCAAAACAAGAACCTCGTGCAAACTGCCTCACAGTCGGGGTTCTGTCTACACAATCAAGAACTTCTTCACAAACTTCACCCAACTCAAGGTCCTGGTGCAAACTGCCTCACGTTCGGCGATCTGTCCGCACACTCAGGAACTCCTACTTTGATACCACTTGATGAAGGGCCACACCACCCGTACCAACTCACAACCAAAAATGCAATAATATGGAGACAAGAGAGATGAAAAAATGCTTCATAAAACTTCCATTAATACTTGAAATTCATTAGAATATTTTTCAAATGGAAAAACTCCAAATTCTTACAATATAAGAGAGATTGCTCTCTAAGAGCTTCTACAAGAAATTACATCCAAAGAGCTTCTACTTGAAGAGCTTGTCTTGAAGAGCTTCTATTTGAAGAGCTTCTCTTCAACTTCCATTTCTTGAACTTCTTGAACTTGATTACAAATGATTATAAGCCTTGCTTAAATAGGCACTTCTAACCCAAGACATTATAAACACAAGCAATGTGGGATAAAAGGTAAATACAACTAGCTTTAAATAAATATTAAATTTCCACCCAAATACAACTAAGCACCCAACAAATATTAAATGCATGATTTAAGGAACTTTCCACAAACTTCTAAGATGCCACCTACACACCTCGATTAATGGAATGACAACTATTTTTATTATTTTCTATTTATGCCACCCATGCACCTTGAAAATAGAGATTCCTCTTTTCTCCACTTTTCCTATTTTCTATATTTAATTATTTTCCTTCCATTTTCGTCACTTTCTCTCTCCTCCACAAATTTTTTTTTTTTTTCTAATAATTTAATTTTCCCATGCAAGATGCTCCTGCATCAGACTCCCTTGGTAGATAGAAAAGTGTGTCCCACACTTTGATGCCAAAAGAAAGATATACATCCATCTTCATCTTCACTAAAGGCTTCCACATTTTTTAAATTTTTTTTTCCTCCTGCATCCAACTCCCATGGTAGGAAAAATTTTGTGAATATAGAGTCACAAAATGAAGTAGCCATTGTTGACATAATTTTTTTTCCTCTTCCTCCAACACATAGCTGGAACAAGTATCCGATGCTGAAATTTCTCCTTTGCAATGAACTCTATCCAAGCATAAATCTCATCCTCATTCAATCTTGTTGAATTAATCACACCTGTAATAAATCTAGCAACACCATACCAATCTTCCTTTGCATACCACACATGACTAACAAGATCCTCATGCAAACCATCATCAATATCTTTTAAACTCATATCAAAGACAACATCCCATGATTCATAAGAATTTACCTGTTTGACATCTTCATCTTTGCTTACCTCTTTTATGTCATCAACAATGCACGTAACTACTCCACTTGCTTGATCTCCAACGAAGGCACTATACTTCTCCTCCATTACTGCAATCTTCAAATCACCTTGATCTATTTCAGGTTCATAAATCTTGCCATCTTCATGCTCTTCCTCTTCTCTTTCATCTTCTTCAACTTTAGGTTCGCAAATAATATCCTCTACATCCTCTTGCTCTTCTTTTGTACCACATGTCTCATACTCCACTGGATCCTCTTTCTTTTCCGCATCCAAGGAATTATCAACATCTCTTTTCTGGTGACATGCTCTTTGTTTCCGCAACTCAACTTCTAATTCATTCACTTGCTTCTACAAATCAACTAGCAATGATTGTTGATTTCTTGCTCTAAATTTCACAAGTCGAGGAATCCTTAGAATCCATCCAATCACAAAAGTCATCTTCTTCTTTCTCTTCTCCATAATCAAGTCTTCAGAAGACAAATCTCATCCAAAACAAGAACCTCGTGCAAACTGCCTCACAGTCGGGGTTCTGTCTACACAATCAAGAACTTCTTCACAAACTTCACCCAACTCAAGGTCCTGGTGCAAACTGCGTCACGTTCGGCGATCTGTCTGCACACTCAGGAACTCCTACTTTGATACCACTTGATGAAGGGCCACACCACCCGTACCAACTCACAACCAAAAATGCAATAATATGGAGACAAGAGAGATGACAAAATGCTTCATAAAACTTCCATTAATACTTGAAATTCATTAGAATATTTTTCAAATGGAAAAACTCCAAATTCTTACAATATAAGAGAGATTGCTCTCTAAGAGCTTCTACAAGAAATTACATCCAAAGAGCTTCTACTTGAAGAGCTTGTCTTGAAGAGCTTCTATTTGAAGAGCTTCTCTTCAACTTCCATTTCTTGAACTTCTTGAACTTGATTACAAATGATTATAAGCCTTGCTTAAATAGGCACTTCTAACCCAAGACATTATAAACACAAGCAATGTGGGATAAAAGGTAAATACAACTAGCTTTAAATAAATATTAAATTTCCACCCAAATACAACTAAGCACCCAACAAATATTAAATGCATGATTTAAGGAACTTTCCACAAACTTCTAAGATGCCACCTACACACCTCGATTAATGGAATGACAACTATTTTTATTATTTTCTATTTATGCCACCCATGCACCTTGAAAATAGAGATTCCTCTTTTCTCCACTTTTCCTATTTTCTATATTTAATTATTTTCCTTCCATTTTCGTCACTTTCTCTCTCCTCCACAATTTTTTTTTTTTTTCTAATAATTTAATTTTCCCATGCAAGATGCTCCTGCATCAGACTCCCTTGGTAGATAGAAAAGTGTGTCCCACACTTTGATGCCAAAAGAAAGATATACATCCATCTTCATCTTCACTAAAGGCTTCCACATTTTTTAAATTTTTTTTTCCTCCTGCATCCAACTCCCATGGTAGGAAAAATTTTGTGAATATAGAGTCACAAAATGAAGTAGCCATTGTTGACATAATTTTTTTTCCTCTTCCTCCAACACATAGCTGGAACAAGTATCCGATGCTGAAATTTCTCCTTTGCAATGAACTCTATCCAAGCATAAATCTCATCCTCATTCAATCTTGTTGAATTAATCACACCTGTAATAAATCTAGCAACACCATACCAATCTTCCTTTGCATACCACACATGACTAACAAGATCCTCATGCAAACCATCATCAATATCTTTTAAACTCATATCAAAGACAACATCCCATGATTCATAAGAATTTACCTGTTTGACATCTTCATCTTTGCTTACCTCTTTTATGTCATCAACAATGCACGTAACTACTCCACTTGCTTGATCTCCAACGAAGGCACTATACTTCTCCTCCATTACTGCAATCTTCAAATCACCTTGATCTATTTCAGGTTCATAAATCTTGCCATCTTCATGCTCTTCCTCTTCTCTTTCATCTTCTTCAACTTTAGGTTCGCAAATAATATCCTCTACATCCTCTTGCTCTTCTTTTGTACCACATGTCTCATACTCCACTGGATCCTCTTTCTTTTCCGCATCCAAGGAATTATCAACATCTCTTTTCTGGTGACATGCTCTTTGTTTCCGCAACTCAACTTCTAATTCATTCACTTGCTTCTACAAATCAACTAGCAATGATTGTTGATTTCTTGCTCTAAATTTCACAAGTCGAGGAATCCTTAGAATCCATCCAATCACAAAAGTCATCTTCTTCTTTCTCTTCTCCATAATCAAGTCTTCAGAAGACAAATCTCATCCAAAACAAGAACCTCGTGCAAACTGCCTCACAGTCGGGGTTCTATCTACACAATCAAGAACTTCTTCACAAACTTCACCCAACTCAAGGTCCTGGTGCAAACTGCCTCACGTTCGGCGATCTGTCCGCACACTCAGGAACTCCTACTTTGATACCACTTGATGAAGGGCCACACCACCCGTACCAACTCACAACCAAAAATGCAATAATATGGAGACAAGAGAGATGACAAAATGCTTCATAAAACTTCCATTAATACTTGAAATTCATTAGAATATTTTTCAAATGGAAAAACTCCAAATTCTTACAATATAAGAGAGATTTCTCTCTAAGAGCTTCTACAAGAAATTACATCCAAAGAGCTTCTACTTGAAGAGCTTGTGTTGAAGAGCTTCTATTTGAAGAGCTTCTCTTCAACTTCCATTTCTTGAACTTCTTGAACTTGATTACAAATGATTATAAGCCTTGCTTAAATAGGCACTTCTAACCCAAGACATTACAAACACAAGCAATGTGGGATAAAAGGTAAATACAACTAGCTTTAAATAAATATTAAATTTCCACCCAAATACAACTAAGCACCCAACAAATATTAAATGCATGATTTAAGGAACTTTCCACAAACTTCTAAGATGCCACCTACACACCTCGATTAATGGAATGACAACTATTTTTATTATTTTCTATTTATGCCACCCATGCACCTTGAAAATAGAGATTCCTCTTTTCTCCACTTTTCCTATTTTCTATTTTAAATTATTTTCCTTCCATTTTCATCACTTTCTCTCTCCTCCACAAATTTTTTTTTTTTTTTTTTCTAATAATTTAATTTTCCCATGCAAGATGCTCCTACATCAGGATGATCAAAAATAGAGTGTTCAAACCAATATTTTCCCACACATGCACTATTGAAGCATTATGATGCCAAAAGATATACAAATTCAGACTTGTTTTAACCTAACAACCACATGCAGATTAGAAAACCAAAATGAATGACACAAGGAAAGAGAGATTCACTTAGATATCATTCATAGGTCAAAGAGATACAGTCATGTAGATCACAAATTTCTACAAAACATCAATGAGAGGCAAAGGATTTTTGCACTTTCACACCAATGGCTGAAGGAGATAAGCAGGATGTCATTTGGTTCAGAAGCAAAGGGAATTTTACACTGAAGATTTGTAGAGCAATATCAGAGAAATTAGAGAAGGTTCGACCTTTTGAAAATCTATAAAATTTTCTTTTATAGTTCAGGCATAACTGAGATATTTTCCAACTAACATTACTCTACAACTACTGTCATTAAGCCCTTCAGAGAATAATCATGGAGATCTAAAGAAAATTTGATCTGAGTACAGATCCAAATGCAATGATATTTGATCTTTGTTGGAACAGGGCCCTGAGAAGACAGAAATGATGCCATTAAACAGTTCTGACCAGGTAGATGGATCAACTAGGGAGGAATAGAGTGTTTTCCCATGTTCATTGAGTTTAGTATGTAAGGAAACTTGGCAACAAAGAATATAACTATTTCCACATAATCCATAATAGATCTGAAATAAACATGAAATTAAAATCCACATGCAAGAGAATAGACAACATACCCACAAAATTGTGACACAAGATATACCCTAGGAAACCCTCATTGAGGGAAAAAACCAACCTCCAAAAGCATCCATCACCATGTATTATTCAACAAAAAATACCATTTCCATACAACCATGGAAGCCTTCATGGCCATAGCCACAACTGAGCAAACTATGTGAACAAGCATGAATCCACACATCCCATGCCATGCTTTCAACCTTCACAAATGCTCCCTTGGCTAACCTGTCAAGCCTTGTCTCGCTCGACTCTTGCGTTTCTCCTTCTTGTCACACCAACAACTACCCTTGTGGCTGCTTATATAGTAGCAAGTCCCACAAAACCACCAAGTGGTATTACATAAACCATGTGCTAAAACCATGTGCCACCTAACCCACTGACCCCCACATTTAATATTGGGCATTTAATTATTTTTTCGAATATTAAATAATTACATGAAATATTATCACAATGTTACAATACAACTCATGAAGAATATTTCATGGGAATATTTACATGTTGCATGTCCATCTAGGCACAATATTACATAATAAAATAAAATAATAAAATATAACAATATTATGCAATGTGTGCAACACCCATTATCTCAACAATCTCTCACTTGTTGTATACATTGCATAGGGTCAATTCATAGCCACATAAATGAACAAGGGAATAATCTCTCTTAGCACATCCACCAACATGGATCAAAATACACCAAGTGCTCTATCCTGGTACCTGCAACAAAATCAAAGTATCCATCATCTCAAACATGAATGATCTCACCTCCTATTATGCCACTGCCACTGGACATACATAGAAGCCATCCAAAGAGAAAGCCACCCAACCTATCACTTTAGAAGATCATAAAATCCTGTACCAACTGAAATTCCAAGCACAAAAAAAAAACTTGATCCAAACGTAATCACATGTATCCGTAGTTGTCAAAGTATCCATAGCTGAAATAACACCCACAGCAAGTGCCAAACCCATCCAACTATCCATACCTCAAAGGTATAACAAGTGAATCTCATATCACTGACATATCCAATCTATAACTTGCAATCATAAGCCTCAAGAGAAATACCTACCACATATATACCAAGAAGCTCCCACTACAAAAGATAATGTCAAATCTATAACCAATCCACTCAACACATCTCAAAGAAGTGAATCCATGTAGTATCAACGACATCTGCAATACATAAATTGATATCTTGCAAGAACAACTCTTGTAACAAGTCTCCAATAATCTCCCAAATTCTCCAAAACCAATAGAGGAAAGAGATAAAGTAATAACCATGTCATCTCTCACATGAAATACATGAGCACAAACTAGTGATCACAATCTCTAACCAATCTCAAATCCAATGTAAGTGAAACCAAACATCCAGGAAGATAACTAAGACTAGAGAAACCATGTAAATCATAACCTGTATCATGTCCTTCCACACACACCTCTAGATGTAAACTGCGCAAGTATGATCTCCTCCATAAAAGCCCAACAAGAAGCCTCAACAACACCCAAACCATACCATATAACTAATCATGGATGTAAGCCTCTCACAAGAAGATCAAACTCATAAACCATTCCTAAACCAAAGAATATTCCCAATATAAAACCATCTCCCAAACTCAAGCAACATAACAACATATGCACATGGAGATAACCAATGCTACACCATCTCTCAAATGAACCCTCCAGAATTAACTCATGTACCATAGCTCAAGATCTATATCCATAAAAGACAAGCATAAATATAATGCAACTGATAGAAATAATGAGCTATACCTCTCAAGTAGCAAACCGCTAAGTAGACCAAGAGTGGGGAATGAGAATGCTCATCAAGATACCCATGTCTCCAAGCAAGACTCATCTAAGAACAGTCTCCTCTCAAGTCCATATCAACTGATTGCCCCTCTGACTTCTTGCTAAAACCATCAACCATCCCAACAAATACTTCTCTAATCCAAGAGAAATCAGCATCACCATCATCTCTAAGTATCCGTGAGCACCTGTAACCAACAATTTCATGCCAACTCCAAATGCAACATAGCAATATCATGAAGTATCCAGCTTATGACCAGTGTACTCAATACCAAGAAACTAAACCAAGATCAATGTCAAAGTTCCAACCATGGCCTAAGGAACATAAACATGACAACATAATCTAAATCATCTCAACCAAAGAGATAACATGCTCCACATGAAAATACTATAATGTGTCACAACTCTA
Organism: Cupressus sempervirens; assembly: GCA_028749045.1. NCBI lineage: Eukaryota > Viridiplantae > Streptophyta > Pinopsida > Cupressales > Cupressaceae > Cupressus > Cupressus sempervirens. Next base: position 599,254,108 of record CM053785.1, on the reverse strand, counting down.
AATGTGTATCAAAAGCATACCATGACATAATAATGAAATCATCCTCATACTAAGGATAACATGCCAAATAAAAGCATAAATCATACCTTTACCAAGAACCCCATAAGTCCTCAAGATGCAACCATCTCCATACACCATGAAGAAAACCGTCTCCACATACCAGGAAAAACCATCTCCACACACATGAAGATAACTGAGAACTCCATGAGTCCTCAAGATCTAACCATCTTCACACAACATGAAGATAACAAGTGCACCATGCAAATGTTAAAGATGCTTCTGAAGCAATAGGATCTATGACAAACCTCCAACATCTGCAAACACTTAATAAATATATCAATGCCAACAACTCCCACTCAACTGTGGTACCAAGTCACCTGTGACATCATAAAATCCATCTCCTAAATGAAGATCCAAACCATACCAAGAACTAATCTTGCACTGTCACCCTATCACTATCACAAGCTTCCACTAAACCATGTATCCAAGCCATCCATGACATAATGATGAAAAAACCATCCTCTAATCATGAGAATCAACCAAAGCATCAAACCATCAAAGAACTCAAAGTGCACATCATGAGCTCTTCAAAAGAAACCAAATAACCATGATCCTCAACCAAGAAGATATACCGCCATAACCAAATCAGAAATCCAAGCTAATGAACATCAAGGATGTACTTGTATATCCAATCATGTCATGCCAATCTCCATGGCACCATGATCACATCCATGAATCGAGCAACTAACACTCAATGTGTCCAACCTATCAGCATAAAATAGTCAACCACAATTCTCCACCATGACTGTACTTGGTAACAACATCTCATCCCTTCTATAAGAAGAATAAAATCAGAAAATCATGTGACTTAAGGCATAGACAACTCAAATGCAAGCTACCAATTTGAATATGCATCAATAATGAAAGATCAATGGGCAAAGACAACCCATAACCAAGAATAAATGCAACTTGTAAGTATAGACAACTTACAACATTGCACAACTTTTAGATCTAACAAGTCATCATACATATTCAAATCAAACACTAATAACCATATCATCATGAGACCAAACTTGAGTATACAATGACACCAAATCTTAAATCTCCAATGCCATAAACTCACAATGTTACCATAGTCAAAATATATCTATAAACTGTTTAGATCAATATATCACAAAATAGATCATACCAAACTTGCACCAAATCTAAACCAATGTGTATATCTCTCCAAGAGCTTTTCATTGACTACTCGAAGTCCAAAATTTGACTTCGTATGCCCAAGTTATGCCCTAATCCGTACTCAAAATAAATAACATCTGACTTTAAGGATCTTAAAACCTAAGAAAATATAGAAATCATAGAATCAAACCTATACCAAGTTGTAGTGCTCTAAATTAGCTTTCCAACACCTATAAGAACTCTAAATTTCAATATTCTGAGAGAAAGTTATGGCCATTTTACTAAGATAGTCTTTTTACCATTTTCACTGCGACTTTTCATTTTTTATTTTTTTCTGGTGATGGAAATTTCGACGGGATTAAATTTGACAGCCATCATGGGCTGAAACCAAAAAACTCTTTCAATTCCTCTAAACATGGCCAAACTAGGGCATATTATATATCAAAATTTATGAAAATGTCAACCCAGATCCAATGGTGAGGTCTGTTTTTACCCAGGAGGTCATTTCTGCATGCTACCCCCCAAAACCCTCATTTTAAATGAAACATCCAAAAAATCTTTTTATCCAAAAAATTTTACATGCCCAAATATTTTAACATCCCATCATAATAGTAAATCCAAAATCCTTAGATCTACAATAAACAACTCATATATCTTGCCCTTTCTTTTATCCTCTCATGCATTCCCATGGATTCAATCTAGGCTTACAATAATAAAATCATATCTCTGATACCACTTGCAAGGAAACTTGGCAACAAAGAATATAACCATTTCCACATAACTTGTAATAGATCTGAAATAAATATGGAATTAAAATCCACATGCAAGAGAATAGACAACATATCCACAAAATTGTGACACAAGATATACCTTAGGAAACCTCATTGAGGGAAAAACCTAGCCTCCAAAAGCATCCATCACCATGTATTATTCAACAAAAAATACCATTTCCATACAATCATGGAAGCCTTCATGGCCATAGCCACAACTGAGAAAACTATGTGAACAAGCATGAATCCACACATCCCATGCCATGCTTCCAACTTTCACAAATGCTCCCTTGGCTAACTTGTCAAGCCTTGTCTCGCTCGACTCTTGCCTTTCTCCTTCTTGTCACACCAACAACTACCCTTGTGGCTGCTTATATAGTAGCAAGACCCACAAAACCACCAAGTGGTATTACATAAACCATATGCCACCTAACCCACTAACCCCACATTTAATATTGGGCATTTAATTCTTTTCCCCAATATTAAATAATTACATGAAATATTATCACAATGTTACAATACAACTCATCAAGCATATTCCATGGGAATATTTATATGTTGCACGTCCATCTAGGCACAACATTACATAATAAAATAAAATAATAAAATATAACAATATTATGCAATGTGTGCAACACCCATTATCTCAACATAGCATTTGTCCAAGAGTGGTTGGCATTGATCACAAGGATTAGATTGTGCAACAAAACTCAAATTCCTCTGTTTCTAGCTTGTGAATCAGCAGGGTTAGCAAGTCAACTAAAATCTTTGAGCAGGGTAGGCCATGTGGACCAAAGAGTTTATTTCCTTTTGCCACCTCATGGGGTCCTCTCGATTTGACGATTCCTTTTTAAATTAATGGCACCACCCCAAAGTCCTGACCGTGGCAGTCACATAACTGCTAGCCTCTAACTGTCAATTCCTAGCCGCAACGTATCTCCCTGAGCCTACAAAGACACATGTCCCTCAGGCACTTCCTCACATTGCTTAACTTCCTCATACTTCCAAATTGCAGGCAAGTGCTAATCGTCAATTTGCACAAGATCAATGATCAGGAAACACTCTCCATTCATTGTGCCTATCCATGAAAACCTAGGCCCATGAAACACTTCAACATCTAACTCAGCTTGAATTGGCACCAACTAGCATCACCTTGGCAAACAAATGGCACCACCTAGAACAAAATTGACCCCACAAGGACATGCGATAGTGAGGCGCATGCCCGCATTACTTAAAATCCTTGCAACTTGTTATTGTGGGGAAGCATCAACCCTTGATTTCATTTGAATCTACGGTGATCAAAGCTCTGCAAAACTACATACTTGGTTAGTTGGATGGGCCAATGAGATTACGTCTTTGACTCACTTGACAATTGCCCTAGAAGTTGAGCTATCATTACCCTCTGAGAAAAGTGTGCCCATGACATCACACCATGCCATGTGTCACAAAGGCACATACCCACATTGCTTAATCTTCTTGCAACTTTATTTTGTGGGCAAGTGCTAGCCATTGATCCTGGGAGATCTGACAGTGCTCATAAAATGTGCTCTCTGAACTGACATAACTACCCTCTATGATTTCACATAGATGCGTGTCACCAGGGTGCTTGCCCGCACTGTTAGAAAGTTTGACGAAGCTTAGAATGCGAGAAAGCACCCACCATAGATTTGGACAAGATCTAACGATGCAAAAAGTTGTAGCCTGGCAAAAATAAAATAGGGAATATCATACATTTTAAATGTTTTATTTTTTGTATTTCCAGGGCACTAAAGTAATAAAAAAAAAAGTGGGGGAGAGACCGTTGGGTGGGCTGCATTCAAAGTTCAAATTTTTGGTGGGAGGCAAAAATAGGTAATAGCTACTCGATAAACCATGCACTGCACATTGCCAGTTAGTATATAATATGCCAGCCCCCTTAACATATTTTGTACTTACATTCTTCAAGACATGAATTACTATACCACTCATAACTAACATTTATGCTTGTATAGATAAAATAGTTATGAACATTGAATGCATGAGAAAATTCTTTAAAAATTTCTAACATCCAATAACATAAGCTTCTTGAGTTACAAAAGAAATACATTCCAAAACAAGAAATATTTGGACAATACTAGGCAATCCAAATATTCAATTTGGACCATGCTATTCAACGTATGGAAGGATCTCTCCCAATATTAAAGTCATGCCAACAATAATTTCTTTATATCTGACGTGATCATATGAAATGACAACCTTCCTTACATATAACTACTAATCCAATACCATTGTAGTGCCTACCCTAGTTTACATTTTTCTAGATACATTATTGCTATCATTACTGAACTCTATTAGGTCAGTTTTATGTTGATGGTTAGTAGCATTTTTTTGAGACTATAAGATATTATGTTACAGATTTAGCTGATATATGATGAGATTCTTAGACTCTACATTTCATGTATGCATGATGATTACTACATTATTCTCAATTATTGATATGTTTAGCTAAATGGATTATTATATGTGTTGTCTTATGGATACTTACCCCATACTGCATGTGTATGGTGTGCATATTTGTTCTCCTTATGTATGGAATTTTTGATGTGGTTAAGGAAGGGAGTTGTAGTCACCTACTAGTCGAGATCTACATGATGCACCACTTCCTATCATTTCTTGTTTAGCTTTGCATATATATATATATATATATTGTATGTACATGCATAGATTTTATGTAGGTTGTAGGTACCGATTATCGACTTCCCTAAATTTCCAGGATGAGCATACCCTATCGCACTATCTCAATGGTAAGCGAAGGGAGATAAATTCTCAAGTCAAAATCCTAAACCCTTAAACCATTTTTCCTAGAAAGGTAGGACAATTATCTGAGATGTTTTACCTTTCGAATGCGTCGGATGACGTAATTCATGATTTTAACCCCTTAGATTGATTTTGTATAGATTGTTCTATGATGGGTTTTCATATTTTATCTTGAAGGTCTTTGGTGAATTTTCTATTTATTCAGTCTAAAATTAAAAAAAGATTTAATTAATGATTTAATTATTTTGGGTAAAATTAATATAATGTTATGATATTTTGATATTTTGATTTTAATTAATTAGGTGGGAAATTAATTGAGTAAAATAATTAAATAAATGAAATTAAAATTAATAATAATAAAATAATAAATAAATAATAATAACAAAAATAATAAAAGAATTAAAATAAAAGTTATAAGTCTACCTAGGAGTAAGCGCACCTCTTGAATGCACGTATGTCTACAACACAAGAGTTAGTGCACGAATTAAGCACATGGTGTCTACAACCTTGTGACTCATCTAGAAGGTTGAAAAAGGCTCATGCTTAGTTTTCAACAATTATCTTATCTTTTGGTTGTTTCTAGAGACATTCTAAGTGCTTCCTGAGAGGTCCTTATATTCAAGCACTCCTAGTAGTTGGGAGAGCATCTTTGGGTGGATCCACTAATGTTGGAGAAGGAAGGGTCTTTCTCTGCAGATTTTGAGAAGAAGTGAATTAGCATCAGTGTCTCGGTAGACACTTGTGATTTTGCAAATGCTATTTTTGCTTCTTCCACTTCCTATCTTCTTCGTGTCTTCTGAATTTTTTGTAAGGATTCCATATTTCAGTTAAATGCATTTCTATCATGGGTAGTTAATTTTTGTATGAGAAAATCACATCATGCATAGATCTGAGGAATTTATGGGACTAGGGTTTAAATGCTTATGAAAAAACCTATTAGGATTAAATAGGTGAATCTAAAGAATGATCATTATAGGGGAATTTTTATTTTACAAAACTTTGAAAAGCCCTTTTGTTTAAAAATTATGTATATAAAAAAAATACATACATATTTACAAATTTGAAAATGTTTATAAAAGAAAATAAATAAATAAAAAAAAAAAATTATATATATATATATATATATATATATATATATATATATATATATATATATATATATAACGTTGCAATTTAAAAATGACATAGTGGGAAAAACATTTTAATGAAATTATTTATAAAAATATTTACTGAAGCCCCTTTGGGAAAAACTTTTATTGAAATCATTTTTAAATTTTTTTAAAAAAAATTAATTGGGAGGGATGAACCCATACCCCATGGCCCTGCACATGGTAGAGTATCTGCCATCTCAGGCACTGTGACGATAGGGGTACTCTGTACCCACTGTAGGCACAGACTTGCGACAATAGGGTACTGCGTATCCGCAACAGGCCTGTGAAACTCATAGGTTTGTTTTTATTATTGTGTGTTCTTTTTTTTAATATGTGTTATTAAGTTTTTTTTTAATAATAATTATTGTTAATAAATATTAACAATTTTTAAATATTAATTGTTAATTTTTATATATTAATAATTCTTAATTATTATATATTGAAAATTTTAATTATTAATTATTATATAATTTGTTAATGATATCTTATAAATATCAATTAATGTTGTAGTTATATTTAAAAACTAATATAAAATTAGATTAATTAAGTGTTAAGGGTATGTTTTTATAAATTAATTAATATTTCAAATTGAGTTATTTGAAAACGATATATGATTTAAAAAGAATAATTTTTCCCCAAGGTAGTATAAAGAAATTGATTTCAAAATATGGAAGGAGGGATCATTGTCAACATAGTGATTATGTAAAAATACTCTTAGAACATTTTAGAAAATTTATTTAATGAGTTACAGGGGGAAAGCTTTTACGTATCAAACAAATACATGGGTTAGGAAAAATGTACAATTTCTTTCCCTTGATATTTCACTCTTAAACGACAACTGAAAACCCCATATTTAATTCAACTAAGTTATTTTAATGAACCAAAACATGTGCTTGCATTTTGTGTTTTCTCTATGCTATCTATTTTTGGTTTTTTTTTGGGTTGACTAGATTGTTGACCAGTTATAGGACATCTACCAGAGGCTCGAGGGTTATGACTTGTGATGTCATGATGATGTCTATTGATTTCAATTCTTTTAAACCCAATCATGGTTATGAGATGGCATACTCTATGGTGTGTGTGGTTTACTGATTGATATTGTTTCCAGTCTTCTTGTGTAAGCTATGTTATATGTAACTATTTATGAGTTATCGATCAGTTATACTTGGGTTACTTTTCAGTCACCTTGATGGGATTGAAGTGTTTGTTTTGATCTTGATGATTTCATGTTGTGACATGTTTGAATTGACCATTTTGGAGTCTTCGATCAGTATTACTTTGAGATACTTTCTAGTTTCTCATTGAGAACCGATGGATATTATGATTATTATTAGATGCTTTTCAATTGCTCATGGAGAACTGATGTGATTATTATGATTACCTTTATGATGCTTTCCAGTCACTTGTATAGGGCTGAGGTGATTTTGTGATTTCTTGAGCCTAGGGTAGGTTATCTACTTTTAGTGTCGGGAAGTGGCATGCACTGGGGGCCACGGCCCTAAGTGGCTGCCAAGATAACTCATTGTAAGTTGTTTAATAAGTGAAAACATTACACTAAATACTGACTTAAATTAACCTAATAAGATAATTGTTTGTTCTCCCCCATGCCTCGAGTGCTAGTACAGACTAGGATGAGAGTAGAGAGAACACTTGGTTGCGACCTTGCATTTCATAGTATGCCTCGTCAGTATGAGAGGATACTAGTGGCCGCATATGGATCACTACAGGGTTGGGGTCTATAGAGAGACTACTAGGATAACTCTAGCATGATTCATGCGATGACACTTTCCCGCTTACATAGTAGGTTCCTACGTGTCTTGTGTGCCTCTGGCATTAGATGTCAGTCTATGTTGGAACCTTTGAGTTAGTATACTTTTAGGATTCCTAGACTTAGAGAGTACTTGTGTTATGTGATTTTTTATCTTGTGTTATGTGGGTAAAAGCACAAACCTGTGTCACCTTTTGTGATATCTTGTACAGGTTCGGCCGGAACACTTTCGGCTGTAACGGACCCAGCCGTACACACGTGGCAGTTTCGCATGCCTATGTGGCATGTACCATTTTGATCGAAAGGGTTATGGTTGAAACCTCGACACGGAATAAAACTCGGCACAAACCTCTAGCGGCTATCATTATTACTGTTGCGGTTCCTGAATGTTTGGAGAGTGAGTTAAGGGTTTCGGCTGTAACTGGTTGGTGGTTTTTCCCTCCCTATTTTTTAATAGTTTTTAAATGTATTTTTTGATTAGTAGATGTTAATCGTACTTAAAATAGTTGTTTTTTACGTATTTTGTGAGTGGAATGCTTTAAATTATTTATTTTTTAATATGTTTAAATTATTTAAATTATTTTAGACTATTTAAGAATGGTATTTAAATTAAGTTGTTAGCAAAAATGTAGTTAAACATGAGATAAAAACGTAGAAAAACATTAATTAAAAGTGTAGAAAAATATTAGGAAAAACATTAGGATAAAATATAGAAAAACATTAGTTAAAAGTGTAGAAAAACATTAGGTTAAAATATAAAAAAACATTAGCTTAAAATATACCAAAACATTGGGTTAAAATATACAAAAATATACCTTCTAACATAACCTTATATTAACTACAATCATAATCCATACCACATTCTAACCATAACATAGGCCCTCTACTAACCGAATGAACCACACTTAGATATTGATGATGTTCATTTTAACAACTAGTTATTGTTAGGTAATAATGATTCTTACATTACCAAATGACACATAACGACCTCATGATACATTTCTAGGTATTTTTATCCATATATATGTTAAGGGGACCTAGGGACTCCTACTAGGTCATTACGTCTGTTATAGGTTGTAATAGGTATTCATATGTTTACTAGCACATAATAGGTATTGTCAAGTAATAATGAGTCTTACATTACCAAACAACACATTACTTGATCACTTATGTCAACTGCATTTTTCAATACGTTATCCATACATGTGTGTCTTAAGGGGACATAGGAGTCGTAATAGGTCATACTATTTTTTATAGGTTAGATAATAAATCTTAATATGTATTATTAGGATATAATAGGTCTTATTAGGTAATGATGATTCTTACATTACCATATGACACATAACGACCTCATGATACATTTTAAAGTATTTTTATCCATATATATGTTAAGGGGACCTAGGGACTCCTACTAGGTCATTACGTCTGTTATAGGTTGTAATAGGTACATTCATATGTTTACTAGCACATAATAGGTATTGTCAGGTAATAATAAGTCTTACATTACCAAAAAACACATTACTTGATCACTTATGTCAACTACATTTTTCAATACCTTATCCATACATGTGTGTCTTAAGGGGACATAGGAGTCGTAATAGGTCATACTATTTTTTATAGGTTCTAATAAATCTTAGTATGTATTATTAGGATATAATAGGTCTTATTAGGTAATGATGATTCTTACATTACCAAATGACACATAACGACCTCATGATACATTTTTAGGTATTTTTATCCATATATATGTTAAGGGGACCTAGGGACTCCTACTAGGTCATTACATCTGTTATAGGTTGTAATAGGTATTCATATGTTTACTAGCACATAATAGGTATTGTCAGGTAATAATGAGTCTTACATTACCAAACAACATATTACTCGATCACTTACGTCAACTGTGTTTTTCAATACGTTATCCATACATGTGTGTCATAAGGGGACATAGGAGTCGTAATAGATCATACTATTTTTATAGGTTCTAATAAATCTTAATATGTATTATTAGGATATAATAGGTCTTATTAGGTAATGATGATTCTTACATTACCAAATGACACATAACGACCTCATGATACATTTTTAGGTATTTTTATCCATATATATGTTAAGGGGACCTAGGGACTCCTACTAGGTCATTACATCTGTTATAGGTTGTAATAGGTATTCATATGTTTACTAGCACATAATAGGTATTGTCAGGTAATAATGAGTCTTACATTACCAAACAACACATTACTTGATCACTTACGTCAATTGCATTTTTCAATACGTTATCCATACATGTGTGTCTTAAGGGGACATAGGAGTCGTAATAGATCATATTATTTTTTATAGGTTCTAATAAATCTTAATATGTATTATTAGGATATAATAGGTCTTATTAGGTAATGATGATTCTTACATTACCATATGACACATAACGACCTCATGATACATTTTTAGGTATTTTTATCCATATATATGTTAAGGGGACCTAGGGACTCCTACTAGGTCATTACATCTGTTATAGGTTGTAATAGGTATTCATATGTTTACTAGAACATAATAGGTATTGTCAGGTAATAATGAGTCTTACATTACCAAACAACACATTACTCGATCACTTACGTCAACTGCATTTTTCAATACGTTATCCATACATGTGTGTCTTACAGGGACATAGGAGTCATAATAGGTCATACTATTTTTTATAGGTTCTAATAAATCTTAATATGTATTATTAGGATATAATAGGTCTTATTAGGTAATGATGATTCTTACATTACCAAATGACACATAACGACCTCATGATACATTTTTAGGTATTTTTATCCATATATATGTTAAGGGGACCTAGGGACTCCTACTAGGTCATTACATCTATTAGAGGTTGTAATAGGTATTCATATGTTTACTAGCACATAATAGGTATTGTCAGGTAATAATGAATCTTACATTACCAAACAACACATTACTTGATCACTTACGTCAACTGTGTTTTTCAATACATTATCCATACATGTGTGTCTTAAGGGGACATAGGAGTCGTAATAGATCATACTATTTTTTATAGGTTCTAATAAATCTTAATATGTATTATTAGGATATAATAGGTCTTATTAGGTAATGATGATTCTTACATTACCATATGACACATAACGACCTCATGATACATTTTTAGGTATTTTTATCCATATATATGTTAAGGGGACCTAGGGACTCCTACTAGGTCATTACCTTTGTTATAGGTTGTAATAGGTATTCATATGTTTACTAGCACATAATAGGTATTGTCAAGTAATAATGAGTCTTACATTACCAAACAACACATTACTTGATCACTTATGTCAACTGCATTTTTCAATACGTTATCCATACATGTGTGTCTTAAGGCGACATAGGAGTCGTAATAGGACCTCATGATACATTTCTAGGTATTTTTATCCATATATATGTTAAGGGGACCTAGGGACTCCTACTAGGTCATTACGTCTGTTATAGGTTGTAATAGGTATTCATATGTTTAAACTAGCACATAATAGACTGACCTTACTATCAACCTTAATAAAACTATATCCCATTTACTTTATTAACATTCTTAACTCTAATTCAAACTAGTAAATTAAGTCATGAGTTCTAAATTGTAAATTAACATTTGCTAACTAAACTCATTTACTTATCTAGTAACAAATTTTTCTATCCCTATGTCCTAACTCTCATCTACACTCTGGGCCATAATCATCAAAGCATTTACATCAAAATTTAGATTTTAGTCAAGAATTATATTTTTTTATTGCATGTATGTACATGTGTGCACTTAGTTATCATTTAATCAAGAAATTTTATTTTATTTTTATTGCATATACATGTACATGTACGAATATTTATTTTTCACATTTGCATGAGCACTTTACAATGTACATTAGATACGGTCTCTAAGATAATTTGTTTTAAAATACATATGTATGTTACATGATTGTTCATTTAACACCATACATTTAATGTTGTGTATTTATATGTACATGTGTTTCAAATTAAATTTAACTTTTAATTATTTTAATTTAAATAGACTTGTATGTTTATATTTGTATATATATGCATGTGCAGATCTCTAGATATTTATCACTCAGATTGTAGCTTCACATTCATATTCTCATATTTATTTTCATATGTACACTATGGCATCCAGTTCTAGGGATCATGCTCCTACATCCTCAGGGGATGCCAGTGTTCATGGTGGGGGTCAGAGTGTTGAGTCTGGTACAGCACGTAGAGCAACCTCCACCCATGATAGACAGCAGTTATTTAGAGATACAATGGCGAGATTATCTCGTGCTATGTAGGTTTTGGATAGCTCACTTTCCTCTTCTACCACCCTCCCTAATAGGGAGAAGGTTATAGCGATGCGAGAGGAGTTATTTCGTATGATTCAGACAATTGAATCAACACCCAACAACTCTAAGACAGGTCTCATATCTCTTCTCCTAAATAACTTGACAAATAATTGTGCCTGTCCAAATATAATTTTATCCTTGAAATATTCATCCCACATGTTCTGACAATGCTTTTTGATAGTGTTATCACTTATCATATCTTTAGATGGAATTTGGTTAAAAAGTAGTTCTTCATCCAAATCCATCAAATTTTTTATGCTTTCTAATTTGTCTCTATCAATAGAACTGCCAATTTTTTCCTCTTCATTACTTTCATTTTCTTCATGAATCTCATCATGTTCAGGAATTTCAGTAGGTTGGTTTTGAGCATGTTTTGTATGGCCTTTCATTTTGTCATCTCTTTTTCTATCATATTTCCTTGATCTTTTCCTTTTACTACCCATTGAATAATTCAACCTATAGAAAAAAAAAAAAAAAATTAGATTTCACTAAATATCAGCTAATGGTTCAATATGTAATACATAAAAATAAAAATAATTAGAAGAGAAAAAAAGCACCTTCAAATTATTCGATCCTTTGCAATATTGATTAAATCCGCAAAACAATTGTTGAAAATTGCTTCAAAATTAATTGTTTTTTGCAAATCTTCTTTCAATTTTCACTATCCCTATATATTTAATTATTTAAAAAAGAGAAAACAATATTTTTTATATATCAAAAAGTCACACTAACCGCTAGCGGTTTCTCAAGCCGACTAGGGGTTTCGGTCGTAACTGTTTCGGCCGAAACGGTTATGGCCGAAACAGTTCCGGCCGTAACTGTCTATGTGGCAGCCTATGTGGCAGCCAAACAAGCAAAAATTAGAACTTCTGTAAACATCTCACTTTGAAGGCCAATTTGACCTACTAAATTGAAGTATTTTTTAAAACTAAAAATATACTTTAGTAGTTCTCGGAGTCACGATTATGATTGTATAATTTTTTTAAAGTTTTGATTATGAATAATATGTTATAATTTAAAAATATTACAAGTAGGTATCTTAAGATTCAGGAAGATGTCTATTCAAAAATAAGAAAAAAATTGTAAATCATGTTAATTTTTTTTTTTTTTTAATGGTGCACTAGAGGAGAGAGTCTTCTTCAAGAATATGTAATTTTAAAAAAAAAATATGTAGATTTGATGGAAAATGTTTGACAGGAGAAAAAAACTGTCTATTTCTAATAACTTTGACTTTGACCAGTTATAACTTCAAAAATATTAGCCGAATTTCAATTTTTATTTTTCGGTGCACTAGGTATACATGTTAACTCTAACATATTCCAAAATCAAACCAAAATATGAAGATTTGCATATATTTGTTTGACAGCAAAAAAACTCTATATTTTTAGTATTTTTAAAAAATTAAAAAATACACTTTAAAAATTCAAAAATAAATAAAATTTTCACTCAATTTAAAAAAAAAAAATTATAGACATAAACTTCATCCAATTTTACACATTTCATTAGTTTACATCATCTTCAAATTCTAAGCACAAATGCCACTTTTATTTCGTTAAAGTTGAAGACTTTAAATTCTGATATCACTTCTCCTTTATAAAAGGTGACACGGGTTTGTGCTTTTACCCATGTGATTTTTTTGTCCTATTTGGGACTTGAGACTATCTCCTTAGCATGGTGGGAGTGGGCCATTTAGGTCCCACATAGTCGAGTGGTAGTGCTTTTTCACTCTTACCATTTGAGATCTGTCTGAGACACCATGACTAAAGCATTCTTTGTTGGCACTTATCTTCATTCTGTTCTTGGATTATGATTGAGGATAGGTATCCTTATATTGATGATTAGCATATGATAGATGATGTTATTTACTTATCTTATGCTTTATTTTGCATGATTAGATTTCCTATGCATATGTTGTAGCATGCTAGATTTCTTTCTGCATATGATGTAGTATGTTTTAGGAGTGACATTCCTACTATGATATTATCGATGATCTCTTTAGTAACTTGGAATGTTATGCATGGAGGGATGGCTAGGGCCCACAATGGTCTAATTATGCTATTTACGATTGGGAGGAATCGTGTACTTAGATAATTATGTGTTATGATTTATGGTTATTTGTTATGATGGATGTTTATATCTTCTATGATGTTGTATCATGTATGAAATGTGGTTTAATTTACTTTATTGCACTTGCATCATGGATTAGAATAGGATGATTTACTTTATTTTCACACATGTATATTCTTTTATGTCTTTCATACCATGTGACATGTACAGTGGATGATTGAGCATTCTAAAATGTAAATTTACTAAAGGAAATTTGGAACAAAAGTATATTGTTAAGAACATTGGCCTTTTCATTATTATTCATGTGGATGTGGTATTATATGGAATCAATATTAGTTAATTTAAATTTGATTCAATGTTAAGGGATCCTTAAGGAATGTAACCTGTTATGTATGTATATGTATATTTTAGTTGAGTGTTTGTTATTGCTTCCGTTTCTATGTGTATGTTGTGAATGGTTTAACTTTCATGTTTAAAAAAAAAAAATGCTACCAAACTTAGTGAAACTTTAGGTTAATTCTTTTGGATCCCTTGGCGGGGCATTACATTTGGTATCAGAGCCCAAGTTTCTACATTGGGAGCTCTGGGTATTTTGGAACAAAACAAGGAGCTTGAACTATCATGTGTATCTCTTTCAAATTGAAACTTGAAACTAGGTGAACTGAAACAGAATCTAAAAACTATTACTTGCATATGTTTCACACTACAACACTTAGCTTTCAAAACTAAAAATTCTACTTAAACTTAAGCATAGGCAAAACTGAAATTAAACTTGGTCTATTTGCAAAACATGTGCCTTTTATGCTATATAGTAGCATGCATTATGGTTGTAATAGTATTTTGTATCTTGGATAGTGTCCAAGATGGTATTTTGGACAAGGTCTTCTGTTAGAGGCTGTGGAAGAGGCTGTGGTCATGGTAGAGCTATTAGTGTCCATGAGTCTATCTGCAAAGGGCCTACTCAAGAAGAGAGTGGGGGAGAGCATGCTAGTGAGCAACAGGAAGAAAGCCTTAGAGGGGACCAAGCTGAGTCTAAGGAGGTTAACTTGAGACAGATGATGCAAACCATTCTTGATTGCCTACTACCTGTTCATGATCAGCATAGAGCACATCACTTAGAACATGAGCATAGATCTAGGTCTAGGAGCCCTCAGAGGGATCAACATAGATCCATTGTATCTACTCAGATGAAGGACCTTTCAAGATCCAAGGTCAAGCCTTTTAATGGGTAGGGTTTTGGATATGTGGCCGAATAGTGGCTTATTGCCCTTGAAAGGATTTTTTCCATGTAGGACTTTGACAGTAATGTTAAAGTGAGATTTTTTATTACTGATCTAGAGAATTTTTGGGCCACTTGGTGGACAATTGAGGCAAAGAAGTTGGGCATAGATATGAACAGTGTCACTTGGGAGCTATTCTTAGAGAGTTTTTGCAAGCGATTCCTACTAGAGGAATGGAAGTAGCAAAGAGAAGATGAGTTCCATAACCTTAGGCAGTATTCTATGACTATAACAGAGTATGAGTGCAAATTCTATGAGCTCATGTCCTTTTTAGGATTCAGTGACAACTTAGCTCAGTTGACACAACACTTTGTTAGAGGTTTGAACAACCGTATAATTGGGGGTGTCAAGGTATTTGAGAGTAAAAGCCTCAAGGATGGGTATGATGAGCCATCCTTGTAGAAAAAAGTGTCAACCTTCGATAGGGAGGTTTTATTGGAGCACCTCTAGCATCAAGATCTATGGGCAACCATAACTCAGGTGGAAACATGAAGCCTCCTTTTCCTAAGGGGAAACAGTTTCAACAACAGTCTCATTAGTCATAGCAGTAGAAGGGATCGTACCCTCAAGCTCAAGGTGGGGGTGAAGGTTCTAACACCAAGAACAACCGTAATGCTCAATGTAATAAACAAAATCAGCACACTCAACCTACTTAGAGTAGTCAGTCTTTTGTTAGCAGGGATAGCCACAAGCAGTCAAATGCACCACCTTTAGGGAGAGGATCTGGAAGAAGTACAAGATGTTTTACATGTGGGTAGGTTGGATGTTTTGCAGCTCACTATTCACAATGAGCACCTCATTATTCAGGTCCTAGGCCAACAACATCAGAGCCTTCAGTTGGAGATGTAGGTAGAGCTCATGGAGTGTTTGCAGTGGTAGATCACTATTAGGCAGACCATCAGGGGATAGTGGTTGAAACCATAGGAGCTATTTGAGGTACACCTCTTTCAATGTTATTTGATTTAGGTGCTACAAATTCTTTTATTTCTCCATCTCTAGTTGCTAAGTGTAAGCTAGAAGTGGTGAAGCAAGATCATGGTTGGCAAGTGGAACTAGCCTTAGGCATTAAGGTCTCCACAGATTCTGTAGTCCATAAGTGTGTGCTTAACATAGGAGGATTTGATATTGCAGTTGACCTTCAAGTTATACCTCTTGTTTCCTATGATGTGGTTTAAATAATGGATTGGCTTGGCTCTCATAGAGCTAGAATAGACTATAGGAAGAAGATTATAATGTGTTAGGATGACCAAGGGAAGGATGTGAAGATTGTTGGGACACTGAGGCCTATATCTCTACAGATGATTTTTGTTATGCAATTGAAGTGGAGTTTCTATAAGGGATGTTAGATATTTACTATTATAGTAAATGAGTTTGATGAGGAAGATCCTGTGGGAAAGATTTTAGATCACCCGATTTTACAGGAGTATGCAGATGTTTTTTCGAGTGAGATTCTAGGCATGCCACTGAAAAGGGACATTGATTTCAGCATTGATCTTATTCTAGGAGTAGAGCCTATGTCTAAAGCTCCTTATCATATGACTACACAAGAATTTGGTGAGTCATATCTTTAGCTTGAGGAACTTTTGGCCAAAGGGAGTATTTGACCTAGTGTGTCACCATGGGGAGCTCCAGTGCTCTTTGTGAAAAAGAAAGATGGTTCTTTGCACCTTTGTATTGATTACAGTTAGCTAAATAAGGTGACAATAAAGAACAAGTATCCTCTACCAAGGATCAATGACTTATTTGATTAGATCAAGGGAGCTACAGTATTCTCCAAGATCAACTTTAAGTCAAGATACTATCAGCTTCGCATAAAGGAAGCTGACATTCACAAGACCGCCTTTCAAACTTGCTATGGACACTATGAGTTCATAGTGGTACCTTTTGGGTTGACTAATGCTCCATTATTGTTCACAAGCTTGATGAATGGGATGTTTTGATCTTATTTTGATAGGTTTGTACTTGTGTTCCTTGATGATATATTGATATATTCTAAGTCTCAGAAGGAACATGAGGAACACCTACGATTGGTTTTACAGTGCTTGAGAGATAATCAACTTTATGCCAATGTGGCTAAGTGTGAATTCTTCAAATCAGAGATTCAATATTTAGGGCACATCATATTAGGTGATGGTATTTCTATAGACCTTGTGAAGATCTAGGAAATAGTAGATTGGCCTACATTAACTAATGTGTTAGAGATGCATAGTTTCATGGGTCTAGCTAGTTATTATCACATATTTGTCCAAAACTTCTCTAGAATAGTGCATCTTATCACTTCCCTTCAGAGAAAGGAAAGGAGTTTATACGGACATAAAAATGCAAGGAAGCATTTTGGAAGCTCAAGGAGCTTTTGACCAGTGCACCAATCTTAGCAGTACCTGATCTAGAAGATGATTTCATGGTATGTACAAATGCTTCCCTTGAAGGGATTCGAGCAGTTTTTATGTAGAATGAATAGGTGATTGCATATGAATTGTGCAAACTTAAGGATAATGAGCTAAATTATCGTACACATGATCTTGAGTTAGAAAAAGTAGTTCATGCTTTGACAAGGTGGAGACATTTCTTGTTGGGGGACTGATTTGAACTACATAGTGATCATCGTAGTCTTCAGTACATTTTCACTCAACCTAATATGAATGCTCGCTAGAGGCAATGGATGGAATTTCTATGTGAGTGTGACTTCGAGGTAAAGTAAATTCAAGGAAAGGAGAATGTAGTGGTAGATGCTTTGAGTCACAAGAGACATGTGATATTTTTTATGACTCTTAGTGTTGATTTGAGGAGTCAAATTCTTCAGGCACTTCCTACATATTCTTGGTACCAGGAGGTGTGCAGAGAAATAGATTTAGGGAGACCTTTGGAGGGTAAGTTTTTAGGCTATGCCCTAGAGTTAGATGGTCTTTTGAGACATTTAGGAAGGATTTATGTGTCACTACTGGATGAGCTTCGCCCCTTGATTCTAGCAAAGGTCCATCGTGCACCTTACTCAACACATCCAGGTGTCAAGAAGATGCATGCTGATTTGCGACATTTATTCTATTGGTCTAGGATGAAGCGTAACATTTTCAATTATGTGGCTAGGTGTCTTAAGTTTTAGAGAGTGAAGGAAAAACATGAGCATTCAGTAGGACTCTTGCAACCAAATCTTATTCCTTCATGGAAGTGGGACATCATCTCTATGGACTTTGTAGTAGGATTTACCTATGACTGCTCATTGTCATGATGCTATCATGGTCACCGTTGATCAGTTGACTAAGGTGGAATATTTTTCACCAATTAGATCTTCCTACATGGTAGCTTCTATAGCTAATGTCTTCATGCATAATATTGTGAGACTACATGGTATTCCCCAAAAGATCATTTCGGATAGGGATCTTGTGTTCACATCCGCATTCTGGACATCGTTGCAACATGAGCTTGGAGCACAATTGAATTTCAGTTTGGCATATCACCTAGAGACAAATGGTCAGAAAAAGAGAGTGAATCAAGTTCTAGAAGATATGTTAAGGATGTATGTGATGGATATGTAGACACATTGAGAGGTCTATCTCTACCTAGTGGAGTTTGCTTACAACAATAGGTATCATAGTTCTATTGGCATGGCACCATTCCAGGATTTATATGAACATCCTTGTCATACACCTTTGAGTTGGGATAGTCTTGAGGAACACATCTTATTGGGTCCTGAGATGGTTTGAGATATGGAGCAATAGGTAGTGCATATCTTTGAGCACTTGACTATAGCACAAGATAGGTAGAAAAAGTATGTTGATCCACATAGGACAGATAAGCAATTTTCTATGGGAGACAAGGTATTCTTGAGAGTGCATCCACAGAAGAGTTTGATCCAATATGGAAAGGGTTCAAAGCTAGCACCTCACTTTGTGGGACCATTCGAGATTCTTGAGAGGATTGGCCCAGTTGTTTATCGCCTTGCTTTATCACCTAGCCTAGCTCACATTCATGATGTTTTCCATGTTTTAGTACTTAGGTAGTATATCCCTAATGTAGCACATGTTCTTGATTAGAATGTGTTGCAGGTAGAGGATGGGTAGCTGGCTTTAGAGCTGGTTTGTATTCTAGAGCAGCGGGAGTTGACCCTTAGGGGTCGAATCATAGAGCAGGTAAGGGTCCAATGGGACCCTACTGATGACTCTTCAACTACATGGGAGGAAGCAGCTAGATTATGGGATTTATATCCGTACTTGTTTGTAGGCTTCCGGGAGTATTCCTAATCCTAGGGGGGGTGGATGTAGTGCCTGCCCTAGTTTACATTTTTCTAGATACATTGTTTCTATCATTACCGAATTTTGTTAGGTCAGTTTTACGTTGATAGTTAGTAGCATTGTTTTGAGACTATCAGATATTTTGTTATAGATTTAGCTGATATATGATGAGATTTCTTAGACTCTACATTTCATTTATGCATGATGATTATTACATTTTTCTCAGTTATTGATGATGTTTAGCTAAATAGATTATTATATGTGTTGTCTTATGGATACTTTCCCCATACTACATGTGTATGGTGTGTGTGTTTGTTATCCTTATGTATGGTGTTTCTAATGTGGTTAAGGAAGGGAGTCATAGTCACCTACTAGTTGGGATCTACATGATGCACCACTTCCTGCCATTGCCTATTTAGCTTAGCATATATATATATATATATATATATATATATATATATATATATATAGTATGTACATGCATGGATTTTATGTAGGTTGTAGGTACCAAGTATCGACTTCCCTAAATTGCCAGGATGAGCATACCCTATCGCACTATAATGCCCCGCCAAGGGATCCAAAAGAATTAACCTAAAATTTTACTAAGTTTGCCAAACAATTTTTTTTTTAAATTTTAAACATGAAAGATAAAACATTCATATCAAACACATAGTAGCGGAAGTAATAACATATATACAACTAAAAACATTCATAACAGGTTACATTCCTTAAGGATCCCAAGACATTGAATCACATTTAATCTTAATGAATACTAAGTCTAATGTCTATAATATACATTTGTTCTAAATGCCTCTTTGCAATTAAATTCAGAATGCTCAATCATCCACTATACATGACATAGGATATTAAAGACTTAAAAGAATATACATGTGTGAAAATGAAGTACATCATCCTATTCTAATCCATGATGCAAGTGCAATAAAGTAAATGAAACCACATGTCATACATGATACCACATCATAAAAGATAACCATAAATCATAACACATAATTATCTAAGTGCACAATTTCTCCCAACTGTAAATAGCATCATTAGACCATTGTGGGCCCTAGCCATCCCTCTGTGTGTATCATCCCAAGTCACCAAAAAGATCATCGGTATTAACATAGTAAATAGGGATGTCACTCCTAAAACATACTACATCATATGTAGAAAGAAATCTAACATGCAATTTAAAAACAAAAAATAAGTAAACAACATCTATCATATGCTAACCATCAATATAAGGATACATGTCCATCATCATAATCCAAGAATAGAATGAAGATAGATGCCAACCAAGAATGCTCTAGCCACGATGTCTATGGATAGATCCCAAATAAGATATCAAATCCATACATAGTCTCAAGTCCCAAATAGGATATCAAATCACATATCATAAGATAAAAAATCACATAACATAAGTACTCTCTAAGTCTAGGAATTCTAATAGTTTACTAACTCAAAGGTTCCAATCACAAACTGACATCTAATCCAAGAGGCACAACAAAGACATGTAGGAAACCTACTATGCAAGAAGGAAAGTGTCATTGTACGGATCACACTAGAGTTACCCTGGTAGTCTCTCAATAGACCCTAGCCCCCTAGTGATCCCTATGCAACCACTAGTATACTCTCATACTGACGAGGCATACTACGAAATGCAAGGTCACAACCAAGCATTCTCTCTACTCTCATCCTAGTCTATACTAGCACTCAAGGCATGGGCGAGAACATACAATTATCTTATTAGGTTCATTTAATCCCCATTTAGTGTAAATGTTTTCACTTATTAAAACAACTTACAATGAGTTACCCTGGTAGCCACTTAGGGCCCTGACCCCCGTTGCAAGCCACTTCTCGACACTACAAGTAGATAACCTACCCTAAGCTCATGGAATCATAAATCACAAAATCACCATAGCCCTATACAAGCAACTGGAAAAATACCAAAAGATAATCCACAATAACAACATCAAATCTCCATGAGCAACTGAAAAGCATCCATTGATAATCATGACCACAACAACTCTCTATTGGCAACTGAAGGTATCAATGATAATCACAATATCCATTCGTTCTCATCAAGCAACCAAAAAATATCTCAAAGTAATACTAATCGAAGACTCAAAATGGTCGAGTCAAAACATGACAATATTAAGAAAAAAATCAACACTTCAGTCCCATCACGGCGATTGGAAAGTAGTCCAAGGATAACTAATCGATGACTCAAAAATGGTTAAGTCAAGTATCTCAGATACTTACACCTTAGCTTCACACAAGAATAATGGAAAGAAATAAAAATCATTAAATACAAACATCTCATAGAGCATGCCATTGCATTACCATGGTTGGGTTTAGAAAGATTGAGATCAAATAACATCAACATGCCATCACATTGACATAACCCTTGAGCCTCTGGTAACAACATAAGACTGGTCAAAGCTAGGACAAACCCCAAAACCCAAAAATACATATAGCATAGAGAAACAAGATACAAACACATATTTTAGTTTACTTTTGCAATCACATGGTTAAGCCAAATATGAGGTTTTTGATTTTGTTTCAAGCATATTTCAAGAGTATAAGATTCTTCTACAAGTCAACCCATTTATTTCTTTGAATAAAGCATAGAATTATCCTTCCATTATTTTAAAACAATTTTCTAAAATAATAAGAAGATAATTTCTTACTTATCTAAATCATTAAACAAGCTTCAATTGACTTCTAATAAAATCATTCACATTATTCAAAACATTAGAATAATACTTATCAACTTTCAAATAATTAGTTTACAATTTTGTTTAAACACTTCAAGAACAATCATTTATTTAAAATAATCCTCATTGATTTTAAGTAAAATCAATCTCATTAATAATTCAATTATTTAATTTCACTTATTAATATCTCTTTTCTTTTATTTTTCCCTCATTTAAAAATCCATTTACTTAAATTGACTAATAATTAATTACACTTCTTCTACTATTAACTAATCTTAATTAAATTAAATTAAATTAGATTAGTTAATAAATCATATAAAACTAATGCATAATAATAAGATTCTATTTTAATTTGAACCCAAACCCGAATCAATTTCTAAATCTTGATTCTACTAAGGGAAGATTGCAATAATATTTTTAATTCTCATAACTGGATGAAACAATATACATGCCCGAATTGCAAAATTGAAGGTGCATTCATAGAGAA
This sequence comes from Cupressus sempervirens, assembly GCA_028749045.1. Lineage (NCBI taxonomy): Eukaryota > Viridiplantae > Streptophyta > Pinopsida > Cupressales > Cupressaceae > Cupressus > Cupressus sempervirens. The sequence continues at coordinate 599,231,282 of CM053785.1, read as the reverse complement.
TTATTCAGACACACATAATAGACACGATGAAGATATGAAGAGAAAGAGCGTAATAAAATATGTGAAATAATCACGAGTGCCTACCTAGACACTGATGCTAATTCCCTACACCTCAGAAAATTGTAGAGAAGCTCCTCCTCTTAGAACATTCTCCTTTCCAAAAATTCCTTCCTTCTCCAACATTCACAATTCCTCCAAGAACCAAACCCCTCCTGAATGACTAGAAGTGCTTGTAGAAGAATATGAGGATGTAGAAGCATATGAGCTTCTCGAATGCATGTAAGCTTGTCCATACACACTAGGAGAGCCTCTATTTAAAGCCCTCTAAGATGCATCTAGAATGTGTCTAGAAAGAACTAGGAGATAAGCATGAAAATTAAGTATGTAACTTCCACGACAAGAAGATAGACATGATGAGGTCTCTAGAATGTTGTAGACACCATGTGCTCAAATAATGTGCTAACTCCTAAGTGTAGACAACACGTGCATAATTAGAGTGCAAACTCCTCTGTTGTCAACATGACAACTCACGAGAGTTCGCATACTCCTATGTGAATAAATATTAAAATAATACACATTAATTTATTTAATATTCACTTTATTATTTTTTTAATAATTTATTAATTTTAAATCTCATGCACACATCCTACAATCTAGAATCTTTTAATAATTTTAATATCCTTTCCACTTTTAAATTTATTTTTGAAACTCAATTGATAAAATATTTACTAACTTAAATAATAATATTATTTAGCATTTATTTAAAAATGAACTCTAAATATATTATTATTAAATTAAATAAATATTATCACGTTCCAACTTTAAACTTATAACTTTTATTTTCAAATTTAATTCTTTTATTTAATTAATTTCCCAATTAATTAAATTAAATTAATATTAAAATATCATATTAATTTTCCATTAAATTAAATCATTAATTAAATCTTTTAATTAGACTTAATTAATAGAAAATACACCAAAGACTCATAAAATAAAATACGAAAACCCATCTTAGCAAAACACATACAAAATCAAACCAAGGGTTAATATCATGAATTACGTCATCTAATGCATTCAAAAGGTACTCGAATTTGATACTTGTCTTAATTTTCAATTAGAACAAATGGCTTAAAGGGTTGGGATTTGGACTTGAGTATTTATCTCCCCTCTCTTACTATTGAGATAATTCGATAGGGTATGCTCATCCTGGCAATTCAAGAAAGTCGATACCCAATACCTGCAACCTGCATAAAATCCATGCATGTACAAGCACAATATATAATAAGCTATATAGGCAATGGCAGGAAGTGGTGTATCATGTAGATCTCGACTAGCAGGTGACTATGACCCCCTTCCTTAACCACATCAAAAATGCCATACAGAAAGAAAACAAACACGCACACCATACACATGCAAGTATGGGGTAAGTATCCATAAGAAAACACACACCGCATAAACCATCTATTTAATTATCGTCAATAATTGAAATCACTTGAATATTCATCATGCATACATGAACTATAAAGTACCAAGTAATCTCATCATAGAATAAATTGAATCTGAAACAATATCTGATAATCTCAAAATAATGTTACTAATTATCATCATCATAAAACTGTCCTAAAAGAGTTTGGCAATGTCAGCAAAATGTGAACTAGGGGCAGGCACTACATGCACTATCTCAATGGTAAGAGAAGGGAGATAAATCCTCAAGTCCAAATCCTAAACCCTTAAACTAATTGTCCTAGAAAGGTAGGACAAGTATCTGAGATGTTTTACCTTTCGAATGCGTCAGATGATGTAATTCATGATTTTAACCCTTTAGATTGATTTTGTATGGATTGTTCTATGATGGGTTTTCATATTTTATCTTGAAGGTCTTTGGTGAATTTTCTATTAATTAAATCTAAAATTAAAAATGATTTAATTATTTTGGAAAAAATTAATATAATGTTATGATATTTTGATATTTTGATTTTAATTAATTATGTGGGAAATTAATTGAGTAAAAGAATTAAATAAAAGAAATTAAAATTAATAATAATAAAATAATAAATAAATAATAATAACAAAAATAATAAAAGAATTAAAATAAAAGTTATAAGTCTACCTAGGAGTAAGCGTACCTCTTGAATGCACGTATGTCTACAACACATGAGTTAGCACACAAATTAAGCACATGGTGTCTACAACCTTGTGACTCATCTAGAAGGTTGGAAAAGGCTTGTGCTTAGCTGTCAACACTTATCTTATCTTCTGGTTGTTTCTAGAGACATTCTAGGTGCTTCTTGAGAGGTCCTTATATTCAGGCACTCCTAGTCGTTGGGAGAGCATTTTTGGGTGGATCCGTGAACATTGGAGAAGGAAGGGGCTTGCTCTACAGATTCTAAGGAGAAGTGAATTAGCATCAGTGTCCAAGTAGACACTTGTGATTTTGCAAACGTTATTTTATCTTCTTCCACTTCCTGTCTTCTTCGTGTCTTCCAAATGTTTTCTAAGGATTCCATATTTTAGTTAAATGCATTCTTGTCATGGGTAGTTAATTTTTGTATGAGAAAACCACATCATGCATAGATCTGAGGAATCTATGGGACTAGGGTTTAAATGCTTATGGAAAAACCTATTAGAAGGATTAAATAGGTGAATCTAAAGAATGATCATTATAGAGGAATTTTTATTTTACAAAACTTTGAAAAGCCCTTTTGTTTAAAAATTATGTATATAAAAAAAATACATACATATTTACAAATTTGAAAATGTTTATTAAAACCGTTTATAAAAAAAAATTATATATATAAAACGCTGCAATTTAAAAATGACATAGTGGGAAAAAATTTTTAATGAAATTATTTATAAATTTTTTTTACTAAAGCGCTTTTGGGAAAAACTTTTATTGAAATTGTTTTAAATTTTTTTTTAAAAAAATTAATTGGGAGGGACGAACCCATACCCCATGGCCCTGCACATGGAAAAGTACCTACCATTTTAGGCACTACGACGACAGGGGTACTCTATACCCACTATCAGCACAAACCTGTGACAGTAGGGTACTGCGTACCCGCGACAGGCTTGCAAAACTCACAAGTTTGTTTTTATTATTGTGTGTTCTTTTTTTTAATGTGTTATTAAGTTTTTTTTTAATAATAATTATTGTTAATAAATATTAACAAATTTTAAATATTAATTGTTAATTGTTATATATTAATAATTCTTAATTATTATATATTGAAAATTATTAATTATTAATTATTATAATTTGTTAATGATATCTTATAAATATCAAGTAATGTTGTAGTTATATTTAAAAAATAATATAAAATTAGATTAATTAAGTGTTAAGGGTATGTTTTTATAAATTAATTAATATTGCAAATTGAGTTATTTGAAAACGATATATGATTTAAAAAGAATAATTTTTCCCCAAGGTAGTATCGAGAAATTGATTTCAAAATATGGAAGGAGGATCATTTTCAACATAGTGATTATGTAAAAATACTCTTAGAACATTTTAGAAAATTTATTTAATGAGTTACGAGGGGAAAACTTTTACCTATCAAACAAATTCATGGGTTAGGAAAAATGTACAATTTCTTTCCCTTGATATTTCTTTTCGCTTCTATGTGTATGTTGTGAATGGTTTAACTTTCATGTTAAAAAAAAAAAAGCTACCAAACTTAGTGAACCTTTAGGTTAATTCATTTGGATCCCTTGGCGGGGCATTACAACCATTGAGGAATGCTCAATGCACATCTTATACATTTAGAAAAACTGGTCACAATTATATTTTTGTTCATAACATACCAAACAGAGCCAATTTAGCTATCCAAGGCTATTTTGTCCTTACATTCTTCAAGACATGAATTACTATACCACTCATAACTAACATTTATGCTTGTACAGATAAAATAGTTATGAACATTGAATGCATGATAAAATTCTTTAAAAAGTTCTAACACCTAATAACATAAGCTTCTTGAGTTATAAAAGAAATACATTTTGAAACAAGAAATGTGTGGACAATGCCAGACAATCCAAACATTTGATTTAGACCATGCTATTCAACATATGGAAGGATCTCTCCCAATATTAAAGCCACGCCAACAATAATATCCTTATATCTGACCTGATCATATGAAATGACAAGCTTCCTTACATATAACTTCTAATCCAATACTAGTGAGGAATGCTTAATGCACATCTTATACATTTAGCAAAACTGGTCACAATTATATTTTTGTTCATAACATACCAAATAGAGCCAATTTAGCTATCCAAGGTTTGCACAGGTTAGTTGCTCAATAAAACATACACCACACATTGTCAATAAGTATATAATATGCCAGCCCCCTTAGCATATTTTGTCCTTGCATTCTTCAAGACATGAATTACTATACCATTCATAACTGACATTTATGCTTGTATAGATAAAATAGTTATGAACATTGAATGCATGATAAAATTATTTAAAAAGTAATAACACCCAATAATATAAGCTAGTTGAGTTATAAAAGAAATGCATTCTGAAACAAGAAATATGTGGACAATACCAGACAATCCAAATATTCGATTTAGACCATGCTATTCAACATATGGAAGGATCTCTCCCAATACTAAAGCCATGCCAACAATAATATCCTTATATCTAACCTAATGATATGAAATGACAAGCTTCCTTACATATAAGTACTAATTCAATACCAGTGAGGAATTCTTAATGCTTATCTTATACATTTAGCAAAATTGCTCACAATTATATTTTTGTTCATAACACACCAAACAGAGCCAATTTAGCTATCGAAAGCTACGAGTTAGCTACCCAATAAACCATACACCAGACATTGCTAGTCAATATATAATATGCCAGCCCCCTTAGCATATTTTTTCCTTACATTCTTCGAGACATGAACTACTATACCACTCATAACTGACGTTTATGCTTGTACAAATAAAAGATGTCTCTCTCAACTTTGGTTGTTTGCATGTGGCAAAGGGATTCATCCTTATTTTATCAAAAATAATTCATGGTACCATTCCAATTAAGAATAAGGGGTCGGCCAACAAAAAATGTTTTTCCAGATAATAAGGTTGCAATCCCTAGACTCATCTCTTTCACATTGAAGACTGAACTTGATCTCTAATCTAAGCCATTTAACTTCACAAAAGATCAACCAGAAATCCATTGTCATTTTACACCTTTTTTTAATTTTAATTTTAATAAAGTGCACAAATCATTGAATCATTGAACAAGCATTTGGAGGAGGAAGCCGATCACTAGTACATCCCAGAGCTTTGAGCCAAGGAATAAGATAATCATTTTTTGTAGTAGGTCTGAGCCTCATTGGTTGGAATATTCTCAAAAACTGTAAGAAAAGAATTGCACGAGAAAGGTCGACACAAACTGGAAGAATGAAAATGAAAAAGAGGTTAAAAAATTTATGGATCACAATGGATTTTGACATTTTCAAGAATGTATTCTAGGATTTTGGTCGTTACATTGACAGCTCTGCGAACGATATAATCGCCCACTATACAGTTGCCTGGAGACTTGAGCACAAAAGCCAAGGGATGTGCGTCTCCAATGTGCATTATTGCAACATCCCTCACATATGGCACGTGCTATTTGGTCAAATATTTACTAGCCTCATAGCCAGCAGTGAGCACTATACCTATAAATGTCACATCAAGAGAACGACGAGATGACATGCAAGGGTGCCCATAGTGATTGGGTGACAACAGCTACCGGCACCGGCTGCCGAATGTATTGGCCCCATTGTTATGTATGGTATGTATCCAACTACATTCGTATGTGTAGTTACTAAGTGTGCGAAAAATTTATATATTGTCAGAACTTAACAAAGTGTCACGAATTAATATAATTTAAGTGTTTACATAATTTTTTTAATTATGTTAATAAATTTATTATTACTATTTTGTTATGTGAAAAATATTATTTTTCAAAATGGTAAGTAAATTTATTTAAACAACTTTTTTTCTTTCACAAAGTATAAATCTAGATTTTTTTGTTGTAATCTTTTAATTATAATGTATCATTTTAAAAAAAAAATTATATTGAAAATTTCAATGGCATAATTTAATCTAAATATTCTTCCAAACAAGTCATTCTTATATACATATACATATGTACATATATGAACTAACAAGTGTCACAAAGTTTGCTCTATATATTATAATATAAATAAAAAAGTTATAATTATATTATAAATATTTTATTTAATTTTAATTACTTTTAAATTTAAATATTTAACTTAGTTATAGTTTTATTTCTTATGTATTAAATTTATAATATATTTATAATCATAATATAAGTGATAATTTTTTACAATTTTAAATTGTCACATACTCATAATATTTATCATGAGAGTTAAAGTTTAAGAATTTCATTTATTTTTTAACAAGTAGTAATTGATTATTTAATTAGATATATTGAATTAATTATAAATTATATAGGTAATTATAGAGATTGCACAACTTAAAAAATTCCAATTTTATAGTGCCTATATAAGAGGCCAATTGTTTTAACCAATGAAATAAGAGTAAAATAATGTTATTTATAAACATAACAAATTTGCATCTCTACTAGTGCACTATATTAATTCTATATCATAATTTTAAATAACTAATTCTACTTGGTAGAAAGAAAAATAAAATTCACTAGTTAACATTAAAAAGTCATAAATGATACAATTGTACTTAGCTACTATAAGTAATTATTATCATTATATAATGTAAACAAGTGCCACATAATTTCATGTACTTGCCTTTAAAATTTAAAAATTAATAATAATTTAATTTACTTTTTAAAAAATTAGAATATAACTAAAATAGCTATAGTATAAATCATTAGTTTGAATTTCCTCTTATATATATTGTTTTATTCTATTGACTAAGATTTAAAATAATAAAAATATCATAAGAAAATATAAACACTAGTAGTAGCTTTATAAATTTATTCATTTAATTGTAGTTTTCTGTAATAGTAAGTTAATTTATTATTTTAACAATGTTAATTGTTAATAATTAGTAAAATTTAATAAATATTAGAATGGTTATTAACAATTTAAAATAATAAAATACTCTCCTAAAATATATACAATATATGTAATAAAGAATGAATATTATAATCATATAAGTATTTAAGCTTAATTTAATATGATCAACATTAGTTTAATGATTAATTATCATTTTTACTAATTTGACCCCATAATTAGATAGATAAGATATGTAAAATATGAAATTACACTGCTCTTGATTAATTTTTTAATATTAGAGTAAAGATTTGGCATATTCACCCATGACAGATATGTCATATTCACCTATTACAAATAGGAGGAAAGTGACAACTTTTATGAGTACATAAGGTTCAGAGGAATATTTGGCCCAAGACAAAACTAATTCTTGTATTAAATATATTTATGAAAATGAAAAGTCATTATTAATAACGTATTAATTGAAAAACTACTTTAAAATATTTAACTGATTCTAAAATCTTGAAGAAAATAATGTATATGGAGTATTCATACGAAAAAAAGGGATCTTATAAGAGTATTTTTTATTGAGCCAATCATAATTGAAATAAATCAATTATATAGCATTTCAAATTAATAAATATTTATGGAAACTATAGTATTAACCAAATAAGGAAAAAAATATTAATTAATGATTGGTTCGTGAGTGCACAACTATTGCTTAATTAAATAGAGGTGAGTGCAATAGTACATTGCCTACGTCAAGTACAATAATAATATAAATTCATTACTGTTAAATATTTAAAATTATTAATAATAATAATATATAATCATAATAATTACCTTTCAATTACTTATAGGTTTCTCTATCTTTATGAGTTTGTATTATCTATATAACTAATACACTATAGAATATTAAAAAATTATATAAAGATGTAAAATTGTATTTATAAATATATGTATCAATAACATAATTATATATGTATAGACAATGATATTTGATTTTAAGATTATACTTAGAAAAAAAAATTAAGTTTACGATGTGACTCATTAAATTTGAATGGTATTTAATTACAAAACTAATCAAAACAACAAGTAAAATATAATGATTTAAATGTATATAGAAATATAATATGAAGAAGTGAAAATAGATTAATAAATTCACCTATATATTTTATAAATATATTTGATTTTTATAATGAAAATAAAAATATAAACCTATATTGTAATTATTATATCTTGTTTTAGAAAAGTACTTTTGTAAAAATTAGCTTATGTATATTAATTTTATTTTTAAATTTTTTGATTTACAACATAGAGATATAATCAATGTGATATTAAAATTTTTGAAAAAAATCTATGACAAGAATATTTTTTATTTTTAAAAATAAATCAAAGATAATATTAAATTATTAGAATTATAATTTTGAATATAATCTATTTTGTTATATATTAAATACTAATATTAACAACTCACTAATTGCAATTAAATTTTGAAAAATTACATACAAAAATATAATAAATTAATTTAACTAAAGGAAAAGAACATGCAAAATTAAGAATATGGCTATGGACAAAGAGGATTATGGTGGGTAGGAATGACCCCCTGATCATAACAAGGATGAGGGAGAGATGGGTTTCACAAAAGGGCTTATGGGTAATCCTGGAACCATTCTAAAGGAAGTTGGGAACCTAAAACAACAAATTCAGATTATTTTTAAGGAATTTGAGCAGATTAGCAAGATGGCCAAAGGGGAACACACTTTGGGTCAACATATTGACCCGATATATGAAGTAATAGGTAATGTTGAAGAGGTAAAAAATCTAATGAAAAAGATTGCAATGTTTGAATATAAAAATAGGGTTTTGGAGAAGGCTAATAGGGATACTTAGAAGATGATGGACAACTTGGAGGCCAGAATGGGTAATATTGAAATGATGACTAATAAGATGGTTGATCATAATAGCAACATTTTAAAGACAATGGTGGATAATTTTAGCTATCTTCTGAAAATGTTTGAGTAGGATAAAGGGCATGATTCCCCTACTATGATTGAGAACCAGGGACCAAGTAAGCACATAAGGGCTCATTCGAAGAAGAGCGTGGATGTGAACAAGATGGAGGAAATGATAAGGGTACTGTAGAGAACATGCACATTTTGGCAGATCAAGTTGTTTACCTGCTAAAGACTATGTAGTTGTGTGGGTGTTGGTTTTTTGCTATCCTTTTGCTAGTTTTTCAGCTTTGCTTATGGTTGGCCTCCTAATTATATGTTTGTCCTTGATCTCTATGGGGCATGTTAGTTTGTGAACTTTGTTGTTAGACTTTATGTGTTTCATTTAAGGCTTCTATGCTGCTAGTTATCATGTTTTACTCTTAATACTTTTTGATACTTTGTTAAAGGTTTTGGGTCCTCTAAAACCTATTTTTACTTAATCAAAATATGTAAAATTAAAAATATTGTTAATCCCAAAATAGCTTATGCCTTGCACTTTGTGTAGTTCTAACAAATATTTGCATTTTTTTCTTAAGGGTGGACGAATGTGATTTGACATATTAGCCATGACCATGCCAATGTTAATGCACATGACATATGACCAGTGCAAATATGTTGCACTGTAGTCGGTGCCACAACTACCCAACTAGTTATTTGACATGGTTGGATGCCATGCCGCCCAAGACCATACCTTACAAATCATACATATTTAAAATTATATGTAGTTGTTATTCGTTCTGCATTCTACAAGAGATTTTTGCATTGCGTGCATTCACAAGAGTTTCTATTCATTCTGTATTCTAGTAGAGGTTATTGTATGGCATGCAATTCACAAGATTTTCTAAGTGTTGAACCAAATGTATTATTATTAGTTCCTGATACTACTTCATTCTTTTTAATAATTGATTTTTTTTAACAACATTTGAACATTTTAAGCCTTCAACTTTTTGTATTTTTGAATTTTTTAGCTTTAATTTTATAATAATAAGTAAAAATATGTAAGTTAATAATCTTAAAAATATATAATATAAATTTATTTAATAATATAATTATTTTAATTTAAAATTTATGTATTTTTTTAAAATATTAAATTATTTTAAAACTAAAAATTTATATAATTATGTTTTATGTTGTTGTAATGTTTAACATTATAATATTTTTTAACACATAATTTAAATAGAATAGTTTAAGTTAAAATCATTTTTTTTCAAAATTAAGAAAATAATATATAAATTATAATTGTATATTCAAAATGAATAAATAACAATATTAGAATAAGACTAATGTTTGTTTATCACATTTCTTATTTTTATTGCTAAATAATAAATATTCAATACTCCATTCATTTCACCAAAAAATAATTTGGACCAATCAAAAGTTTTTATTTTTTTTATTTTTTTTGCATTTAAACACTAATCATAATTTTTATTAAGTTTTAATTTTTTCTTTTAAATTTTCTAAAGAATAAAATATTTTATTAAAAGTTTGATTGGTCTATATCAATGTGTGTTATAGGAGCAATTTTTCGGGACTCACCATTTGCTTCCACAAATTTTGCTAGATTTACTGCAATTTTAATTTGTCATAATTTTTACTACAAACAAGTTATTCAATGATCTAGATCTTAAAAGTCCTAAAATGGAAAAGAAATATTATTTTATGTTAACTCTTTTTCAATTACTATAAAATTAGATATATGTTTCTAATTTCCTACATAATGAAATTTACAAACATTGTGATAAATGTTTTAAGATAAAAAAACAAATTAAAGAAAATCTCTAATTTGATATAAACTTACACATTGTTTGTCATTTGTGAAACGATTTAATATGTATTAAACTATAAGAAATAATTATTATATTTTAATAGTAATTAATATTGATAGGCATTCTACAATGGCAAAATGGATGGAGTGGGAGGGTGTGAGTGTGTTAATGTTAACCTTTACTATTTAGGTTAAATTTGACAATCATCTACATATCAAAAAAAAATTTTAAAAAAATTATATATATATATATATATATACACATATAAAAAAATAAATATATATAACATAAAATATTTGTTAAAATTATAAATTTGGGGCGATATAGATGCAAGAGTTGGAATTTTATATTCTACAAAATTGCAAACTACGAAATTGTGAAGTTTGATGGTTGAAGGGCTATCAGAATACAACTTGGCATCAATGGCAAAAGTGGCATCCAAATCTGGTAATGTCATGCCCAAACTACAAAGGCAAAAACATACAAATTTTTTTTTGAACAATGATTAATAATTAAACATGCTCTAAGTTTGAAATGATTGTGATAGAAGTTTTAGTAAAAGTTCTCTCCATTATGTCTTAAGATTATAAACATGAGTACGATTACATCGTTAAGATATTGAAGCTTTTGTTATAAGATTGATATCGATCATAGGATACGTTATTTTATTAACTACACAACAAGATATGAAATTCATTTAAATAACATCCTAAAAGAGTTTGGGTTTAGATTAATCTGAAAATATCTAATCAAATAAAATCTACATTCAAACTTGATTTAAATAGCCAATTAACCTTAAAAAATAAAACTACTTAATACTCAAAATTTAAATTTTATTATCAATGTAAGACTAACTTAGAACTATATTAATTTAACTATCATCACAACTTACAAAATTCTAACTCATAAAATTTAAAACTAACTTAATAGTAAACAATCCTGACTAAATATATATATTAAAATTTAAAACAATTAACCTTAAACAAATAATAATTAAACAACACAATGAATAACTAATCTTGACAAAACAAAATGAAAATCAAAATAGCTTAAATTAAATACTTACTAACTCATAACGTTAACTAAATTTAACTAATCATTAAATTAGAACTTTCTAAAATAATTAAACCACTAAATTAATTAAAACTATACTAATTAAGTCTAAACTTAACAAATTTACATTTAACTATGTAACTATCTAATTACTAAACATTAATTTCAACTAAATAATAATGAAGGCTTTCTAAAATTTATTAAATAACTAAATTAATTTAAAATTAAACTAGCTAATCTAAAATATCTTACAAATTAAATTAATTGAACTAACTACTAAAATAACTTACCAACTAATACAATATGTGAATTACGAACAACAAGGTTTCCAAAATTAGCACATAGAGTTTAGTTTTGTTCCTCCGTCGATTTTCTCGACTAAAATATCTACACACTCATTGCACACATTAGTAGTCCCAAAAATCATATGTACATAAATGTATATGTATCAAAAATTCACGTAAATTAAAACATACATCAATCAGGGTTCCTCTCATCCTATTCACTTCTTAACCATTTAAAATCTCTTAAATCAAAGTAACAATCCTACATTTACTGATTTCATCAACATACATATACATGAAATGTTAAATGACAATCATCAAAAGTATATGAAAGTAACATCACACAACATGAAATAATATAGTATAATATGTTCTAAGCATCAGATAATGTCTCGACATCTCAAGTCGTGGATATCAAAATAATACTAATGTATCACTATGCTACAATGGGTCGGGGCGAGGCCTCACAGGTAATGAGGTTGATGCTAGCAAAGAGATGGTTGTCCCCGTGCATACGACCTCCCTAGGTGCTTCCTTACCATGCCCTAACTTTAATTATGTAGTTTCTTTAGCCACTAACCCCTCTGGCTCTATGGCTTCTCCCGTCCCCCCTCTGTATGTTTCATTTAATTCATCTAGTGCCAATGTTAATGGCAACCCCACTCCTATTTTTAATGCCTCTTCCAAGAACAAAACATTCTCGAAAGTGGTGGCTCCTACGAGTTCTATGGATGCCAAGGCTTGATTTGTGGTGGTTGATTCCAATGAGGCCACCTCCCTTGGTAAGTCACCCTCGGCTCCTCTGATGCCCTTCTCCTTAGCTCCTAATCTAGAAATGATCACTGAAATTGTTAAGGAAAAATGTAGATTAAAGGATACAACTATTTTCTTTGTAGTGGTTGAAATAGATAAATGCCCTCCTTGCAAGTTTCATGATGATTGGTTTCAAAATTATTGGAATAGTAAACTAGGGTATCATATCTCTTTTTGTCAAAAAATCCAGAAAGAGTTATTTGTGCTATATTTTACTAATCATGAATCACAAATGGAAGTTTAAAAAAAATAGTACTGGATTTTTGGGTCAACCTTCTTTTGCGCCTTGGCCTAGTCTCCTAAAGCCATCCATGAGGAAGTATTGGTTCTTTCAGCACCAAGGTGCATTTTAGTTAAAAATGTGCCCCCATTCCTTTGGAAATTTTTTACCACAGTTGTTGTAACTGTTGGGAAAGACAATCCAAATAGATGAAACAACTAGGCTTGTTCCTCACATGGATGCCTGTGTTCTTATCTCACTTCTTCTTGGGAAAGAAATTCTAGCAAACTTATCTATGTAGATCTTGGAAGATAATTTTGTGTGTCCTGTTGAGATTCATGATAGCTTAAATGCCTACTTTCTTTGTCACAAAGAAGGCTATTTTAGAAAGGATTGCCCGATTGTTAAAAAAGTTTTTGTTAAAACCACCAACATAGAAAAACCCTAATCTACCCTCAAGCTCTCCCCCTTTGGTCAACCCTGAGACATCTTCCAGTGAGCATCCCCTTTTCCCCCAGTCTTCAAATTTTGTGTCAAATTTTGATGGTTTAACTCCTCCTGTTCCTTCTTTTTCTTTGCAACCTTCCTTGCCTTTGGTTTTTGGTAATGATGATGGATTTATGATGGTTCACAACAGGAAAAGCCAGAAAGGGAGCAATGCTAGTAGCTCTCTGAATCAAAATTTCGATAAAAACCCTCCTATTTGTTCCCCCTTTATTAGCACCCCTATTGTTGAAATGATTAATTGTCCCACCCCTACATTAGATTCTAATAAATCTACTTTGATACCACAAAAAATTCCTCCTAAAGTTTTTAAGGAAATAAGTGATGATTGTTCTTTTGAAATTATCTAGGCTGCTATCCCTATCACTGATGTGTATCAAAAATTTTCTAATATTGATATGGATTCCTCTGACTATGAGGAAGTCCCTAAGACTAATGGTCTCTCCTCAAAAAGAAGAGGGAGACTGCCAGGTTCTAAGAATAAACCCACTAGGAAGAGAACTGGGGATTGTGCTAGCCTGGTCTCCTAGAATGTTGAAAACACATGCCCTAATATCAATTTTTTTTCTCAATGAATTTTTTTTCATGGAACGTTAGGAGTCTTGAGTCCCTGAATAGGAAAGATGTTGTCAAGCATTTGCTGAATTCTTTTAACTCTGTTGACATGTTTATGATGCAAGAGGTTAAAGCTACCGGTTTTGTTCTTGAGAGTAATCTTAATTTTATTTGGAAAGATGCTATTAAACTCTTCTTTAATCATACTAGGGATAGGGGAGGAATTGCTATTTTGATTAACCCCAAATGGGGTAAATTTATCATTGAGAATAGTGTGTCCCCATGTCAAAGGGCTATCTGGTTTGTCATAAATATTGGTAATAATCCTATTGGTTTTTTTCTCTATTTACGCATCAATGATGTTAAGGAAAGGATCTGTCTTTGGCAATGGTTGTCTTCTCTTCTAGATATTCCATGGTTATTTGGAGGAGACTTCAATATGCTCGAGTCCCAATTGGATAAATCAGGAGGCAATCCTTTTTGCTAGAAAGATAATGAAAACCAACATTGGGCTAAATTTGTTAACTCTAAGAATCTTTGTGATCCTCTTGTTGGCTGCAAAGATGCTCACCCTAGCATCTAGCACACTTGGTGCAATTTCCAGCAAGGTCATGCTAGGATCTATTCTAGATTGGATAGATTTTATGCTAATAAAGACTCTATTTTATTCCCTCCTGATGATCAAGGTAATATAATCCTTGTCATGGCCACTACTCTCTCCAATCACCATCCTATTTTTACTCGCATCAATCTCAATCTGACCACGATTTGTCATGTGGGTAGTTGTCATAAATTCTTTCTTAACACCAATATTTTGAAGGATGAGGAGATCCTCTATGCCATTCAGATTATTAGAAATATCAATGTTTTCAATCTTAAGAATAATTCTATGATTGATAAGTGGAATGCTAATCTTCTTGCTTGGAGATGTCTTCTTCAAACTTTAGGCCAAAAGTATGCTAAGGATTATAGGTTCAAGGAGAAAAGTTTGAGCTTTGCTCTTCAAATTGCTAAATTTAATGCTCAAGTAGACTCTTCTAATTTGAGCCTTATGACTTAGGTCATCACTGCTAAGGATGCCCTGAGTAAACATCAAAAAATAAAAATTCAGGGAGCTAAGATAAGATCTAGAGCTAACTCGCTCCAAGATGGTGACCGTGGTTCTAAATTCTTCTTTAATCTTCTAAGACATAAGTAGGTCAAGGAATTTGTTATTCACAACCAAGAGGTTTCTGACCTTGCTCTCGTCATTCAAGCTTTTGTTGACTACTATAGGAATCTTTTCACCTCTGAGGATATGATTGAAGCTGATAATATTAGAAATAATTATAAGAACAACTTTCCCAAGAGATTGGATAATGATGATGTTGCTAGCCTATCTAGTCCCATCTCCATTGTAAAAATCAATAATGCTATTAAAGCTCTGAAAGATGATAAAGCTCCTAGGCTTGATGGTCTCCCTATTGAATTCTATAAAGCCAATTGTAGCTGGATATGTAAGGATATGTTGGATTTATATTCTAAGGCCATGATTTTCGAGTCCCTAAGATCTAAAATCAACAAGGGTATTATCAAGCTTCTTCCCAAAGATGGGGAGAAAAGTCTTATTGAAAATTGGAGGCCAATTACCCTCCTTAATGTCTCCTATAAAATTTTAGCTAAGGTTTTGGCACTCGAGTTGGTCCACATTCTTCCCAAAATTATGAGTAATACTCAAACTGGGTTTATTAAAGGTAGGTACATTTTGGAAAATTTGATTATTGGCTAGGAATCTATGGATTGGGCAAAAAGTTCTCATCAAAATTCCACCATGCTTCTTTTCAATTTTGAAAAGGCCTATGATATGTTCGAGTGGAAGTTTATTACTATGATGTTGGATTCCTTTGGTTTTCCTCCCTATTTTTGTAATGCTATTCAGATTCTTCTCAATGATGCTTTCGCGCATGTTGAAATTAATGAAGCTCTCTTTGATCCTTTCCCTCTTGGTAGGTCCATCAAATAAGGTTTTACTTTAGCTCCTACTCTATTTGTTATCGCTACTAAAGCTATGTTTTATATTCTCAGGGATAACTCTTTATCTCTTGATGTTAGGGGTTTATATCTCCCTAATAATGATGTGCTCATTAATAGTCATTTTGCTGATGACTCTGCTATGTTTTTTGAGCTTACAAATAAGAATTTTTATTCTTTTCAAATTAAGTTGGACATGTTTTGCACTATTTCTAGTGCTTGCATCTCCAGAGCCAAATCCATTTGTCTTGGATGGGATGAGTAGCCTCCTAATTGGTTCTCTCAATATGGTTTCCAATGGGGAGGACCTGAAAACATTGTCAAATACCTTGGCATCCCTTTCTCCATTGACCCCTCTATTAAGGAAATGTTCTCTTGCTAATAGGATCCAAGTTTGTCAAAAGTTACTAGCTTCTTATAGAATTTATTATTCTTCTACTTGGATGTTCAATAATTATCAGATTACTAAAATTCAGAAGGCCATTAGACACTTCCTTTAGTCTAATGGAAAGGGCAATAAAAAAATGCATGCTTTCAAGTGGGATTGGTGTCATGCTGACAAGGTTCTTGGGGGGTTAGGTCTTAAGGACCTCAAGTTACAGGGTATTGCCCTCTTTGCCAAATGGATTTTTCACTCTCTGGAGGGTCACACTCTCTGGAAAGTGTTGATCAGACATAATATAGAAAGAGGTTTCAGAAAGAAAGACAAGAATTAGAAGGATCTTCCTTTATGTGACCTTATTGTTGGGGAATTTTTGGTTACTATTCAAGGTTGTGTTGTATTCAAATTTATTTGGCAAGCCTGGGAACACATCTAGAAATTTAGCACCAATAAGGAATCCTATAATGACAAATATCTCGATGGTAAAAGATCCATTTGGTGGAATTTAAAGGTGAATGATAAGCCCCTAGCCTTGTCCCAAGGATGCTCTACCAGGAATTGGGCTAAAAGAGGCATTACTCAATTAGTTGATTTATTTGATCAAGACAAGCTCTTACCTTGGCATGATCTCAAAATTAAATTTAATATTCCTAACATTCATAAGAAAACCTACAGTATGATTGTGCAAGCTTCTAAAGACCTTCCCTCCTTGTCTCAAGTGGACTCCCACAACCACTTAAAAAGTAAGTGGCTGGATGGAGTCATTATGGCTAATCTTAAAGCCAAAAATATCTATAGGATCATTCACCATAATGAAAATATTGGTGAGCATGTTAACAAGATTTGGTATTGTTCTTTTGATACTAAAGGTTGGAATAAATTCTTTGATATTCTCTAGAAAAGTCTTGTGGAGCCTAAATTAAGATGCTTTAAGTGGTTGATCTTACTTGATAAACTACCCATTATGAATGACAATGCTGATCTTTGTAGTATATATAGGTTTCCTAAAACTGGTAGACACATTTTGTTTGATTACTTATTTGCTAAGGAAATATGGAATCTATTTGATATTTTTTATCCAATCAATGTTAATATTCTTGAGATTGTTACTAATCATATTAATGGTCTTAGTAAAGATGCGAATTTTTTCTGGAATATATTATCCTCTAACATTCTTTGGCAAATTTGGAAATGCAAGAATGAGGAAAGATTTCAAGGTAAGCCGAGGGTTGTTGCTGAGTTTTCTTGAAAACTCACCTATTTTAAATTTTTTTGTAGATCCAAACTACCATGATGATTGAGAAGGAGAATTTGAGAAGATTCCTGAAAGATGGGCATGCTGCGTTCTTCTTCTACGAGTTAAAGTATGGGTATCAATGGAGGAGAACTCTTGATGATCTCTAAATCTTTGAGCATACTTGCATGAGGCTAAACAAAGAAATCAAGAAGAATGTGAATGCTAGGAAAGAGGAGCTGTTTATGCTTACCCAAGTTTAGGAGCAAAAAAATGTTGTTTGGATGGAAGGTCCCCTCGGATGGACTGCATGGATGGATATTCCTCCTGATGTTCTCTACTAGTGCTTCTTGTCTTATCTTCTATAATTATGTTTATATCTAGTTACATATGTTTATATTTTGATATGTAATTATGCTACTCTGAACTCAGTTTGAGGCTGTGCCTCTCGGTGAACTCCATGTTTATGGTTATTTTTTCTGATCTCTCTATCGCTAATAGAAAAAATAAAATAATTCCTAAGTAATTATCATTAAATTAAATAAATATAACTACGCCACAATTAGAACCATAACTTTATCTTTAAATTTTTATTCTTTTATTTAAATAAATTCATGAGACATTTTTTTACTAATATATTTATTAACTCAATTAATAACATTATTTAGATTTTATTATTAAAACAAAACTACTAAATAATTATCATTAAATTAAATAAATATAAATACGTCAAAAATAGAATTTTAATATAATCTTTTAAATTTAATTCTTTCATGCACACTTGAAGAACTTTATAATTAAAATATTCTTTTATATTTTCTTTTCCTCCACTTTATTAATTAGTGCAAGCACTATCTAAAGCATAGTTTATTCTTTAAATTAATAAGAATAATTTAAGGTCATTATTTAAATCCAACTCTAATTTAATAATTATTAATCAAACAATCATAGTAAAACAATATCAAATCTTTAATCTTTTAATATTTTAATTATCTTTTATGTTTTCATACACGCCTTTTGTGATATAAAATATCTTTATTAAATTTGTTTGCTTTATCTTTTAAATTAATTTATTATATTTTAATTTCATGCATACACTTTATGCAATTTAATTAAAATTTTTTAATTAAATTTATGTTTTCTCTCTTTAGTTAATTACGATATGTTTTAATAATATTTAAAATAAAACTCTTAAATAATTGTTATTAATTTAAATAAATATAATTATGCCTAAATTAGAATCAAAGCTTTATCTTTAAGTTGAATTCTTGTATTTACTCAATTCACGAGATGTTTTTAAAAAATATATTTATTTACTTAATTAATAACATTATTTAGAGTTTATTATTAAAATAAAAATCCTAAATAATTATCATTAAATTAAATAGATATAAATATATCAAAAATAGAACTTTAATATAATCTTTTAAATTCAATTCTTTTATTTAATTAATTTCTCAATTAATTAAATATTGAATTTTCTTTATAAAATTTCCATTAAATTAAATCATTAAATTATATTTTAATTTGATTTAATTAAAATAGTGAATCACAACATGCCCATAAGACTGAATACAAAAATCCATCATACAAAACATAAAACTAAATAAAAATAGGGTCAAAATCAAGAATTCACGTCACTTGACGAATTCAGAAAGATGAAACTAACTCAGATACTTGTCTTATTTATAGGGATGGGTACACTCATCCTAGAAATTTAGGGAAGTTGATATGTGGTACCTGCAATCTGCATAAAATTGACACATGTACAAACATAATATTCTAAACTAAACAAGCAATGGCAGGAAGTGGTGCATCATGTAGATCTCGACTAGCAGATGACTACAACTCCCTTCCTCAACCACATCAATGTCAATCATAAAGAAAACATACACGCACACCATACAGATGCAAGTATGGGGTAAGTATCCATAGAAACCTCAAAAAAATCATTCGTCTAACTAACATCATTAAATAACTGAAATAACTAGCACTAAAGTAACTCAACATATACATACATACATAGATACATACATACATAGATACATACATGCATGCATACATACATACATACATACATACATACATATATATATATCAATTGAATATGAAATACAATTAATCAATTCTGGTAATCCACCACTGCTAGTCATAAAACATAATAATAGAACAGGCCTAAAAGAATCAGGTCAAAACAAATTAGAAAAGTCAACTAAAGGTAGGCATTACAGTTCATCTATGTCAAGAATTTAGTGATGTATTTTCTTGGACTTATGATGATTTAAAGGGTTTTAACCCAAGTTTGTTTCAACATACCATAGATTTAGTTGATAATCTCAAACTTGTCAGGCAAAAGTAGAGGCTAGTGAATCCCAAGATTGAGCCATTGATGTATTGTGAAAGATCTATTTTCCTCTCTTCAATGCATTGTGGATATTTGTAACTTGCATGATTATATCTCTTTTGGCCTATGAATGATATATAGTGAAATCTCTTATTCCTTGTGTCACTCATTTGGTTGTTTGATCTGCATGCGATTGGTAGATTGAAAAAGTCTAAATTTGTGAATCTTTTGGTGTCATTCTAGTTAATTGTGCATGTATGGGTAGAGATAGGATTGAATGCTCTATTTTGGTGCATCACCTCCTTATAATATATTAGATAGTTGCTTTCATGTATTCCTTCTCCATCTTCCTCTCTAAGAGTAGTTTGGGTCCATCCCGATAGCAAAGGAAGATGACCTTCTCTAAAGACTAAACCTCATTGTTCAAGTCCCATAGCTTGGAGGTTGTTTCTATGTTTCACAAGGTTATCCTTAGGTAGAAACTTTGGACAAGGGTGTAAGTTTTTGTGACAACATTTACATCTCCCAAGAAATCAATTGAGTCAACTAGATCTCACAATTTCCTCAAATTCACTCTCAATAGTGTTACATGAAAATCTCTAAATTATGAAACTCGATCATCACTAGATTACTTGGTCACTATTAAATTTTTGACTTGGCATCAACTATCTTATGTAGTGAATACTAGATTTTCTCAGCACTTATTGTGGCTTAGTTGACACTAGCATCATTTGACATTCCTTAGCCTTTTACTCTATTGCTCAACTTGGCTTAACTTTATTGATATAAACAATCACTTTTCTTTATCAAAGTCCATCTAATCAAATGTCCATTATAGCTTCCTTTTCATAACTCAACATTTCCTTTAGGTGCTATTGTTATGAGAAATATCTCAAATCCTCTTTGATCAATCAAATATATATGAAATTTAGATTAGGTAGTGGTATGTCTTATCAATATATTTTGATCTTTGACAAAACAATAATTTTTCCAATTGTAAGTTTCCAACAACAATGCTTCCAAATTACGAGATTGATTTGTATACAACTCATAGAATGATTGAAAGAAAGATCAAATTATACCACCTATGATCAACCATCATAGGAACCATCTCCAAGAATATTATATTGATACCTTTATTTATTTTAACAACCTACCCATTCTTTAATTTACAAGCACAAAATTTGAATTTCCACTGTGTTAAGTATTGTCACCAAGATGAACTTGACAAGTTACATAGTGATGTCTCTTCATAAATTACAAAATAATGCCCTAACTCTCTCAAGGTGAAATACTACTTGTACTAGCATCCTACAGACATTATCTATCTTAGGCTTTAGTAATAAGAGAAAAACAACAATGTTTCAGAACTACACAAATTTGAAAATGGGGTTGAGAATTTTGTGATTTTTGGATTGAATGCCAAACATCTTTCATCCACATGTAAAGATGGCATTTTTATGAAATTTTCCATTTAATCTAGTTTGACACACAAGCGACTCTTTTCAATACAATCTTCCTTCACACCACTACTTATGTGATGGTCATCCCTCCTCCATAATATATCCTGAATGGAATTCATCTGTATGTCCTACAAGAAATTTCCTATAATCTATTACTCTTACTCTCTTAAGTTCTTTGGATATTTTAGTTTGGTTTTTTTCGCGATGACTATGTATTCCTTCACATGATGTGTATATATCCCTCTACATAGATGGGTTTTTGAGAAATTGTCCCCTAACTATATTGATTGTAATGAAGGTACATTATTTATTCATCTATTCACTTTAATATATATTGTTGATTCCCACTTCTATCTACTTCCTTCTTAGTCAAAATCTAATGAAGATTCTATATCCTTGTCAATATATTGCACTTACTGACTAAAGCAGATCTACAACTTGTTTCGACATAATATATTATACTATATATAATAGGATATTCCAGTGCAGATTTTATCTTCTCTACCTTTCTTGCATATATTCCAACCTCCATCTTGTTCTCCTTCTAAATTTATTTATTTTTTTCTCCATTTTACCCACTGGCTATATATATAATTTTCCATTCTTCTCTTCCCTACTAACTCATGAGCTCTCTGAGATCCTCAAGGGTTGGGTGTTTGATGTTACAATGTTCTAATCAATGGCTTGATGGAGTCCCTATTGTGTGTTGCTTCACTTCTTAATTGTCTTATATATCCCCTTGTACACTAAGACACTATATCAAAACCTCTATATATATATATATATATATATATATATATATATATATATATATATATAAAATCATGTGTGACATCTCCATAATTGGAATATCATCTTGTATGACCTACTTCCTATATTGATCCTTGTATTTAATCATTGTAGTCATGTCTTGGATTTGTTGATAAATATATGGGTATACCTTCCAATTGGTATAGAATTTTCTTTTTTCCTTATATATTTTTATTTTGTCATTACTTTCATTCCACTCCTATTATTTATTTATTCCTATATATTCTTTTTGTGACAATCTTCTGCATTATTTGGTTACAAGCAAACAAGTGCTAATAATAGAATTGTTGAATCTCATACATGAAAGTTATCCAAGCACTCATTCTTTCTTACATTTGTAGTTTGGATTTGATACCATGTTGAGGTTTAAAGATTGTTTTTTTACAATTGTAATAACACTGCCATTGTTATTGGTGTGTTCCAAATGTAGATTTGAAAACTTATTAATATGAGATAAGACATGTCTCTATGATTAGCATCATTAGATCATAATAATATATAATATATATGTTATATATAATATAATATATTATATTTATATATATAAGAATATTTGTCTAAATGATGATATACCATCAACCATGTATCTCATGATCAAATCAATTTGACTAAAGCTACTAAACTTAATAGAATTAAGTAATAATTACTTATCAAACTCATATTTGATAGCAACTATATCGTGGAAAGGTGAGACATTCTTAAGAAACCTTTTTGTTTCAAAAAATTTGGTCCGATTAAAAGTTGTCACATACCTCCTTGAAGTCTAGAAGTCACCTAAATGGGGGAAAATAACATGTTTTTGAGTTAACCAACTAGGCTTGGTAATTACCAAGCCTAACCAGATACTCGATATATTGTCGCCCAAATGAATTATTTTGTTTCTACAATTGAATATGGGGTTCTAGTTACATATAAGAAGTGCCAACATATTATATATCATATAGTATACTATAGATTATCATATATCTTGTATTATAGTATATAGTATATATTATATATATATATATATATATATATATATATATATATATATATATATATATATTTAATATACTATATTTTAAAATATATTATATATATTTGTTCACAACATATGTTCCTTATGGTTGTAGGACCCCTAGGAACATATCTCATATGTTAAAATGGGGTGAAAGAGGTCATAGGGTAACATATTACCCCTTTAAAACCATTCAATAATAGCTAATGAACCATCCAAGAAATCCATCTCACTGCCCACCTAGACTGCCCTATATTATAAAGGGCCCTACCCCAAAGCAATCTCAACAAGCAATTGAACAATAATCTAAAAGGGGGCAGACTCCCCTACTATTATAAGGGGCCGCCCATAGAATAGTAGGGCTTGAGCCATCGAACCAAGCAATCTCACCTTCCACCTTCTTCCTAAAATTTGATGGGCACCACTACCTCGTATCGCAGCTACCCCCAAGCAAAGGAACAAACAATAGTGCAAGCAACTATCACCTTCCTACCTCTCTCTACTAATTGATTCACTGAAATGAGTCCCAGTCGGATATCAAATAGGATATCAAATCACATATCACAAGATAAAAAATCACATAACATAAGTACTCTCTAAGTCTAGGAATTCTAATAGTTTACTAACTCAAAGGTTCCAATCACAAACTGACATCTAATCCAAGAGGCACAACAAAGACATGTAGGAAACCTACTACGCAAGAAGGAAAGTGTCATTGTACGGATCATGCTAGAGTTACCCTGGTAGTCTCTCAATAGACCCTAGCCCCCTAGTGATCCCTATGCAACCACTAGTATCCTCTCATACTGACGAGGCATACTACGAAATGCAAGGTCACAACCAAGCGTTCTCTCTACTCTCATCCTAGTCTGTACTACCACTCAAGGCATGGGCGAGAACATACAATTATCTTATTAGGTTCATTTAATCCCCATTTAGTGTAAATGTTTTCACTTATTAAAACAACTTACAATGAGTTACCCTGGTAGCCACTTAGGGCCCCGATCCCCACTGCAAGCCACTTCTCGACACTACAAGTAGATAACCTACACTAAGCTCATGGAATCATAAATCAAAAAATCACCATAGTCCTATACAAGAAACTGGAAAAATACCAAAAGATAATCCACAATAAGAACATCAAATCTCCATGAGCAACTGAAAATCATCTATTGATAATCATGACCACAACAACTCTCTATTGGCAACTGAAGGTATCAATGATAATCACAATATCCATTCGTTCTCATCAAGAAACCAAGAAATATCTCAAAGTAATACTGATCGAAGACTCAAAATGGTCGAGTCAAAACATGTCACAACATGACAATATTAAGAAAAAAATCAACACTTCTGTCCCATCATGGCGATTGGAAAGTAGTCCAAGGATAACTAATTGATGACTCAAAAATGGTTAAGTCAAGTATCTCAAATACTTACACCTCAGCTTCACACAAGAAGAATGGAAAGAAATAGCAATCAGTAAATACAAACATCTCATAGAGCATGCCATTGCATTACCATGGTTGGGTTTAGAAAGATTGAGATCAAATAACATCAACATGCCATCACATTGACATAACCCTTGAGCCTCTGGTAACAACATAAGACTGGTCAAAGCTAGGACAAACCCCAAAACCCCAAAATACATATAGCATAGAGAAACAAGATACAAACACATATTTTAGTTTACTTTTGCAATCACATGGTTAAGCCAAATATGAAGTTTTCGATTTTGTTTCAAGTATATTTCAAGAGTATAAGATTCTTCTACAAGTCAACCCATTTATTTCTTTGAATAAAGCATAGAATTATCCTTCCATTATTTTAAAACAATTTTCTAAAATAATAAGAAGATAATTTCTTACTTATCTAAATCATTAAACAAGCTTCCATTGACTTCTAATAAAATCATTCACATTATTCAAAACATTAGAATAATACTTATCAACTTTCAAATAATTAGTTTACAATTTCGTTTAAACACTTCAAGAACAATCATTTATTTAAAATAATCCTCATTGATTTTAAGTAAAATCAATCTCATTAATAATTCAATTATATAATTTCACTTATTAATATCTCTTTTCTTTTAATTTTCCCTCATTTAAAAATCCATTTACTTAAATTGACTAATAATTAATTACACTTCTTCTACTATTAACTAATCTTAATTAAATTAAATTAAATTAGATTAGTTAATAAATCATATAAAACTAATGCATAATAATAAGATTCTATTTTAATTTGAACCCAAACCCGAATCAATTTCTAAATCTTGATTCTACTAAGGGAAGATTGCAATAATATTTTTAATTCTCATAACTGGATGAAACAATATGCATGCCCGAATTACAAAATTAAAGATTCATTCATAGAGAATTATTCAGACACACATAATAGACAAGATGAAGATAGGAAGAGAAATAGCATAATAAAATATGTGAAATAATCACGAGTGCCTACCTAGACACTGATGCTAATTCCCTACACCTTAGAAAATTGTAGAGAAGCTCCTCCTCTTAGAACATTCTCCTTTCTGAAAATTCCTTCCTTCTCCAACATTCACAATTCCTCCAAGAACCAAACCCCCCCCCCCCCCCCCCCCCCCCCAAGTGACTAGAAGTGCTTGTAGAAGCATATGAGGATGTAGAAGCATATGAGCTTCTCGAATGCATGTTAGCTTGTCCATACACACTAGGAGAGCCTCTATTTAAAGCCCTCTAAGATGCATCTAGAATGTGTCTAGAAAGAACTAGGAGATAAGCATGACAACTAAGTACGTAACTTCCACGACAAGAAGATAGACATGATGAGGTCTTTATAATGTTGTAGACACCATGTGCTCAAATAATGTGCTAACTCCTAAGTGTAGACAACACGTGCATAATTAGAGTGCAAACTCCTCTGTTGTCAACATGATAACTCACGAGAGTTTGCATACTCCTATGTGAATAAATATTAAAATAATACACATTAATTTATTTAATATTCACTTTATTATTTTTTTAATAATTTATTAATTTTAAATCTCATGCACACATCATACAATCTAGAATCTTTTAATAATTTTAATATCCTTTCCACTTTTAAATTTATATTTGAAACTCAATTGATAAAATATTTACTAACTTAAATAATAATATTATTTAGCATTTATTTAAAAATGAACTCTAAATATATTATTATTAAATTAAATAAATATTATCACGTTCCAACTTTAAACTTATAACTTTTATTTTCAAATTTAATTCTTTTATTTAATTAATTTCCTAATTAATTAAATTAAATAAATATTAAAATATCATATTAATTTTCCATTAAATTAAATCATTAATCAAATCTTTTAATTAGATTTAATTAATAGAAAATACACCAAAGACTCATAAAATAAAATACAAAAACCCATCCTAGCAAAACAC
This sequence comes from Cupressus sempervirens, assembly GCA_028749045.1. NCBI lineage: Eukaryota > Viridiplantae > Streptophyta > Pinopsida > Cupressales > Cupressaceae > Cupressus > Cupressus sempervirens. The sequence goes on along the minus strand of CM053785.1, from coordinate 599,204,442 downwards.
ATACAAAATCAAACCAAGGGTTAATATCATGAATTACGTCATCTAACACATTCAGAAGGTACTCGACTTTGATACTTGTCTTAATTTTCAATTAGAACAAATGGCTTAAAGGGTTGGGATTTGGACTTGAGTATTTATCTCCCCTCTCTTACTATTGAGATAATGCGATAGGGTATGCTCATCCTGGCAATTCAAGAAAGTCGATACCCGATACCTGCAACCTGCATAAAATCCATGCATGTACAAGCACAATATATAATAAGATAAATAGGCAATGGCAGGAAGTGGTGTATCATGTCGATCTCGACTAGCAGGTGACTATGACCCCCTTCCTTAACCACATCAAAAATGCCATACAGAAAGAAAACAAACACGCACACCATACACATGCAACTATGGGGTAAGTATCCATAAGAAAACACACACAGCATAAACCATCTATCTAATCATCGTCAATAACTGAAATCACTTGAATAATCATCATGCATACATGAACTATAAAGTACCAAGTAATCTCATCATATAATAAACTGAATCTAAAACAATATCTGATAATCTCAAAATAATGTTACTAATTATCATCATCATAAAACTGTCCTAAAAGAGTTTGGCAACATCAGCAAAATGCGAACTAGGGGCAGGCACTACATGTACTATCTCAATGGTAAGAGAAGGGAGATAAATCCTCAAGTCCAAATCCTAAACCCTTAAACTATTTGTCATAGAAAGGTAGGACAAGTATCTGAGATGTTTTACCTTTCGGATGCGTCAGATGATGTAATTTGTGATTTTAACCCTTTAGATTGATTTTGTATGGATTGTTCTATGATGGGTTTTCATATTTTATCTTGAAGGTCTTTGGTGAATTTTCTATTAATTAAATCTAAAATTAAAAATGATTTAATCAATGATTTAATTATTTTGGGGAAAATTAATATAATGTTATGATATTTTGATATTTTGATTTTAATTAATTATGTGGGAAATAAATTGAGTAAAATAATTAAATAAAAGAAATTAAAATTAATAATTATAAAATAATAAATAAATAATAAAAGAATTAAAATAAAAGTTATAAGTCTACCTAGGAGTAAGCGTACCTCTTGAATGCACGTATTTCTACAACACAGGAGTGAGCACACAAATTAAGCACATGGTATCTACAACCTTGTGACTCATCTAGAAGGTTGGAAAAGGCTTGTGCTTAGCTGTCAACACTTATTCTATCTTCTAGTTGTTTCTAGAGACATTCTAGGTGCTTCTTGAGAGGTCCTTATATTCAGGCACTCCTAGTAGTTAGGAGACCATCTTTGGGTGGATCCGTGAACATTGGAGAAGGAAGGGGCTTGCTCCGCAGATTCTAAGGAGAAGTGAATTAGCATCATTGTCCAGGTAGACACTTGTGATTTTGCAAACGTTATTTTATCTTCTTCCACTTCCTGTCTTCTTCATGTCTTCTAAATGTTTTCTAAGGATTCCATATTTCAGTTAAATGCATTCTTATCATGGGTAGTTAATTTTTGTATGAGAAAACCACATCATGCATAGATCTGAGGAATCTATGGGACTAGGGTTTAAATGCTTATGGAAAAACCTATTAGAAGGATTAAATAGGTGAATCTAAAGAATGATCATTATAGAGGAATTTTTATTTTACAAAACTTTGAAAAGCCCTTTTGTTTAAAAATTATGTATATAAAAAAAATACATACATATTTACAAATTTGAAAATGTTTATTAAAACCATTTATAAAAAAAAATTATATATATAAAACGCTGCAATTTAAAAATGACATAATGGGAAAAAAATTTTAATGAAATTATTTATAAATATTTTTTACTAAAGCGCTTTTGGGAAAAACTTTTATTGAAATTGTTTTAAATTTTTTTTAAAAAAAATTAATTGGGAGGGACGAACCCATACCCCATGGCCCTGCGCATGGCAAAGTACCTACCATCGTAGGCACTATGACGACAAGGGTACTCTATACCCACTATCAGCGCAAACCTGAGACAGTAGGGTACTGCATACCCGCGACAGGCTTGCGAAACTCATAGGTTTGTTTTTATTATTGTGTGTTCTTTTTTTTAATGTGTTATTAAGTTTTTTTTTAATAATAATTATTGTTAATAAATATTAACAAATTTTAAATATTAATTGTTAATTGTTATATATTAATAATTCTTAATTATTATATATTGATAATTATTAATTATTAATTATTATAAAATTTGTTAATGATATCTTATAAATATCAAGTAATGTTGTAGTTATATTTAAAAACTAATATAAAATTAGATTAATTAAGTGTTAAGGGTATGTTTTTATAAATTAATTAATATTGCAAATTGAGTTATTTGAAAACGATATATGATTTAAAAAGAATAATTTTTCCCCAAGGTAGTATCGAGAAATTGATTTCAAAATATGGAAGGAGGATCATTTTCAACATAGTGATTATGTAAAAATACTCTTAGAACATTTTAGAAAATTTATTTAATGAGTTACGGGGGGAAAACTTTTACCTATCAAACAAATACATGGGTTAGGAAAAATGTACAATTTCTTTCCCTTGATATTTCTTTTCGCTTCTATGTGTATGTTGTGAATGGTTTAACTTTCATGTTAAAAACAAAAAAAGCTACCAAACTTAGTGAAACTTTAGGTTAATTCATTTGGATCCCTTGGTGGGGCATTACAACGATTGAGGAATGCTCAATGCACATCTTATACATTTAGAAAAACTGGTCACAATTATATTTTTGTTCATAACATACCAAACAGAGCCAATTTAGCTATTCAAGGCTTGCATAGGTTAGCTACTCGATAAACCATACACCGCACATTGCTAGTCAATATATAATATGCCAGCCCCCTTAGCATATTTTGTCCTTACATTCTTCAAGACATGAATTACTATACCACTCATAACTAACATTTATGCTTGTACAGATAAAATAGTTATGAACATTGAATGCATGATAAAATTCTTTAAAAAGTTCTAACACCTAATAACATAAGCTTCTTGAGTTATAAAAGAAATACATTTTGAAACAAGAAATGTGTGGACAATGCCAGACAATCCAAACATTTGATTTAGACCATGCTATTCAACATATAGAAGGATCTCTCCCAATATTAAAGCCACGCCAACAATAATATCCTCATATCTGACCTGATCATATGAAATGACAAGCTTCCTTACATATAACTTCTAATCCAATACCAATGAGGAATGCTTAATGCACATCTTATACATTTAGCAAAACTAGTCACAATTATATTTTTGTTCATAACATACCAAATAGAGCCAATTTAGCTATCCAAGGCTTGCATGGGTTAGTTGCTCAATAAAACATACACCACACATTGCCAATAAGTATATAATATGCCAGCCCCCTTAGCATATTTTGTCCTTGCATTCTTCAAGACATGAATTACTATACCATTCATAACTGACATTTATGCTTGTATAGATAAAATAGTTATGAACATCGAATGCATGATAAAATTCTTTAAAAAGTAATAACACCCAATAACATAAGCTAGTTGAGTTATAAAAGAAATGTATTCTGAAACAAGAAATATGTGGACAATACCAGACAATCCAAATATTCGATTCAGACCATGCTATTCAACATATGGAAGGATCTCTCCCAATACTAAAGCCATGCCAACAATAATATCCTTATATCTAACCTAATGATATGCAATGACAAGCTTCCTTACATATAAGTACTAATTCAATACCAGTGAGGAATGCTTAATGCACATCTTATACATTTAGCAAAATTGGTCACAATTATATTTTTTTTCATAACACACCAAACAGAGCCAATTTAGCTATCGAAAGCTACGAGTTAGCTACTCAATAAACCATACACCAGACATTGCTAGTCAATATATAATATGCCAGCCCCCTTAGCATATTTTGTCCTTACATTCTTTGAGACATGAACTACTATACCACTCATAATTGACGTTTATGCTTGTACAAATAAAAGATGTCTCTCTCAACTTTGGTTGTCTGCATGTGGCAAAGGGACTCATCCTTATTTTATCAAAACTAATTCATGGTACCATTCCAATTAAGAATAAGGGGTCGGCCAAAAAAAAATGTTTTTTCAGATAATAAGGTTACAATCCCTAGACTCATCTATTTCACATTGAAGATTGAACTTGATCTCTAATCTAAGCCATTTAACTTCACAAAAAATCAACCAGAAATCCATTGACATTTTACACCTTTTTTTAATTTTAATTTTAATAAAGTGCACAAATCATTGAATCATTGAACAAGCATTTGGAGGAGGAAGCTAATCACTAGTACATCCCAGAGCTTTGAGCCAAGGAATAAGATAATCATTTTTTGTAGTAGGTCTAAGCCTCATTGGTTGGAATGTTCTCAAAAACTGTAAGAAAAGAATTGCACGAGAAAGGTCGACACAAACTGAAAGAATGAAAATGAAAAAGAGGTTAAAAATTTTATGGATCAAAATGGATTTTGACATTTTCAAGACTGTATTCTAGGATTTTGGTCGTTAGATTGACAACTCTGCGAATGATATAATTGCCCACTATACAGTTGCCTAGAGACTTGAGCACAAAATCCAAGGGATGTGTGTCTCCAATGTGCATTCTTGCAACATCCCTCACATCTAGCATGTGCTATTTGGTCAAATATTTACTAGCCTCATAGCCAATAGTGAGCACTATACCTATAAATGTCACATCAAGAGAACGACGAGATGACATGCAAGGGTTCCCATAGTGATTGGGTGACAACGACTACCGGCACCAGCTGCTGGATGTATTGGCCCCATTGTTATGTATGGTATGTATCCAACTACATTCGTACGCGTAGTTACTAAGTGTGCGAAAAATTTATATATTGTCAGAACTTAACAAAGTGTCACGGATTAATATAATTTAAGTGTTTACATGATTTTTTTAATTATATTAATAAATTTATTATTACTATTTTGTTATGTGAAAAATATTATTTTTCAAAATGGTAAGTAAATTTATTTAAACAACTTTTTTTCTTTCACAAAGTATAAATCTAGATTTTTTTGTTGTACTCTTTTAATTACAATGTATCATTTTTAAAAAAAAAATTATATTTAAAATTTCAATGGCATAATTTAATCTAAATATTCTTCCAAACAAGTCATTCTTATATACATATACATATGTACATATATGAACTAACAAATGTCACAAAGTTTGCCATATATATTATAATAGAAATAAAAAAGTTATAATTATATTATAAATATTTTATTTAATTTTAATTACTTTTAAATTTAAATATTTAACTTAGTTATAGTTTTATTTGTTATGTAATAAATTTATAATATATTTATAATCATAATATAAGTGATAATTTTTTACAATTTTAAATTGTCACATACTCATAATATTTATCATGAGAGTTAAAGTTTAAGAATTTCATTTATTTTTTAACAAGTAGTAATTGATTATTTAATTAGATATATTGAATTAATTATAAATTATATAGGTAATTATAGAGATTGCACAACTTAAAAAAATTCCAATTTTATAGTGCCTATATAAGAGGCCAATTGTTTTAACCAATGAAATAAGAGTAAAATAATGTTATTTATAAACATAACAAATTTGCATCTCTACTAGTGCACTATGTTAATTCTATATCATAATTTTAAATAACTAATTCTACTTGGTAGAAAGAAAAATAAAATTCACTCGTTAACATTAAAAAGTCATAAATGATACAATTGTACTTAGCTACTATAAGTAATTATTATCATTATATAATGTAAACAAGTGCCACATAATTTCATGTACTTGCCTTTATAATTTTAAAATTAATAATAATTTAATTTACTTTTTAAAAAATTAGAATATAACTAAAATAGCTATAGTATAAATCATTAATTTGAATTTTCTCTTATATATATTGTTTTATTCTATTGACTAAGATTTAAAATAATAAAAATATCATAAGAAAATATAAACACTAGTAGTAGCTTTATAAATTTATTCATTTAATTGTAGTTTTTTGTAATAGTAAGTTAATTTATTATTTTAACAATGTTAATAGTTAATAATTAGTAAAATTTAATAAATATTAGAATGGTTATTAACAATTTAAAATAATAAAATACTCTCCTAAAATATATACAATATATGTAATAAAGAATGAATACTATAATCATATAAGTATTTAAGCTTAATTTAATATGATCAACATTAGTTTAATGATTAATTATCATTTTTACTAATTTGACCCCATAATTAGATAGATAAGATATGTAATATAGGAAATTGCACTTCTCTTGATTAATTTTTTAATATTAGAGTAAAGATTTGGCATATTCACCCATGACAGTTATGTCATATTCACCTATTACAAATAGGAGGAAAGTGACAACTTTAATGAGTACATAAGGTTTAGAGGAATATTTGGCCCAAGACAAAACTAATTCTTGTATTAAATATATTTATGAAAATGAAAAGTCATTATTAATAACGTATTAATTGAAAAATTACTTTAAAATATTTAACTGATTCTAAAATCTTGTAGAAAATAATGTATATGGAGTATTCATACGAAAAAAAGGGGTCTTATAAGAGTATTTTTTATTGAGCCAATCATAATTGAAATAAATCAATTATATAGCATTTCAAATTAATAAATATTTATGGAAACTATAGTATTAACCAAATAAGGAAAAAAATACTAATTAATGATTGGTTCATGAGTGCACAACTATTGCTTAATTAAATAGAGGTGAATGCAATAGTACATTGCCTACGTCAAGTACAATAATAATATAAATTCATTACTGCTAAATATTTAAAATTATTATTAATAATAATATATAATCATAATAATTACCTTTCAATTACTTATAAGTTTCTCTATCTTTATGAGTTTGTATTATCTATATAACTAATACACTATAAAATATTAAAAAATTATATAAAGATGTAAAATTGTATTTATAAATATATGTATCAATAAAATAATTATATATGTATAGACAATGATATTTGATTTTAAGATTATACTTAGGAAAAAAAATTAAGTTTACGATGTGACTCATTAAATTTGAATGGTATTTAATTACAAAACTAATCAAAACAACAAGTAAAATATAATGATTTAAATGTATATAGAAATATAATATGAAGAAGTGAAAATAGATTAATAAATTCACCTATATATTTTATAAATATATTTGATTTTTATAATGAAAATAAAAATATAAACCTATATTGTAATTATTATATATTGTTTTAGAAAAGTACTTTTGTAAAAATTAGCTTATGTATATTAATTTTATTTTTAAATTTTTTGATTTACAACATAGAGGTATAATTAATGTGATATTAAAAATTTTGAAAAATATCTATGACAAGAATATTTTTTATTTTTAAAAATAAATCAAAGATAATATTAAATTATTAGAATTGTAATTTTGAATATAATCTATGTTGTTATATATTAAATACTAATATTAACAACTCACTAATTGTAATTAAATTTTGAAAAATTACATACAAAAATATAATAAATTAATTTAACTAAAGAAAAAGAACATGTAAAATTAAGAATATGGCTATGGACAAAGAGGATTATGATGGGTAGGAATGACCCCCTAATCATAACAAGGATGAGGGAGAGATGGGTTTCACAAAAGGGCTTATGGGTATCCTGGGACCATTCTAAAGGAAGTTGGGAACCTAAAACAACAAATTCAGATTATTTTTAAGGAATTTGAGCAGATTAGCAAGATGGCCAAAGGGGAACACACTTTGGGTCAGCATATTGACCCGATATATGAAGTAATAGGTAATGTTGAAGAGGTAAAAAATCTAATGAAAAAGATTGCAATGTTTGAAGATAAAAATAGGGTTTTGGAGAAGGCTAATAGGGATACTCAGAAGATGATGGACAACTTGGAGGCCAGAATGGGTAATATTGAAATGATGACTAAGAAGATGGTTGATCATAATAGCAACATTTTAAAGACAATGGCAGATAATTTTAGCTATCTTCTGAAAATGTTTGAGTAGGATAAAGGGCATGATTCCCCTACTATGATTGAGAACCAGGGACCAAGTAAGCACATAAGGGCTCATTCCAAGAAGGGCGTGGATGTGAACAAGATGGAGGAAATGATAAGGGTACTCTAGAGACATGCATATTTTGGCAGATCAAGCTGTTGACCTGCTAAAGACTATGTAGTTGTCTGGGTGTTGGTTTTTTGCTATCCTTTTGCTAGTTTTTCAGCTTTTCTTATGGTTGGCCTCCTAATTATATGTTTGTCCCTGATCTCTATGGGGCATGTTAGTTTGTGAACGTTGTTGTTAGACTTTATGTGTTTCATTTAAGGGTTCAATGCTGCTAGTTATCATGTTTTACTCTTAATACTTCTTGATACTTTGTTAAAGGTTTTGGGTCCTCTAAAACCTATTTTTACTTAATCAAAATATGTAAAATTAAAAATATTGTTAATCCCAAAATAGCTTATGCCTTGCATTTTGTGTAGTTCTAACAAATATTTGCATTTTTTTCTTAAGGGTGGACGAATGTGATTTGACATATTAGCCATGACCATGCCAATGTTAATGCACATGACATATGACCAGTGCAAATATGTTGCACTGTAGTCGGTGCCACAACTACCCAACTAGTTAATTTGACATGGTTGGATGCCATGCCACCCAAGACCATACCTTACAAATCATACATATTTAAAATTATACGTAGTTGTTATTCATTCTGCATTCTACAAGAGATTTTTGCATTGTGTTCATTCACGAGAGTTTCTATTCATTCTGTATTCTGGTAAAGGTTATTGCATGGCATGCAATTCACAAGATTTTCTAATTGTTGAACCAAATGTATTATTATTAGTTCCTGATACTACATCATTCTTTTTAATAATTGATTTTTTTTAACAACATTTGAACATTTTAAGCCTTCAACTTTTTGTATTTTTGAAATTTTTAGCTTTAATTTTATAGTAATAAGTAAAAATATGTAAGTTAATAATCTTAAAAATATATAATATAAATTTATTTAATAATATAATTATTTTAATTTAAAATTTATGTATTTTTTTAAAATATTAAATTATTTTAAAACTAAAAATTCATATAATTATGTTTTATGTTGTTGTAATGTTTAACATTATAATATTTTTTAACACATAATTTAAATAGAATAGTTTAAGTTAAAATCAATTTTTTTCAAAATTAAGAAAAAAATATATAAATTATAATTGTATATTCAAAATGAATAAATAACAATATTAGAATAAGACTAATGTTTGTTTATCACATTTCTTATTTTTATTGCTAAATAATAAATATTCAATACTCCATTCATTTCACCAAAAAATAATTTGGACCAATCAAAAGTTTTTTTTTTTTTTTTTTTTTGCATTTAAACACTAATCATAATTTTTATTAAGTTTTAATTTTTTCTTTTAAATTTTCTAAAGAATAAAATATTTTATTAGAAGTTTGATTGGTCTATACCAATGTGTGTTATAGGAGCAATTTTTCGGGACTCACCATTTGCTTCCACAAATTTTGCTAGATTTACTGCAATTTTAATTTGTCATAATTTTTACTAAAAACAAGTTATTCAATGATCTAGATCTTAAAAGTCCTAAAATGGAAAAGAAATATTATTTTATGTTAACTCTTTTTCAATTACTATAAAATTAGATATATGTTTCTAATTTCCTACATAATGAAATTTACAAACATTGTGATAAATGTTTTAAAATATAAAAACAAATTAAAGAAAATCTCTAATTTGATATAAATGTACACATTGTTTTTCATTTGTGAAACGATTTAATATAGATTAAACTATAAGAAATAATTATTATATTTTCATAGTAATTAATATTGATAGGCATTCTACAATGGCAAAATGGATGGAGTGGGAGGGTGTGAGTGTGTTAATGTTAACATTTACTATTTAGGTTAAATTTGACAATCATCTACATATCAAAAAATAATTTTAAAAAAAATATATATATATATATATATATATACATATAAACAAATAAATATATATAACATAAAATATTTGTTAAAATTATAAATTTGGGGCGATATAGATGCAAGAGTTGGAATTTTATATTCTGTAAAATTGTGAACTGCAAAATTGTGAAGTTTGATGGTTGAAGGGCTATCAGAATACAACTTGGCATCAATGCCAAAAGTGGCATCCAAATCTGGTAATGTCATGCCCAAACTACAAAGGCCCCTACTATTATAAGGGGCCGCCCATAGAATAGTAGGGCTTGAGCCATCGAACCAAGCAATCTCACCTTCCACCTTCTCCCTAAAATTTGATGGGCACCACTACTTCGTATCGCACCTACCCCCAAGCAATGGAACAAACAATAGTGCAAGCAACTTTCACCTGCCTACCTCTCTCTACTAATTGATTTACTGAAATGAGTCCCAGTCGGAGTGAATAAGTCAAGGTCCTAAAATTTTATGGGGGCTATCCAATGAACTGAGTGGTGAAGCTAGCTCATATGTTCTAAGGGGGTTCTAGTACCCTTAGACACATATATAATACAATTGAATTAGTTTAAAGGGGTCATAGGGTACCTTATGACCCATTTCAACCCATTCAATGACAAAATATGTTTCTTGAGGTCGAATAACCCATACAAACATATCTCCTATGTTCGAATGTGTTGAACAAGTTAATAGGGTACCCTATGACACCTTTTAACCCATTCGATGAAAAAAATGCTCCTAGAGGTCCAAGGACCCCTAAGGACATATCTTGTATGTTTGAATGGGTCAAAGGGGGTTAGTCATAAGATAACTTGTGACTCCTTTTGACCCATTTGATGACATAATATATTCCTAGCAATTATAGAACCCCTAGAGACATTTCTCATGTGTTTGAATGGGTCAAAAGTGGCCATGGGGTACCCTATGACCCCTTTCAACCCATTCAATGAAAACATATGTTTCCTAATGGTTCTAGGTCTTCTAAGGACATATCTCATTTGTTTGAATGGGTTAGAAGGGGTCCTTTTGACCCATTAATTGACAACATATGTTCCATAGGGTCCTAGGATCCTTAGGGACATATCTCATATGTCAGATGGGTGGAAAGGGGTCATAATATATCTTATGATCCTTTTCAACCCATTAAAAAAATGAGGTATGTTCCTAGGGGTCATAGGAACCCTAGGGACATATATTGTCATGGAGTGGGTTGAAAGGGGTCATATGATACTATATGTCCACTTCTAATCCATTCAAACACAGGAAATATGTCTTTAATGGTCCTAGGATCCCTAGAGTTGTATATTTTCATGGAATGGATTGAAAGGGGTCATAGGATACCCTATAATCCTTTTTCAACCCATTCGAACAAATGGGATATGTTCCTAGGGGTTGTATTGTCATGGAATGGGTCAAAAGGGGTTATAGGATACCCTCTGGCCCCTTTTGACCCATTTGAACAAATGAGATATGTCTCTATGGGTCCTAAGATTACTAAGGATCTATGTTGTTATGGAATGGGTTGAAAGTGGTCATATGATACCCTATGACCCCTTTTGACCCATTCGAACAAATGACATATGTTTGTAGGGGCCCTAAGACCCCTGAGAATGTAAGTTGTCAGGAAATGGGTTAAAAGAGGTCATATGATACCCTATGACCCCTTTTGGCCCATTCAAACAAATGAGATATGTCCTTAGGGGTATTAGGAACCATAGGGACATATGTTATCATGGAATGGGTTGAAATAGGTCATAGGGTACCCTATAACCCCTTTTGGCCTATTTGACCATATTTGATATGTCCCTAGGGATATGTTGTCATGAAATGGGTCATGTTGTCCAACATTTTGTCACCAAAAAATGTAGGTAATAGTATGAAACTTTTTCAACTTAGTTCCACATTTCTCTAAGTTTAGTTCATTATTTAATTGGCTGGATTGATCAACCAATCAATTCCAATTGATATAATGAATCCTTTTATTGGAGGCTTTCATGAAGTCTTTTTAGTTTCTCTATTTTTTGAGGCTATACTTGATTTTTGAAGCCTTCAACATTCTTTTTATCATTTTTAGTGTATATTTGTTGGCTTTTGATCCTTTGGTTTTCCTAAAGTCATTTCTTTCAATTTTTCCTTCGATTTGATCTATATTAAGGCTTAATCAAAGTTGCCAATCAAAAGATATGATCGTTTTTGTGCCCAAAAAGTGAACCTTGTAGGTGCAACTACACACATTAAAAATATCATGTTATATTTTTAAGTTGACATTCACTTTTTGAAAAATATAATATGAATTCATTTTATGTTATGTTTTTAATTTACTTTATCATTTCAATTTTTTGCTTAAAGTAACTATAGTGCACTTTATGCTATATTTTTAAGTTGAGTTGTTTTTTAATTTTTCACTTAAGTGACTATACTAACTATATTGTTTGATTTACTTTTTGAGTTTTAAATCAAATGCTCTAGTAAATATTATTTTTTAATATAATATTTTCATATACTATATTAACTATATAGTGTAAATGTTATTTATACCTCATTTGAGTAATATTTATTCAAAAATTAAACTGACATGTGCTTACTTCATCACTTAACTTGTGCAAACATGTTTATAAGAATATTTAGATTCAAAACATGGAAAGGCACCCAAAAGGTGCAATTAGAACGGAAATGCCATGTTAAAACACAAAAAAATGTAATTACATATGTTTTAGAATATGCAAAGGCACCCAAAAGCTATATATTTGGACATAAGACACATTTTTGTGTAATTGAAAAATATGCAATAACACCTAAAAAGTGTGTCTTGCTTATGGCTCCATTTGAAAACATGTCATAACACAAAAAATCTATGTTTTGTCTTATAGAGGTCAATTTTGAAAAATTTAAAACATATCTTTGCATCTAAAAGGTGTGATTCTTAAAAGACACATGTAAATGTATTTTAAGAACTTGTTTTTACATTCCAAGGGTAAAATGTGCAAGTTTATGGCTTCCAAGAACACATTTTGGTGATCTTGCCCAAATTTTTTCATGAGACGTCTTGAGATCTCTTCCTAAAGGGGTATTTTTGCATTTCAATTCATTCTCCTTGCAAAAATGATGGATTCCTTGCAAACATGATGCATTTTGTGGCATGATGCAGTCACATTTTAAGGCAAAAACATCCATTATTTTGGAAAATTTAATCATGTTTTTAGTTAAGGAAGAGGCACTTTGGAGTTCCTATCCATATTCTTGCTTTTGAGAAGCACATTTTTGCATTTCAATGCTAAACATGACTCATGTAAATGTAGATTGAAACCACATTTTTGAATAAAAATGTCCCATTATCTTGCATTTATTAAAAACACTAGAATTGGGATGGATTTTAGGGCATGTCTTGGGCATTCTCATCCAAAAAAACCTCATTGGATGCTCATTTTAAATTCATCATTGCAAGGTTGAACAGGTCCAAGTTTTTTTGAGAATATGTCAAAGTTGGAACTTCATTCACTTCTTATTTAGCTTATTAATCTTCAAGTAAGAGGAAATTTTCCCTTTTTTCTAATTAATTCATGCTTTTATTACTAATTTGATGCATGTTTTAGCTTGAGGTTTCACATTTGTTGATATAGATGCCATGAAAAGTGATTTTTCTCTTTAAAAATGATGAATAGTCTCATTTTCATACTTTTGGTATTTTCCCAAATTCCAAAAATTTGAGTTTGTATGTTGAGGTATCTTTCTTGTTGACATGTTTAAAGGTATGTAATTATTTTGTGTTTTTTTTGGTTGTTTGCTTGCTTGCTTTCTTTTTTTTCTTCATTTGGAAGAATTTGTTAGTTCTTTCCCAAGAACTTGAGAACATTTCACTTTACTCCATCTTCCATCAATGAATGAAAGTGCATCTTTTCATTCCGTGTCCATCATTACATGCCAAGGCACAGTACATTGATTCCTTCGATAATCGCCATTACAGTTCGTGAGAAATTACATATAATTTTCAATTTCATGTCACCACACATTGCATCTCATCTTTTACATGAAATTACATGTAAACTCAATTTTCATCCATATTTACATGCAATATCACTTTTCATTCCTAATTGTATGTCATATATACATGTAATTCATTTTTCGTGCAATAATATCTTGAAAACCCATTTTTGACTTAAAGTCACTTTTTAAAAGTCAAAATTTTTCATTTCCGTGTATTGCCATGTATTACACTTTGATGTCTTAAAGAATATTCATAAATACTCACTTCCACCTCATAATATGCATGTTGTCTCTTTTCAAGATCATTAGATTAGATCTTTGAAGTGTTTAATGCATACTTTAAAGCTTTCTTGTTGATCAAGAATCAACAATTTTACGAAAACAATATCCTCTGATGATGTGTTCAAATTTTGGAATTTTTATGTTACAACACAAGCACAAGGGATGCCCTCATCTGCAAGATCAAGAAAATAAAATGAAATACCAATATGATAAAGAGTTGTCTCATTCAACTCCATCCTAGGTTACATCTATTTCTTGATAGTATGTTATATAGATAGATTGGGCATGCAAATATGACCAATTTCTTGGGATGGATAGAAGCTCCCACTAGTCATGAAATGAAACAAATTAAAAGGAGTAATATTCATTTGGTGACTTCTTTTCCTATGGATGCCCTAGAACCAAAATTTGTTCTCGGATGTACAAAGTGTTTCAATACAAAGTCAAAAACCATCAAGGATGTTGATAGTAATGTTATTATAAGCCTTGATCCTAAGGTTATTGAATAAATTTTCAAAATGTTGCAAAGTGCAGAGTGTGTGGATTTAACCAAAGAAACATCTTTGGAGATATGGAATGTGAATAAGGGAAATTATTAGAATTTTGTTAATCTATATTGGTTGGATTCAAAGAGAAAAAATTTCTAAAGATGGCCAAATACCATTCATAGATCTAGTTTCAAGATGGAATACAAAGACCTAATTATTCTTCTCATCAGAATACATTGTCTCAAAGATTCTAATGATTTTGAACCATAGCTGTATAAGTTCATTTTTCAAATCATTGAAAAATAAGGAACAAATCTTTTTGGGAGAACTAATCAAAACTGTATTTTGTGAGAAGTTGCTTAATGTAGGAATGCCGACATTGTTTTACATTAATTCCTATCTTGTCTACATTGTTATTGCTATGGGATCCTTTTCTAGACTTTCAACCAAAGGATATCATCTTCAAATTCTAGTTTGGGAATAATATGATCATATCACTTTGACTAATAGTAAATATGATTACAGAAGTTTTCAAGATGCTTTCTTTGGGCATTTTTGGTGCTTTTTGATAAGCGATTTTATGTCAAAAGGGTGCCAGATGGGGCTTTGGACAAGGTTAATCAATATGGTTGCATCTTTATTTAGTTTCCAACTTTTATTTATTTAAGAGTTGGGTATTTCAAAGGAGAAGTATATACCTTACCTAGGTATGCTACCAACATGATCATTTTAATGGAATTAGCTGGACAACTCATGGAGGTTCAATCTAATCAACATACTTTGCATAGACTAGGTTTTGGTATATCTTCTACTAAGCCCTTGGTGATTGGTCATTACATGATAAATTCTATACACAAAGAAAATGCCATGGAATTAGTTGGTTACATTGAAGCATTTCAAAGCCATTTTTTAAATTATTATAGAGAGATGAATTCAAAAATCAAGAGAGCATTTACTTATGTCCATCGTATAGAAGATATTTGGATTGACGTACGGATAGAATTGGATATAATAAAAATGAACTACTACATTTTGACTTTACAACTAATCATTGATCTTAATATGCTCAAGATCCCATCTCATTTCCAAGTTGAAGATATAGGTAATATTCTTGATCCAAAATATCTTCAGGTTGGTTTTGATAAACAATTCCCTTTCCCTTTTCAATGGAAACAAAAGGAAGGTACTTCTATCCTTGATAAATTTTAATCCATTCTAGAAAGTACCAACAAGTGGTTAAAAATAAAAGGTCTTAAAAGGGTCAATGAAAAGTTCGGTTTCGATTGTGGAAGATTTGGTCCTCCTATAAGAAAGTTGCAATTAGAAATTGTTGGTAAAGAAGGAGTATCTTCTTATGATATAAAGAAATTTGTCAAATTCAATTTAAAAGGTGGAAAGGGATTTATATTACCTTAGACACCTAAAAAAATTCAAGAGTTAGAAGGAGAAGTAGATGAAGAGATTTATGAAGAAGATGAGGAGGAAGAATGAGAAGTCATGATCATATCTCCTCCAAGACTTGCACAAGCCTAGGAATCATTTATGTAGGAAGCTATTTTTCTAGGTATGATAGATGATGATTTGGATTCATTTTCCATTGTATTGAAACTTTCTATCCTAACCTCAGAAGTCAATACATTGGCTCTTCTTATGTCTTTGATGGCTTCTCCCATTTTAACAACCGAACAATGTGAGCATTTAGGGAATGTGTTTGAGGATTTTCCAACTCTCACAAAATTTCAAGTTACTCAACCTGATAAATTGATAGATGGTATTGAGTTATTCATGATCAAATCCTCTTATCATACACCAATGAGTTCAATTGTGCAAACTGATTTTTTCCCAATCACAATAGAGATACAATCAAGATCAATTCCAATGATCTCCACTATACCTAATTCCACAGATGAAATTTTTAGTTTCCCTTGATGCTTGAGCATGATCAAAATGAAGAGAAGAAGGTTTTCATACCCTCGTATGACCTTACTATTAAGAAAATAAGTCCAAAAATTTGAAAGATAAGATTGTTTCAAGGATCTTAGTTGATTCTAAAATAACTCAGTTTGTTGAAATTGTTGAGCCATTAGTGAACAAGCCAGATGAAAAACTTACTCACTAGTAAATTTGGACCTATTTTTTGACACCATTTTTGTCAAACTTTTGACAATTACCCATTGAAAGCCTTCATCTCTAAATTGTCATCGAACATTTGATACATTCAATATGCACCAATGTATCAATAGACATATCTATCAAAAGTTAGCCTGATCTATGTGACACATCAATGCCAAACAGATAGCTCAACATGTCAAATGATCAACACCAATAACAGTTGATTTGATGAGCTTTTTATACCATTGATGAAAAAAAACATTGAAATTGCAACGACAAGTAGAGTTTTCAAAAAAATAATTTATTGGGTTGCAATATGCCTTCAACACATTTTTTGGAGTAAGAACAAATTTGTTCAAGTGAGAAGGATTTTATCTAACACTCAAAGTTTCATTATAGGGTATTTGATCTACTAATTTGTGTTGGATACAATTGGTCAATTGTGTGTTGTCTTTGATGTTACACAAATGTCATATCAGTTAGCAAACAAAGTCTATCAAGCTTAGTTGGTTAGAAAAGAGAACGACAAAGTCTACTAAGCTCATATGGTTAGCAAAGCAATTTACAGAGTCTACCAAGCATTTCTGGAAGTTACACTATGAAGATAGCTTCTACCAAGCTCACTCGAGTGCTGAAGGATTCTATGGAAGAAGTTAGTTTCTACTGAGCTCACAAGGTGAGTGAAGGAAATTTAGTTCTTACCAAGTTCACTCGGTCTCCAAAGGATTTTGTAAAGTTTATAGTATTTACCAAGCTTCACTTGGTTAACATTGGAAATAATTTTTGGAGCAGTGTTTACTGAACAAGGTCGGCCAATCAAGGATTTCATTTTTTTGGGAAATAAAGTTTACTCATTTCATGTAATGACTGTAGCCAACTAATGTATTGTTTATTGGTAAATGTAACTTGTAAATGAGCTAACTTGACAATTTGTAAGGTATAAATAAAAGTTCAAGTTGTGAATTCTAAAGTATGGATGGATGTATGAATGAGTGAGCATGCAAGTGAGTTGATTGTGTAAAGAGGAAGTGTGAGTGAATTTTGTAGAAGGATCATATATCCTTGAGGAGAAGCAAAGGTGTATTGGATCAATGAGGATCTATTGAAGCAAAACAGAGATTTGTAATAAAAATATTTAGTTGCATCTCATTTAGGTCACTTCATTGCTACTTTTTCATCATTTTAGTAGTGATTTGTAAATCTCTTAACAGAGTTGGTTTAATAGCCATTTTGTAAGCCCTCTAACAAGGTGGATAGTTCTACTAAATTTTTCTAAAGTCCTCTAGCAAGGCCACTCCTAGCAGGGTGATTAAATCTTCTAACAAGGTCACACCTAATAGTGTGTTTTGTAACCTTTAACAAGGTTGGCTCCTAACAGGGCTCACTTTAGAAGAGTGAAAATTGTTAGCTAGTTACTTAGTGGTTTTTCCCATATTGGGTTTCCACATTAAATTTGGTGTCTCTTGTGTTCATGTTATTTCCTTTTGCATGCATGTTAATAATTGTGAATGCTTAAAGATCAGTAATAATTTAATACATAGTTCATCTACTAAGTTACATCATTTTTTTATGTCGCTAACGAGTGACAATAGTAACTAGTTATTTAAGACATCTAAGGGATCTATGAATTTGTTTTTGTGGTAACTAATTCACCCCACCTCTCAGTTACTCCATCTATATTTCCAACAATTGGTATTAGAGCTTTTAGTGCTTATAGGAAGGATTTCAAGGATCTAAGCTAAAGATTAGGATTTCTTACAAGAGGGAAATTCCAAGGCTTAACAAGGATAACTTTTTAGCATGGCAAGGTCTCATGAGACTCCATTTGACTTCCATTGGAGATACATGATTGAAATATCTAGATGAAGCATATGTAACTCCTTCTATTACATTATCTACTAATGAAATTGCTAATAAGAAGACTCATAAAACCATGATAATAGACATTGCATCTGCCCTAAGCTATGAAAAATTTGATGATATCAAGAACTACAAAACTGCCTTTGAAATGTGGAACAAGCTGAAAGAAATTTATGGAGGTGATGATAATGTGAAAAGAGCCAAAGTAGAAAGTCTAAGAGGACAATTTGATTATATAAGGATGAGAGAGGATGAAAACATTTCCAAATATGTTGAAAGAGTCAAAGTAGTTGTCAGTGCTATCAAGGCTTCTGGAGGAGATATTGAGGAGCAAACAGTTATAAGTAAAGTTCTTAGAACATTACTTCCTATTTATGCAATTAGAGTTTCTGCAATTCAAGAAAGAATATGTGAAGAAAATTATAAAATAAATTTAGAAGCCATAGTAGGAAGATTGACTACATTTGAGCTAGATAACTATGTTCCAACTTCAAAGAACATTGAGTCAGCATTTGAAGCCAAGATTTGACTCAAAGAGAAAGGCAAGAAAATAAAGGATTTTTATTCAAAAAGAGAAGAAGAATTAGAACAGAGTTCAGACAGTGATCTTGAGGTAGTTGAAGCTTTGCTTGCAAGAAAATATTCTAGAGGCAAAGGAAAATACAAAGGTAATGTTCCTCTAATCTATTTTCCATGTGAGGAAATTGGACATGTTGCTACTAGGTGCCCAAACAAGCAAAACAAGGATGAGAAAAAGGTCACAAGTGCAATGGCAAGAAAGATTTCAAATCATTCAAGGACAAAGGTAAGAAAAAATGCTTCATGGCTAAGGATTCTAATGATTCTGATGATGAAGAAGATGAGATTGTTTACATTGTTGTGAAAGATGAATATGATAATGATGAGAAAATGACACTTATCTCTCATGTGAGAAAAAATGATACATGGATCATAGGTAGTGGTTGCTATCATCATATGATAGGTGATAAAACTAAGTTTGAACATTTTGAAAACTATGATGATGGTAGTGTGAGGTTTGGTAATAATGAACCTTGTTGTATAAAAGGAAGAGGAAGAATCTCACTAACCAAAGAGCTTGTATGTGATAATGCCTATTGGGTAGAAGGTCTAAAATACAATCTATTGAGTGTGGCATAGCTACTCAATAATGGATTCAAAGTAGAATTCATGCATGGAAAAGCAAGGCCGCTAGATGACAAAGGAAAACTGATTGGATCTAGCATTCAAACAAAAGGTAACTTATTCTATCTTGAACTTGGTGAATGTTCATGTATTAGTGCTCAGGTTGAAGAAAGTTGGTTATGGCATAGAAGGTTGTGTCATGTGAACTTTGATAATCTAGTGAAAGTAAGCAAATTCAAGAAAGTTAGAGGCATCCCTAGTATAAAGAAACTTGATGTTGGCCTATGCAAGAATTCTCAAATTGGTAAGATGGGAAAGACTAGCTTTAAAAGTAAGAACTATTAGTCTGAAGAAGTTTTAGAAATTATGCATACTAATTTATGTGGACCTATTGGAATTGAAAGCTATACTAGAGAAAAGTTTTTCATTCTTTTTGTTGATGATTACTCAAGAATGATGACTGTCATGTACCTAAGAGAGAAATCAGAAGCATTTGAAGAGTTCAAGTAGTATTTGGCCAGAGTACAAAAGGAAACAGGAAAAAGAAAAATGTTTGAGGTTAGATAGAGGTGGTGAATTCATCTCCCATGAATTCAATAACTTTTGCATTGAAAGAGGGATAAAAAGATAGGTATCAACTCCTGGAACTCTTGAGAAAAATGGAATAGCTGAAAGGAGGAATAGATCTATCATAGACTATGCAAGAACTTTAATGATTGAAAAGAATAGTGCTATCAAATATTGGAAGGAAGCTATCAGCACTGTAGTTCATACCTTCAACCAATTACAGCTGAAGAAGGACTCATTCAAAACCCCCTATGAGTTATGGTGTGGCTATAAATCCAATGTAAGTTACCTAAAAGTATTTGGAAGCAAATGTTACATTTTGAAAGAATATAGAAAAGGCAAATTTGATGTGAAGGGTGATGAAAGAATATTTTTGGAATATTCTTGCAATAGTAAAGGATATAGATGTTTGAATTTGTCTACTTACAAAGTCATAGAAAGTGCACATGTGAAAGTTGATGAGTTTGTAGAAAGGACTAAAGGAGAAAGCAAAAAGGAACCAAAAGATTACAAAAGATTTTTTTTCATTGAACCTGATATAGTGCCAAATATATATATTAATCAGGAATCTTCTACTCCTGAGTCTTTAGTAACTAAGTTGCAAGAAGTTCAAACTGAGCTACAAGAACTCGAGTCACATTTTGATGCTACCAAGCTAATGCCTACCGAGTTTGAAGGATCTAAGAAATAGACATAATAGCTAGAACTTGAAGTTGAAGTGTAAGAGGATGATAATGCAATGCATTAAAAAGGCAAGGAACTTGTATTAGCCAAATATGTCAAGAGACATCATGCACCAGATTAGATCATTGGAAACAAATCTGAAGGAACTATGACAAGAAGTAAGTTGAAAGGTACTTGTTCACTTGTTGATTTTGAACCTAGAAGTGTCAAAGATGCATTAGGAAATGAAATTTGGATTGAGGCTATGAATGAAGAGATAGAGTAGATAGAGAAAAACAAAACATGGACTCTTGTACCTAGGCCTAAAGATAAAAATGTGATTGGAACTAAGTGGGTATTCAGAAATAAGTTGAATGAAGATGGTAAGGTGTCAAGGAAAAAAGATATAATAGTATGCAAAAGATACTCTCAAGAAGAAGGAATAGACTATAGAGAGGCTTTTGATCCTATTGCAAGACTAGAAGGTGTTAGGACCGACTTGCATATGCTACATACAAAGAATTTAAAGTTTATCAGATGAATGTCAAGTCAACATTTCTCAATGGTATACTAGATGAAGAAGTCTACTTTGAATAGCCTAAAGGTTTTGTTGATCCAAACAAGAAGGTCATGGTTTGCGAATTACACAAAGCATTATATGGTATGAAACAAGCCCATAGAGCATGGTATGAAAGATTGCATAACTATCTTATTCAGATTGGTTTTCAAAGAACTAATAATAACAATAGCTTTTATATCAAGGAAGGATCAGATAATAAGATTATTTTGGTAGAAATATTTGTGGATGATACTTTGTTCAGAGGGAATGATGATCTTTGCAAAGAATTTTTAGAGAAAATGAACAAGGAATTTGAGATGTCTATTTTTGGAGAGATCAAATTCTTTGTTGGTCTTCAAATTTAGTAGAGTAAGAATGACATCTACATTACTTAGTCAAAATACATCAAGGAGATATTGAAAAAGTTTAGTATGGAAGACTGTAAACTAGTTGGAACTCCTATGTGCACTAGTCTAAAGCTTACCAAGGATGATGAATCAAAGGAGGTAGATTAGACATTGTATAGATCTATGATTGGAAAGTTGCAGTATGTAGTTCATACAAGGCCAGATATTGCTCTTGTAGTTGGTATTATAGCAATATTTTCAGAAAAACCAAGAGAAAATCACATGATGGCAATCAAAAGGATCATGAGATACTTGAAAGGCATTGAAGATTATGTATTATGGTACAAATTTGGAGGTAATCTAGATTTGAAAGTGTTTACTAATGTAAATTGGGCATGAAACATTGACAATAGAAAGAGTACAAGTGGAGGAGCCTTCTTTCTTGGAAAGAGGTTGGTTTCTTGGACAAGTAAAAAAAAAAAATTGTACATCTCAATCCACAGTAGAAGTAGAGTATGTTGCAATAGTAGTAAACTATTCTAATATTGTTTGGTTCAAACAATTATTGGAAGGCATGAAGGAGGACATCAAAGAACCTGTTGCTATGTTTTGTGACAATAAAAGTGCAATTAACATATCTAAAAATCCAATGATGCACTCAAAAACCAAGCACATTGCAATAAAGTATCACTTTGTCAGAGAATTGGTATAGGATAAGGAGATCAAATTAGAATATCTCCATACAAAGGAAAAAATTGCTGACATATTCACCAAGCCTTTACCTAAGGATGCATTCTTGTATCTAAGAGGTAAGTTAGGGGTCATTCCCCTATTTGAAGCTCACTAAAATGAAGTTTAAAGTGATGCATCAATAGGTATCAAGTTGAAGATCTTTTAGTTGATGCAGAATAATCATGGAAACATTGCATATGAATTAGTACATAAGGTACATTGCTATTCATTTGGTTTTTGTTGTCTTTGGCATATGTTGTCAAAGAGGGAGAGTATATTGTCATATCTTTCTAAAATTTGAATTTGTTTGTGAAGAGTTTGATGTTTGAAAAGAAGTTATGTAATTAGTTCACAGAGGGAGATTACTATATTTGAGAAGTTTGTGGAATGAAATCTAAGAGGGAGAAAAAGACTTGTTTTCAAATTTCATTCTGCTATGACATGTTGTGTTGCTGTCAATGCCAAAGAGGGAGATTGTTAGATACAATTGTTCAATCATGTGTTGTCTTTAATGTTACACAAATGTCATATCAGTTATCAGACAGAGTCTACCAAGCTCAGTTGGTTAGCAAAGCAAAAGATAGAGTCTACTGAGCTCAGATATTTAGTAAAGAAATTTATAGAGTCTATCGAGCATTTTTAGAAGTTACACTATGAAGATAGCTTCTACCGAGATCACTCAAGCATTGAAGCATTGTATGGCCCAGAAGTTAGTTTCTACTGAGCTCACAAGGTCAAGAAAGGAAAATTAGTTCTTACCTAGTTCACTTGGTCTCCAAAGGATTTTCTAGAGTTTTTAGTGTTTACCAAACTTCACTTGGCTAACAATGGAAATCATTTATAGAGTAGCGTTTACCGAGTAGAGTCGACCAATGAAGGATTTTATTATTTTTGGAAATAAAATTTAATTGTTTCATGTAATGACTGTAGCCAACTGATGTATTATTTATTGGTAAATGTAACTTGTAAATGAGCTGACTTGACAATTTGCAAGGTATAAATAAAAGTTCAAGTTGTGAATTCTAAAGTATGGATGGATGTATGAATGAGCAAGCATGCAAGTGAGTTGATTGTGTAAAGAGGAAGTGTGAGAAAATTTTGCAGAAGGATTAGATATCATTGAGGAGCAGTAAAGGTGTATTCAATTAGTGAGGATCTATTGAAGTAGAATAGAGATATGTAACAACAAATTTTAGTTGCATCTCATTCAGGTCACTTCATTATTATGTTTTCATCATTGTAGCAGTGATTTGTAAATATTTTAACAAAGTTGGTTTAATAGCCATTTTGTAAATCCTTTAACAAGGTGGATAGTTCTACTGAATTTTTCTAAAGTCCTCTAGCAAGACCACTCCTAGTAGGGTGATTAAATCCTCTAACAAGGTCACACCTAATAGTGTGTTTTGTAACCTTTAACACGGTTGGCTCCTAATAGGGCTCACTTCAAAAGAGTGAAAATTGTTAGCTAGTTACTTAGTGGTTTTTCCCATATTGGGTTTCCATGTTAAATCTGGTGTCTGTTGTGTTCATGTTATTTCATTTTGCATACATGTTAATAATTGTGAATGCTTAAAGATCAGTAATTAGTTAATATAAAATTCATCTACCGAGTTACAACATTTTTTTGTGTGGCTACCAAGTGACAGTAGTAACTAGTTATTTAAGACATCTAAGGGATCTGTAGATTTGTTTTTGTGGTAACTGATTCACCCCTCCCTCTCAGTTACTCCATCTATATTTCCAACAATTTGCTGTTAGGATTTTGAGAGGTAAAGAAGACAAAATAGAGAAGTACAAAAAAACTTGTTCGAGTGAGAGGGATTCTGATGGGGACACAACCCAAGAACAGAATGGAAATAACAGAAAAGGGAAATTATATTAACTGAGAAAATAAGCTAGTACAACTAGTACAGGAAAATAAACTTCAAAAGCATGCCCTAAGGGCTTACAATAGCATAAATCTGGAGATAATTTCTCCTTATGGTACCTCCTCTCAAACTCCACTCCGAACTGCCCTTTTACAATGCCATAAATCTCCTTAAATAGACCCCGAAGGGTTAAGGACTAGGAGTACATTCTAGAAAGTGCTAGTAGACATCCACTGACAAAATAGAAGGTTCCAGAAGCTACGTTAGAAGTTGGTGCAAATCTAGAAGAATCCAGAAATGGTAGCCGAACTTCCGGGAGACATAACTTTTGAACCGTAGCTCCGATTGACGATCCGTTTACATTTTTGGAAAGCTCTTGAAGCGCTCTATAGCCCTATGGACAAGCTTCACTCATCCCCCATTTTTTTGACCCTTTTCGAGGTCATTTAATGCCCCAAACCTGAATTTGAAGCATTCTTAGGAGGTCTCCAAAACTCAAAAAACTGCAATAACTTTCAAACCATGGGGCCTATTGACTTGATTCTTTTTTTGGAATGCTCTAAATCATGATTACATTCATCTGGCCAATTCACACCTTCTAGTTTATTGGAATGATGGCCCAAATACATGCTCCTATTTTTTCAAGATTTTCAAATGCATTGATAGTTGAACTATGAGAGTTGGAACCTTTATTTGAGCCAAATGGGTATCCAAAAATGTAAAGACATGAAACAGAAACTAAGTCTAAGTACACTTTTTTTTTTTTGGGTGACACAGGATTGCCCTTATACCTCTAGATGCTCCTGCATCAGACACCCAGGGTAGATTGAAAAATGACCCTGTCACTTTATGGATGGTAGAGGAAATCCCAAATGGGAAACCTCAGCTGCTAAAATCCAAGTTGAGTCCTCGATCGACCGTCCTTTCCATTTGACCAAATACTCTTCATACTGCCTATTTCTGGTACTCCTACCCACATGATGATCTAGAATGTCTTCTATCTCCTCCTTCTTAGAAGCAGGAATTGGACATGGCTCTAAAACCAGCTCCTCATTTGCACCATCATCATGATACTCTGTTAAATCTACAATGTTGAAAATGGGAGAAATGTGAATACCATCTGGCAGCTCCACCTCATATGCATTTCCTGAGTCATGTTTCTTCAAAACTTTGTAGGGGCCAAATTTCTTCATTTTCAGCTTGTTGTAAGTACCAACTGGAAATCTTTCTTTTCGTAAGTGCACCATGACTAGATCCCCTAATTGGAATTCCTTATGTCTTCTCCTTTGATCAGCCCTAACTTTATACTCTTGATTCATCTTGATAATATGTGCTTGAACCTCCTCATGTAGACACTTGATGTGTTCAACAAATTCCTCAGCTTCAGCACTTGTTCTTTCCCCTGGTTCTATCTTCCTCAATTCTGGTGCAGTCCTTGGGCTATTCCCATATACAATTTGAAATGGTGATTTTCCAGTACTCCTATTTGCAGAGTTATTATAAGCAAACTCTGCCTGTGGTAGAATCAAATCCCATCCCTTGGGCTTATCTCCAACTAAACATCTTAGCAAATTGCCCAAACTTCTATTTACCACTTCTATTTGACCATTAGTCTGTGGGTGATGTGTGGAACTGAATTTTAGGTCTATTCTCAACTTCTTCCACAATGTCCTCCAGAAATACCCCACAAATTTAGTATCTTTGTCAGAAACTATACTCCTTGGAAGACCATGTAGTCTTACCACCTCTTTGAAAAACAAGTCTGCAATATGGACAACATCATGAGTTTTGTGGCATGGAATGAAATGTGCCATTTTGGAGAACCTATCAACCACCACGAATACTGAGTCATTACCCCTTTGTGTCCTTGGCAATCCAAGAACAAAATCCATACTTATGTCCTCCCATGGCCTTGATGGAACAGGTAACGGCTGATATAGACTAGTATTGTGACTAAACCCCTTGGCAACTTGACAAACCTGGCAACTCTGTACAAACTTCTTCACATCCTGTGAAATTTGAGGCCAAAAATAATGTTCTCTAAGAATGGAAATGGTCTTATCTCGACCAAAATGTCCTGCCATCCCTCCACTGTGTTTCTCGTTAATCAGATTTTCCCTCATGGAACTCCTTGGAATGCACAATTGACTACCTTTGAACAACATGCCATCCTAAATCAAATAATCTAACCACTTTGTTCTATCTACAGCAACAGGCTCTTTACAAGCTTTCCATGCTTCAGCAAAATCAGGATCCTCGGGGTACAAATTCTTGAGTTCATCAAACCCAACTACTTCAACCTGCATTACTGTAAGCAATGACTATCTCCTACTTAGTGCATCTGCAACCCTGTTAGAATTTCCACTTCTATGCTTCAACACAAATGTATACCTCTGCAAGAATTCTACCCACTTCATATGCCTCTGATTCAATTTACCTTGGCTATTTAGGTACTGTAATGCTTGATGATCAGTATACAAAACAAATTCCTTTGGCAATAAATAATGCCTCCATTTCTTTAAGGCTTGAACTATTGCATAGAACTCTTGATCATAAATAGAATACTTCTTCTTTGCATCATTCAATTTTCACTAAAATATGCAATAGGCTTACCTTCTTGGCTTAATACAGCCCCAATAGCGCTGCCACTAGCATCACAATCCACCTGGAACACTTTTCTAAAATCTAGAAGTGCCAACACAGGCTGTTCTGTCACCTTCTTCTTCAGCAATTCAAAACTTCTCGCAGCTGCTGCAGTCCATTTGAACTCTTTTCTATCCCCTCTTATTGTATCAGTTAGGGGTGCACATATGCCACTAAAATTCTTAATAAACTTCCTATAAAAACTAACCAGACCATGAAATGATCTTACCTCAGTAGCAGACCTTGGAGTAGGCCATTCCAAGATGGCTTTTACCTTCTTTGGATCCATTTTGAGACCTTCAGGTGATATAAAAAATCCCAAATAGACTAACTCCCTTTTTGCAAAGACACACTTCTTTAGATTAATTAACAGTTTCTCTTCCCTTAGCCTTTCAAGGACACTACGAATATGCAGTAAATGTTCTTCCAAAGTCTTGCTAAAAATTAAAATATCATCCAAATAGACAATAACAAATTTTCCCAAGAACTTCTTAAGTACCTCATTCATGAGCCGCATGAAGGTGCTTGGGGCGTTCGTCAATCCAAAGGGCATGACTAACTACTCATAAAGACCCTCCTTGGTCTTGAAGGTTATTTTCCACTCATCTCCTTCTCGAATCCATATTTGATGATAGCCACTCTTCAAATCTATCTTTTTGAAGTACTGAGCTCCACTCAAGCAGTCCATAAGATCATCCATCCTTGGTAAAGGAAATCGGTACTTGATGGTTATCCTATTTATAGCTCGAGAATCTATACACATCCTCCACTCTCCATCCTTCTTTGGTGCAAGTATTGCAAGTACTGCACATGGACTCAAGCTCTCTCAAATCAAGCCCTTCCTCAATAGCTCTTGAACCTGTCTATTTAGCTCCTTTGTTTCAGTAGGAGTCATCCTATGAGTAGCCTTGTTTGGCAAAGTAGCTCCTGGAATCAGATCTATCTGATGACTGATTTGCCTTACTAGTGGCAATCCATCTGGAACATTATCAGAGATAATATCTCCAAATTCCCCTAGTAAATTTGAAACTTCAAATGGTATTTCACTACTACCTTCTTTATCTTTCCTAGAAATCAAAGCATAGCACGTATGCTGATGTTTCATGCCATCTAAAAACTTCCTTCCATCAACAAGACAAATCCTAGCACTGCTACATACCTTTTCACCTTCCTTTTTCATGGGCTTCAATTTGTGGCGAACTCCATCCTTTGTCAGAGAGTATGTGTTTGCATGTCCATCATGCACTACATGTCTATCAAACTGCCATGGTCTACCCAATAATAGATGGCAAACATCCATCGAAATAACATCACAAAGAACTTCATCATGGTAACTCCCAATTTTGAATTTTACTAAACATTGTTCACTTATCAAGACCTTATGATCATCTTTTACCCAAGAAATCCGACAGGGCTGGGGATGTTTCTCCCTCTTGAGCTTTAGCTTAGAGACCATCTCTTCTGATACCAAGTTATCAGTGCTACCACCATCAATGATCATGTCACAACATTTATCCTCACACTTGCATCTGGTACGGAACAAACTCCTCCACTGTCCTGGTTCATTTTCACCGCTTAGTAGGACTCTTTCATTTACCAAGGTCTCTCCTCTTTTTGCATCCTCTGAATGTGATGATTGTGCATCCTCATCCACATGAGCAACCCTAGCTTGGCCCTCAGTTCTCCTATCTGTCCTTCCTTGTCATTGAGGGCATTCAAAGGCACGATGACCTTCTTCATTTCAATGGAAATAGGTACCACAGAAGCCTCCTCTTCCTTTTCCACATCCTCTACCTCTTCCTCTTTGATTTCCAAAGTCTTGATCATGGGAGCGGTTGAAACCCTCATTCCTCTGGTTTCTGCTAGTACCCACATCTTCATTTTTCTTTTGGGTTTCATTGTGGCCTCCAGATGATCTACCACTTCCCCTTCCTCCTTGACCGCACCCTCTTTGTCTTCCTTCATACCTTTTATTCAGCTTCTGTTCAACTCGCAGGGCAAACTGGTATGCCTCTTCAATGTTGGTCATTCTTACCAGACTTAATTCCTCCTGGATGCTAGGTCGCAACCCACTGATATAAAGGGCAACCTTCTCCTTATTTGCTTCTGCATGCCCCGCTCTAATCAAGAGTCGGTAAAACTCCTCTGTATATTCTTCGACTGATCTTCCTGCTTGCTTTAACCCATGCATCTTCTTAAACAGATCAAGCTCGTAGTCCACAGGAATGAACTGCTTCTTCAATTTGTCCACCATGCGATCCCATCTTGTGATCTTCTCCTTTCCTCTTCTAAGTCTTTCTAGTTGAACCTCTTGCCACCAGATTTTGGCATGGCCTTTTAGTTTGGCCTTTGCAAACTTAACCCTATCTGGGTCCCTTATATCCTCATACTCAAAGTATTCTTCCAGTTCATTGATCCAATCGATCAACTCATCTGGTTTCAGATTTCCTGAAAATATACCCACTTCAATTGTAGGTCTTTTCCCAAACTTAGTAATGGCCCTAAAAAGCCTTTCCACTACAGGATTCAGAACTTCCCCGTCAACTTCCTCTTCTAGTCCCATTACTTCCTCTTCATTGTCATCCTCACTATTGTCACCTGCGGCAACATTTGCTCCTCTACGAAGCTCCTCTTGCAATGCTTGTACCTGCCTCTGGAGGGCTCTAACCTCCTCAGGATCAATAGCTCTAGCCCTTTCGCCATGCTCTCTTCATGGAGGCATCTTCTAACCTGAACCCACAACCACACAGTCCTGGTGCAAACCGCCTCACAGTCGGCGCTCTGTCTACACACTCAGGAAAACCCGCTCTGATACCACTTGATGGGGACACAACCCAAGAACAGAATGGAAACAACAAAAAAGAGAAATTATATTAACTGAGAAAATAAGCTAGTACAACCAGTACAGGAAAATAAACTTCAAAAACATGCCCTAAGGGCTTACAATAGCATAAATTTGGAGATAATTTCTCCTTATGGTACCTCCTCTCAAACTCCACTCCGAACTGCCCTTTTACAATGCCAGAAATCTCCTTAAATAGACCTCGGAGGGTTAAGGACTAGGAGTACATTCTAGAAAGTGATAGTAGGCATCCACCGACAAAATAGAAGGTTCCAGAAGCTGCGTTAGAAGTTGGTGCAAATCTAGAAGAATCTAGAAACGGTAGCTGAACTTCCGAGAGGCATAACTTTTGAACCGTAGCTTTGATTGATGAACCGTTTACATTTTCAAAAATCTCTCAAAGTGCTCTATAGCCCTATGGACGAGCTTTGCTCGTCCCCCATTTTTTGACCCTTTTTGAGGTCATTTAATGCCCCAAACTTGATTTTGAAGCATTCTTAGGAGGTCTCCAAAACTCGAAAAACTGCAATAACTTTCAAACCGTGGGGCCTATTGACCTGATTCTTTTTCTGGAATGCTCTAAATCATGATTACATTCATTTGGCCAATTCACACCTTCTAGTTTATCAAAATGATGGCCCAAATACATGCTTCTATTTTTTTTGGGATTTTCAAACGCACTGATAATTGAACTATGAGAGTTGGAACCTTTATTTGAGCCAAATGGGTATCCAAAAATGTAAAGACATGAAATAGAAACTAAGTCTAAGTACACTTTTTTTTTTTGGGTGACACAGGATTGCCCTTATACCTCTGGATGCTCCTGCATCAGATTCAATATGATACTCAAAGGTTTATTAGAGGGTATTTGATCTACTAATTTTCTACTAGGGTTTTGAGAGGTGAAACATACAATATAGAGAAGTTTTGGAAGGAGTTGAAAATGACGACCATAGTGTAGCACCCATAGGTAGCATTGGTGAGCTAAAATTCTTGTAGAGCTTTTGAAATCTCATGATATTGTTGCTAGTGACTGCACGACAATAGTTGTTGTCATCATCGATATGATTCTTAAACAATGTGTGAAGTTGTTGTCTAAAGTTGTTCAACCTACCATTATGTTGGAGGCCTTTCTTAGGGCCTCTAAGAAGGTCGTCAAGGTTTTAACTACCATGGTTACTCTTGTCAAATTGATGGATAATGACTCTTTGGTGAAAAGTGCGAGCACTTCTTTGAACAATAAGGTTGTCAACCATTATTCTACCTTATTGGCCCCACTTGCTAATGATTCCATCCTAAATTTATTACAAAATTCATTGTTGTTGACCACTTGCTAGAAATTCATTACAAAATAAATAAATAAAGGTTATCATCCAGTATTCTACCTTATTGGCCTTGCTTGTTGTTGCCATCATCTTGAATTTTGTTGACCCTGTGAAGCCTAACATTGTAGATCTAAGGGATATCAAAGTTTTGCAAAAATTGGGTGGGACTGTTGATGATACAAAGATGCTTAAGGCTCTATTGTTTGAAAAGAAGGCAAGTCATATGGCTAGAGGCCCCACCAAGATTGAGAATGCAAAGATTGACATATTACAATTCCATATTTTTCCTCCCAAGATGGACATTGAGAAGAACATTGTGGTCTCTACTTATAGAATGATGGATAGAACTTTGAAGGATGAGAGGAATTATATTTTGGGTATGATAAAGAAGATAAAAGCCACTAAATGTAACATGCAATTGATCTAGAAGAATATTCTATGAGATGTTGTCACTGATCTTTCGCTACATTATTTGTCAAAGACAAATATTCTGGTGGTCAAGGATGTGGAAAGCGATGAAATCAAGTTCATTACAAGTGAATTAAATGGTACTCATTCCAAGTGGAATAAATAAAAATAAATAAATAAATACATAAATACAAATACAAATACATACATACATCATGGTTAAGTGCTACCTAACTATGTTGAAGGCATTTACACACTGGAGGCATACTCCACCTACTAGGCTATCTACATACTTGTATACATGGGATCAAGACCCTTCAACTAATCATTCTAATGAATATGTAGTTCTAGTTTCTAATTGTTTTGATGTAGCTATATTCCTATAACCATTGGTGAGCTTTACTAACCTAATAGAGTTCTTCGCTATCATACACCACTCAGGTGAATCAGGTAGTTTTCTATAATTACAATCCTGTAATACCCTAGTGCAACCTTTGTGTTGTAGTTTATAGTTAATGTAAGATTAACCTATATACATACTAACTCAATCCTTATATAGTTATGTTTAAAAGTTTGTGATAATAATCAATGGGTCTAAATAGACCAGTCAAGTTGATGCTAGCTAGGAATAGTTGATTGTTTATTTTATTGTACCTAATTTGATGACAGTTCTACAGGAATTTGTAATCAACCTAGCTAATATAAAACTACACTAATTGAACTAGGTTATGGCTTGTTACTTAGCATGGGTTGAGTGAGTTTTATTGCTTTATTATTTGGATTCTAGAATATGTATGCAACTAGATTTTTTTGTTTTGGTAATATGTAATAAGAAACTTAAAAAAGATCACTTTGTTTATATAAAGACCAATTCCATGTCCATGAGCTTATGATGATATGATTCTAATACATTTTTTGTACATAAGAGTCAGTTTGAAACTTTCTATTTTTGCCTCTGATATGATTCCATTGTCATTGTCAATAAAATATGCCTCTGAAACTTACTATATATGCCTCTAACATTTGTGTTTCTCCACATTGATAATGCCCTTGATGTAATGTATCCTTTTATTAAAACATGGGAAATAGGTACAAATAACTTACAAAACTCAATTTTAATAGACTTCTTTCCTTAAAGTCTCAAATAACACTTAAAATTGATAATGATTGATGTAAGAAAAATAGTCTATGAAACCACTTTTAAATGATTGTTCTTATGTTATACAATTGATATGATATATGAGAACAATGCCACTGCTATCTATGGACTCATATTTTTATGGTTGCTATAATTAGTTGCTACATTTTTCCATTCATCCTTGAACTAATTTTTTTATGTAACAATTTTGTTTTTTTGTTATAAGCTAGATTGACCAAGCCCTTGAATTAAAAGATCATCTCATAAAAACTATGGAGTAGTTCTTTGGTCAAAATATTTTGAATAGAGCCCAACTTCTAAAAAATCTTGCAAACATATAAAGACCATGAGAGACCAATACAAAAGGGCTCTAAAGCTCAATCCGAGTATGAGCATCCTCCTATGGTGTCATAGTTGGAGTGGAATGAAATCATTAAAAATGCAAAAGAGAAGAGACCACGGGATAAAGGAATTAACCCACCACCCAAAAAATAAAATGTATGTATCTCATAAAATTTAGTCTCTCATCTATTCCATCCTTCCAAGATAATCTTCAACATCTCATGAATGCATACCAAACTTCAAACACAAATGCACACCATAACTAGGCCTCTATTACATTGTTTTTCAAGAATTTTGATTCACTATGTTTGCATGCAACAAAAGTTAACATATTGATTTCTAGTCAACTCTTCACAAGGAAAAATAGTTATGATTCAAGCCCATAAGATAACTATCAAGGCAACCAATAAAAAAATAACACCTTCCCTAATCCCCACATAGTGAGAATCATACAATCATTGTATTCTTCATTCTGAATTTGCACAATTTTTACTATCTAACAGTGAGCAGTGAGGCCTTTTCCCATTACATGTTATTTATAAGAAGGTTAGTGAATTGTCCTAAAAGAAGTGCCATAATGAACATATGAAAATACAAGGATTTGGAGAAATTTGGAGTTAGAAAATATTGTGGTGACAAAAACTATTGTGGTGTTAGAAATGCATGTCTTAGAACTTCTCCAACCTCCTAAGGAGGTTCTTGATCATTTTTTGGCCTTTTCACATGACCCGTAAGCATGTTTGAGGAATGTTTCCTTACAACATAGAGTGCTAATATGTAATAAGATACTTAATTTATTTTTTTCAATCTGGAAGTGTAAGAGTTAGATCATTATTTTGATTGAACATGGAAGGATGAAGTTGTAAGGTCAAGAGTTATGACTAGGAATAGTACTGTATGGATTTGGAATGAAATAGCAATCCTTTTGGTGGGAAAATCCTTACCCTTGTTGATTCGGTCTTCATCCCACCATAACATATACATACATACATACATACATACATACATACATACATACACACACACACACACACACACACACACACACACACACACACACACACACACACACACACACACACATATACATACATCTACATATGCAATTTTATCACCTCATTTAACTAACTTTACTTTCAAATGAAAATTTAGGAACTAAAATATTGGAATCATGGAGGAAAGTCAAACAAGTGAATGAATATCCATCTTTGTGATTCCCAATACAAATATTTATCATGAAGAGGGCTCATTAATGGAATACGGAAAAACAATAACCAAATTTAAACAAAGAGAAGATTGGAGGCAAACCAAGCCAATGTTGGAAAGGAAGCAATGATAGATATGCAAAGGATAAAGAAGATGATGGTATTCCTATGGTTCAATGCATAGCTGAGGAAGCGTCCAAATTAGAACCAATCTCTGTAATCTAATAGGTTCAATCAATGAAAACTTTCAGTTATAATGAAGATACAAAAGAAAGTTATGAATGAATATTAAAAAGTGTAAGATGTTCAAGTCCAAGTGCACCTATGAAAACAATATCAAGTGTATTTCAAATGTTTTTGAGGTCTTGTATCCTAGGTTTATCATGAATACCATAAAGACATAGACCCATTTTATTATCATTTTATACCATCAAGGGCACTTTTTTGCACTAATACATTTGGCATTGATTTGTGACGACTATGTGTCACAATTATGATAGAAATGTGTTGCCACTCTAACAGTAATAGATGTCATTGTTTTTTAGTCACAAATTATGACATCTATCCTAATCTGTCGCAATTATGATGCCTCTCCATCGCTATACAACCACTTTATTGTGACATCAAAATCATCGCAATGCTTGTGCCAAACATCACAATTGCGACGCCCACCATGAGCATTATGATGGGGTCACTGTGGTGATGATGCCAACTGTCGTCACCATGCAAGTTGCAGATGTCGCAATTACGATGCCCTCCACAAGCATGGAAATGGGGTCACTATGGTGATGATGCTGACTACTATAGCCATGCGAGTTGCAGACGTCACAATTGCAATGTCTGCCACAAGCATGGTGATGGGGTCATTGTGGCGACGATGCTGACTATCGTCGCCATGCAAGTTATGGACAACACAATTTTGACGTCCGCCACAAGCATGGCGATGGGGTCACTGTGGCAACGATGCCAACTGCTATCACCATACGAGTGGTAGATGTCGCAATTACGATGTCTGCCACAAGCATTATGATGGGGTCACTATGGCGATGATGCCAACTCTCATCGCAAATACCGACGACAGATGGCATCGCCGCCACAACGACCCATTCGCAATGCCAATTCATCATGAAAACCAACTACAGAGCCTAATGTTTTAGACAATGATTTTAACCTCTATATGGTCCAAATGGTAACAAAACTCCATGCAATATGTAACCTGTGGACCACATTTTTTTGTTTGACAGTTCTGCATTTAGCCTACTACTTCAGCCACAAACATATTTTCAAGTTTTAAAAGTAGAAATATATCTCCATTTCTCACACTTATTTGATGAATTTTGGAAGTATAAGGAAATATTGGCTGTAGGGATCTAACACTAAATCATTGAAATAGTTTGAAGTAATGCATCTTTTCATGATATTTTGACTTCATTATCAACTTTTTGTAGTGTTTGCTATGTTTTCTGAATGGTTGCCAACAATGTGATTTTCCCTCTATTTTATAGGTTTTGCCCCAACATTGGTTTGGCATTGAGCTGGACAAAAAAATCTATCTTGCATTGTGCTACAGTTTCTCTTGATTTGTTCTCGTGAATGAATTCCCTTTACCAGCAATCTTGGCTTTTCTATTTGAAAGTGATTGAAAAGGATTGCTCTGTTGATTGGAATATTTTCCATAAGAGTTGTCTATGCCATCTTCATCCTATACTTGTTTAACCTTTTTCCTTCTGCCATGGTCATATTCTTCATCCCTGCATAAACCACACAAGATTATGGAAACACAACATCATAGACATAGATAATTGATTATTGTCCATAGAAACACTTTATGCATGAATAGACTGCTATGCCAAGTCCCATGATGCAATTGTATTTGTAAAAAGATAACCTACCATTCATCTAAGACATAACCAACATGGTTTTCATGTTTGTCTGTAGTTCTGCTACTTTTTACCAAGCCATCATCAATACTATCCCAACATGGAACTGCCCAATAGCCACAATAAACCATTGTCAAAAAAATTAAATACACAACACATAAACAGAGGATGAACATTGAGCTTAATTGAGCTACATTGCATAGAATAAAATAAAATTGTGACTATACCTGCCGGCCCATGTAATCTAGCCTTTAGAAAAGATGGTTCAAAATTTTTATAGATAGAGCCCCATCTTGTGGGCATGTTTCTCCTCTATCTGTAAAGCTATTATTTGACTGACAGGGAGCAGACAAGTTTTTCTCCGTGCTAATTTTAGAGTCTTGCTCAACATCAGAATATTGGCTAGCTTTACTTAAACCAAGTCTGCCAGGAACTTCTCTTTGTTTCTTTAGCTTAGTACCATTTCCACTAGAAAGCTGCCTATTTACAAGGGGTATCAGAGTATCACAAAATTTAGCAATGTTACACCCATTCTAAACCACACTACCTGTAATTTTTGATGTCTAAATTTGGTGCATAGAAACACAGAGAGTAGACAAGTTTTTCTCTGTGCTAATGTTAGAGTCTTGCTCAACATCATAATATTGTCTAGCTTTACTTAAACCAAGTCTACTAGGAACTTCTCTTTGTTTCTTTAGCTTAGTAACATTTCCACTAGAAAGCTTCCTATTTACAAGAGGATTCAGAGTATCACAAAATTTAGCAATGTTACACCCATTCTAAACCACACTAGTTGTAATTTCAGATGTCTTGGTTTGCTACATAGAAACACAACTATTTATTTTGTTTGAAAGACCCTTTCCATGGGATTCTTTTGGATACTTAGAAGTGACTAAACATGTAAAAATTTTCACAGCTGGATACACTTTTCCAGAAGGCATTTTTGTAGAGCATTTCTGCTTAAGAAAAATGTCAACCTTCTTAAGCTGTAACGTCGTGCATTTCTTCCTTTCATTGGATTGTTTCTTCCTCAAAATATGCATTGATCTTAGAAGAAAATGCCTCCTGAAAGATAATGCTTGTAAAAAGGAAGGACATGGAAGATGCTTCATAAGCTTCAATCTATTTCTACTAATGAGGTAGTGTTTGTCCTCATGGTGTTTTTGGTACTTTTGGCTAGAAATACATTTAGTTTCTTGACTATATTTCTGCAACCTATGTGGATGCATAGCTTTTACACATGACCCATTCATTTCCCTTCCCTTACAGAGAAAAGTACCATTTTTGCCTCCCTTCCAAAAGGAACATATAAATATTCATTAGGACTAAAAGATATTTTCTCAAAAACAAACATATACACTGTAGCATTAATACAAAAAACAAGCACTTGAAATAAGGAACCATCTTCTAGGGATAGGATCTTAGCAGCCTCACTCTCATTATCTATAGAATTGTGGACCACACTACCATTCTCTAGATGCTCACCAGCTACAAGTTTACCATTTGAATCATTTTTTGGAATTTTAGTAGCATGATGCCAAGTAATAATACCTGTCAAACCATTTGTAGAATTTTTGACATTCTCATGACTATTACCATTAATTTTTGAATAAGCTTCAAAATTTCTACCAATATAGTTCTCATTATCATTGCTCACATCATAGTTCTGAGAATGTCTAACAACCATATCATTAAAATTACCCATAGAATCAGTTCCCTTTATTTCAGATTCCTACTTCTTAACATTATTACTAGACCCATTCGATGTGCATCCATTACTTATGGTATGACTTGAGAAGACATTATTTGTTTGAATACCATTGGTTCTTGGAGGCACCATCTATAATGTAGCATCATGATCTGCTAATGATCTAGATTTACTGCATGACTGGCCAGAACTTCTATTCTTTTCTAGACTTTTTGAAATGAAATTGACATTTGACAAATTTTCTACCTATTGGGGTATCTTGTTTACACCTGCAACACTAAAAGAGATTGTTGTCATTTAGAAAGAATGCATGTTTTCTATCACCTGGGGGGCATATGAATCTTGTAAGTGGTTTTCCTTTGGATGCCCAATATTCAATGACACCCTCTTCTTTAGTTTAGAGCCATTATACTAAGATTCAGACCCACCTGCTATTTGAATGCTAGTTTTCTTATCTCATATATAGAATAGCATGTAAGCTCTCTAGGAAAGCACACTTTTTTCACTGACTGAATAGACCTAGAGTAGTTACTAAACCAACTATTACAAATAAGACACCAGATATAGATTACAGTGTGACCAAATTGAGCACCATATCCATAAATAAAAGCTTAGAATGTTCTAATATAGAAGAGAGCATGGTATATACCAACATCAGTGTAATTTGTACAAGAGATATTAATTACTATGAAACATATGACATTAGACACAAGAACAAGAATCTGCATTGTCATCTGGCTTCAGAAATTGTGAAGCTGTTCATCAGGTTTATTGCAAAGCTACAATGTTTTTTATTGGTAGAACTAGGGATGCAGTGTAGGCTTTCTATGGAAGACTAGGGTTTCACAGTTGGAGATTCATGGCATAGAGCTAACCATACACACCAAATAGAGAAAATAGTACACAAAAAGATAGCTGGGACTGTTAAAACTAGAGCCAAAAATTAATAAAGAAACACTACAACCAATATACCCTGGGAATATCTATTTGGAGTTGAAGAAGGAGTTCACTCTTTATGTAGTCCTAAATATGTGAAGAAGATGAAAGAAAGAAAGCAAAGATTTATTAAAACAATAATGTATTAGCACATGTAAGGTATAATGTACAACT
This sequence comes from Cupressus sempervirens, assembly GCA_028749045.1. Lineage (NCBI taxonomy): Eukaryota > Viridiplantae > Streptophyta > Pinopsida > Cupressales > Cupressaceae > Cupressus > Cupressus sempervirens. The sequence continues at coordinate 599,165,194 of CM053785.1, read as the reverse complement.
ACCATTATATTAAAGTTTTTTGTTTTTTTTTGGAATTTTTTTCAAAGGGAGAGAAGATCTAAACATGAAATATGTAGGTATGGAAGGAAGGAAGATCGTGGTATAAGAGAACATCTGAGCATGAGCTAAGGAAGAGCTAAAATATACATATGCATTGTTGACAAGGGATAGAAATGAATGAATATATAACAAGGAGAAAATAATCAGTAAAGGAAAGGAAGTGAAGATCTGATACTACAAATTTGATGTGATTAGTCATAGGTGATTTTTCTCTTAATAGGGTTTTCATGTTTAAAATTATTGTATTTAAATGTGTGGATTATTGAGTTACATGTTATTTTATTCTTATTTTTTGTATACTTCTTGTTGATGTAACTTAGTACATGAAGTATATAGTTAAAAGTTTATTACTTTGATACTTGGTGAAAGCTAACAATTTACTAGTGAAGGATGAATTAGATATTATTATGAAGTTTTAATATAGTTACCAAGTTGATATAGGAAAATTTTAAGTTTGTAAGATGCTGAGAGTTTTTTAAGGCCCTATTCGATAGCCGAGGAAAATTGAGCTCCCCTCCCTCCTTAGTTATTTAACAAAAACATGTCAAGGTGTCCAACAAAGGATCATGGAAAAGAATGGGATGCATTAATACCATAGGAACAATATGCCTATAATGAATGGACAAATAAGAGAAATGGTATTAGTCCTTTTTAAGATAGTATATCAAAAAATATAGAGGATATTTTAAATTGAGGGATATGAAGAGTATGGATAAGAGGAGTTCTCATTTTGAAGATATAGTAGAAGCAATGAGAGAGGTTCATGAAAAGGTGAGAGTTAATTTATGGAAGTGTTTACAACCGACCAAAATGTTAGGAGAAAAGATATACAACAATGATACACTTGAATAGGGAGAGAATTTCCAAAGATAGTTAGGGTAAGATTATAATGGGAAATACTAGTCACTACAGGATCCTGGGAAAGTATGGAGAAATTTTTTACAAGTTGTTGTAACCACCTTATATAGGTCTTTCTCCTATATTCAATATCTAGGATTTGACCATGTTCAAAGATTTTATGGATGAAGGTGTTAAACAAACATATTCAACTCTAAATGACAAAGATTAGGTGTCTGAATTACCATTGACAAAGGAAACATAGATTAAAGCTATTGTGGATAATAGAGAATCCAAAATGACAAGGCATAAGGTGTAATGGGAAAAAATAATTGATAATGGATCAGACTATAAAAATTGGAAGCCACATGGATGCTAGAGGAAGAAATTAGGAAGAAATGTATTGATTTGGATCAATTTTTCTCTAAGAGGACTTTAGAATTCTTCTCTTCGGGAGTATCATGCAAGAACACCTCAAGCTTAGATTAAAGGCCAAAACTAATTAAGTTCCTAGCAGGGCATAATAAGTATAATAAATTACATCGATAATTTAGACCAATGATGTAATGGAAAACAATATTTTTAAGCCAAAGTTTAAATAATATTGTAATGAGAAAACAAAGGGACGCAAATTGATACATGAAGTTTTGCAATCAATGCAAACAAGGTTTCCTGCATAATCCTTACTTTGATCAGTAAAAAAGAAGTCTAATTTCTGTGTCCTTTTCTGGCAATATTGGTACCCATCTGATGATCCATTTTTTGTAGATGATAGAGGGTCAAATCTAATTTATTTTTGTTTGTGAAGCACTCAATTTCATTATGTGGATGAAAAGATATTCAACTTTTTGTGTAAGTTTTCCAAACCCTTACTAGGGTAATCTGTAACTTTGTACAAATAAATCTGTAATATAAAATGTGGATCAAGACCCCAAATTCAAATAGATGGTGGGGAAAAAGGTGTATTATATTCCCTCTTCTTTGCAGGAACCCATGGACAAGAATCCATATGTATTTGATCAAACAAAACCATGAAAAGTTGTCTCAGATTGCATAAAACAGAGATATGATAAATCAGTCATGATTTTGCTCACATAGGGAATTTATTGAAAAAAAATGCCAAATACACATTACAACTATGGATGATTGATGGGGTCTCTTTTTTTCTGGTGACATTTTGGTTATGGGAACCAAGTTTAATCCCATTTTGAAGTGTTTGGGATCCTTTAAAAAAATTGTGTTCTTTTGGAGATCCTCTAAAAATCCCATTATGTTTGTGGGATCCAAAATAAATCCCATGGAGGTTTGGGGAGTCTTCTTAAACCCTAGAGTTTCAGATCACTTTCTAATGATCATTTCTATGAGGTATGTGATTTTTAAAAGACTTGGGAATCCTATCAAAATAATTGTGCAATCCAATTCAAAATTTGGGAGCATTCCAAAACCCCAAAGTTTTAGTTGGATTTTTGATGATTGATCTTCTAAGGTTGTGGGTGATGATGTTTTTGAGAGCCATGTTAAAACCCATAGTAGTGGCTATGGAAGCCAAGTCAAAACCCAATGATGAGGTTCAGGGAGCCTTTCTAAACCCCATGGGTCTCCTTGATAGATAGAATCATTATGTTATGTGTGGCTTTAACCTTGTGCTAACTTTTGGGCAAGTGGATCTTTGTTTAGCTTTATTTTAGTTGTCAATTGTTTTCTTGTTTTGGGTTGTTGTCTTTTAATACTTTTTCTATTGTAGCTATTTATTTTAGTGGGGTACCACGTCCCCTTAAACATTTTATTGTAAATGGTTTTGGATCCCCTTCAAAGACTAGTTTTTCCCTAATAAAAAATATTCCTTAATGTTCCAACTCATCCACTTGAGTTATCCTACATTTGAGATTCAAACATCATCAACTAATTACCATGGAGACTTGGTTCTAATGACTACATATCCATCATGTATTGATTTGCATCTATAGACTAACTTTCAAAGTGTGGAAATCCTTATTTTTGTAAGGATAAATAATTACTTTAGTTTAGATTAGGCTTTTATTTGTGAAGAGTAGATTCAGTCCATGATTATTATTTATGTAGAAAATAATTATTCTTAAATATTTTCTATCCTCTATTAGTGAAATCAATATCATTGTTATAGATAGCTTGATTAAAATAATGTAAAGGTTTGGGAAATGTAAATTTATTATTCAAACTCATGCTCTCTTTTTATTTTATTTTTTGGTTTGTAATGGTATATATTTATATTAAACATTAAAAAAGAAGTACAAAATTGGGATACCAAGATAGTCCCATCATCTGATAAGTAAGATCCCCATAGTGACAACCACCTATCCTTGAAGATGCTACCCTTTACATGTCATAAGGAAAAAAGATCACTGGGTGATCAAAATAGGACAACCATGGCATAGAAAAGATAAAGAAAGAGACAAGAGCCCCAAACATCATTACATGAACTAATGCTTTATCTCCTCCATGGTGAAGTTGATGATGACATGGTCATCAATGAGGAATTTCCCAAGATGGAATGAGAGAGATGTACATGTCCACACTAGAAAATGGGTTAGTTAGTGGACCCCCACTCACACTATCAAAAGCCCTACCAGAATGAATCAAACCATGCTCCACACCCTACTAAAAACTGACCATCACAACATAACCACTCGCAATAGCTTCCATTACCACCTTTCTCTACTTACTATCTCAAGATAGGATTTGACAATGAATCAAGAGGTGATCATCAACATTTATCAGAGTATTAGACTTCATTGGTGTCCTTTTTTGTTGTTGAACCATTTGACTTTCAAGAAAATTCCTATCCAGGCTTAAAGTTTGCAAGAAGAGGAGCTCTGGTATTATGATGAAGACTTGTTCTGTGTGAAATGAGATTCCAAGACACAGGATTTAAATCCTTTCGAAGGATTGAGAAGGCCACATAATTGCAAGACCCATTTCAATCAATTACGTATGGCATGGGCACCAATAATTAACACATTTTTAATCACCCAACCTCTATTTTTCTAAAAGTAGTATGAATCTAGAATTACAATATGGGATGAGAAGATAACATACACTTTAATGATTTCTCTCATGCCTCAAATGTTGCAAGAATATCTGTAGCAACGCAACCCTCACTCCAACAAACTTTGTAGGCTATAACTCTCGCATGAGGAGCTCCTCCCTTTGCAACCCCTTCAACATATCCATACAAACTTGCATGTTTCACAAAATTCCCAGATGACATGGACAGAGTGTGAGATCCATGCCCTTCTACATCTCATGGTGTAGCAAGATCTCCATTTTTGAAACGCCCATCTCTAGCCTCATGTCCTGCGTAGAAGTATCTGGCACCAATTAATTTCCTGGTCCACAATAATATTTATCAAAGCACATGTGCCACAAAAAGAGAAGCAAAAATGCCAAAACATTTCTGTGCAAGGGCATTTTTTAAATGTAGATAAGAAAAAATTTCAAGCACATTAATGGTGAATTTTTGAAATGTTGGTGTTGATGTAGATACCTATTGCAGTCAGCTACGGTGAAGTTCATGCCACTTTGACAGAAACCCTTCCATATAGATAATACCACGGCCCTGGGAGATTTGGTTCACGATTTTTCTTTGGTTACTCTTAAACATTATGCATATAAGCTTAAACATTGTGACCAACACACCTTTTTTTTTCTTCTTATAACCCAAAATGTTGCAATTGCGACGTTATAAAAAATTAACATCACAATTATGATGTTGTCAGGTTATAATTGAAAAAAAAAAGCCAAATACACATTACATCTACCTGCCGTTGCAAATTGGCATCGCAAATCCACCCCTAATGTATTAGTGTTGGTTCAGAATACACTTTAAAATCTTAGATAGCTAGGTCTTTACAACATCCAATTGAGGGTCAAAATATTTTTCTCATTACTTTGTTTAAGGGTTTGGGCCCTTTTAAAATCCTTTCTTATAACCTTACTAAAAAAATTGTGGTAAATCCTAAATCTAGGAGTTCATCCAATCTCTAGAAAGATAAAAATTATACTATTGAAAATTGGGTCTAGTTCAAAATGGAAATAATATCGATAAATAATGTGTTTCTAAAATTGAAAATCATGTATCATAAACATAACATTTATTTTGCTGAAGAAGAATATTTTGGAATAGAATCGTGAGATAAGTCAAGTCAACTAGCGAGACATTGAATCCTTGCAATATCTTGATAGACAACACCACAAACTTCATGTTTCCAATAGGCTCTTCCAATAGCTGTGTATACATATCCATTACTAGGGTACCAATGCCTCCATGGAGGATTCCTCACTAACACTCTCACTAGGAGATCAAGGAAGAGAAATAGCTTAATGTCCACAAGTCTCCCAATTATTTTCTAGGGTTATGCATTTAGATTAATTAGGCAATCTATTCAAAATTGGGCAATATGAACAATGTCTAAATTGTCATAATAGATGGTCAAAGTAAAAATTACCTTGAATCCTTACCCTGATATTAAGTAAGTTGCAAATAGAAATTACCTTGAACCCTTAAAACGAAAATGAAAAATACCTTCAACCCTTACATTGAAATTAAACAAGAAAATAGAAGAGGACAAGACCTTACCTTGAAAGAAAGTTCCAAACAAAAGAGGATGCAGATAATACAAAAAATCTCTTAATTGGTTAGGCCTAAAGCCTCCCGCCCACACTTTGTCATGTGATATGAAATAAAGTTTCACCTTTTTTTGTTTATATTTCCAAAAATGTTGAAATTTTGATGCCAATCTTAACTATCATCAAAATTTCAATGTTATCAAGATTGAATTTAAAAATAAATAAATTTGACAAGCCAAATTGGCTTGCCATTGAAAATTAACATAAAAAATTATCCCCAAATATACTAGTGACTTGTTTTGATTACAAATTCACCAAGGTAGAAGTTGGGAAGCAATCATGATTGGGTTTCTTACAGGATGCTCAAGCCACACTTGTTAATGTTTCAAAGAGAAATCATGAATTATGGGAAAAGAAAAATCCACTCAAGTAGGAGGTTGCTCACTTAAATGAGGGTTTTCAACAATAATCCTCACAATATGCAGTTGTTGTATCTCAGACACCTAAGGAGAGAAGGATAGTTGAAGCTATGAAGTCTTGGGTGGGAAAAGTCATTTTGATGGAGTATAGGCCATTACAGATGTAAGCATGCTTTTAATACTTGAGTTTTAAAGTTCTAAGCTAAAGCCCATGGGAAATATTTTCAAACTTCTCATACTTTGCAGTAATTTTTGTAAACAATGTTTTTTATAAATGATTCAATGAAAAAGGTTCATGCAACAAGGAGTCATTGAAATTAAACCTTGAACCTCAAAGTTCATAGTTCAAGTTCAAACTTTAAGTTCATTGGTTCAAAATTGATGGTGCAGAGTGTAGTTCAAGTTCAAAAGTTCAAAGACTCGACTAGTCTAGAAATCCATAAATGTTTTTCAAAGTTTAGGTCAGCATTGTTATCACCTTGGACTTGAATCTTGAACCACAAATTTCAAGTTCAAGTTCAAGGTTTTGGCATACAAGTTGAAATTAAGATCTTCAAGGTTCAAGTTCAAGCTCCATCACTAGCAAGAAATGTTAAAAGTGGGCGGTCAACCTTGAGTCATTGATCTATCTATTCACATATTTCAAAGTTAAACTTGAACCTTGAACCACAAAGTTCAAGTTCAAGTTCATAGTTTAAAAAGGCACTTTTTTATGCATAAAATATAAAGTATATCCAAAGTTATACATTACTTGAGAGTCCAAGATCCAAGTCCAGAAGGTGGTGGTGGATAATGAGATTTAAAATAAAGAAGCTCTAATAGGTCATTCATGTTGAAAATCTGATTGAAAAGCTCATTGTTGAAGATCAAAGAGGGAGATTGTTGTTAAAAGAATGTTTTCAATCATTATTTTTTCATTGATGTCAAACCTGCTATGTGTAGGAATGACAATTTCTTATAAGATCCAAGTACTATTACTTAGTTGATTGATGAAGAGGATTTGATCAACAAGATGTAACAAGAGCACCTAAGGGAAAGGTTGAGTTATGATGTTGTAATGAAGTGCAAGGATTAGTTAAGACAATGGTTAAATGATGTATTAATAACATACTGAAAGATATAGAGGTTGGTCACACTTAGAAACAATGGAGGAATAAGTTGTAACAAGGTTAACTACAAAGCTCAAACTAAGTTCACCAGTAGGTGGGGAGCAAGCTAGTTGAAGCTGAGAAAATTCTCAGTTGGAGCTGAGAAAAAGGAAAGTCTAGTGTGTGTTGAGTGATCTTTAGGTGTTGAGTGAAGGTTAAGTATTGAGAAAAGTATCAGGTGCCAAGCATCAAAAAATCTTGGTGCTAAGTGAACTTCAGGTGCCGAGCATCAATAAAAATGTAGTAGGTGCTGAGTAACACAGTATGTGTTGAGCACCAATATTTCAATAGTACCAAGTTGCTACATTAATTTAAATGAAAAAGATTTTCCAAATTTGAGCCGACAAAGTTGTTGCCTTGAATTTTGTGAAGTGTTTGGGGGATAAGGATGATGAGCTGGTGGCACAAAATTCTATGTAAACCATTTTTGGGTGAATTCAAAAGGATTATTCAAGAAGTTTCTAGAGGAAAAAAATATGGGTTAGATATAATGAATCCTACCTAATCCATACAAATTGAAATCAAAGAATGGAAGAATCGAGCAGAAAAGGAACTTTAAGACTTCTATTTAAGGAGTCATAGAATAGGAAGAAAATGTTGTTGATGCTACTGCTGCTAGAGTGTCAATTTGTGAAGTGGTTAGGATGGTGTCAAGGAGAAGGCATCTAGGAGAAGGAAGAACAGAGCACAAAAACTCTTCTTCTACAAGTGGTTAGGAAGAGGTGATTGTACTAGTACATTGAGCATGGAGACTCAAGGAGATAAAGTTTGAAGGGAGGGCAAGCTGTTAAGAGTTACAGAGATTGAAGGCCAGGAAATGAGAAGAGCTAAAGAGTGATTTGAGATCTACAAGTTAAGTTGTATTCTATAATTAGGTCAAATTCTCTAATTGTTATTCTCTAGAAATTGTATTAGTTAGAATAGAAGAAAAATCCCATGGACTTAGGTTGGCCTAATAGCCATTTGTAAATCCTTTAACAGGGTGGCATTCCAAGTGAATGTTCTAAAGTGCTCTAACAAGGCCCATTTCTAATAGGGTGGATAAATCCTTTAACTAGGTCACATTTAATAGTGTGTTGTAAGCCTTTAATAGGGTAGGCCTTTCACATGGCATCACTTCAAAAGAGTGAGAATTGACTAGCATATTACTGGTGGTTTTTCCCAAATTGGATTTCCATGTAAATCATTGTGTTATGTATTGATCTCTTATGTGTTATGCTTGCATGTTGATTTACAGTAACTTGTTGAACAAGAATATTAAAGCTTGGATGAATGAATAGCTGAATGGGCTCACTACACTTAGTGAAAAAGTTTGAATAGGACATTTGGACCTTGAATAACTGATTCACCCCCCCCTCTCAATTATTCTAAAATATTTCTAACAATTCATGTGCAGGTATTGGTTCATACAGTGATATAGTTTTAATACATCCTATAACCAAAAATTTGTATCAGTATAAACATAATCACAATGAAGGGGGCATAACTCTCAGCTCCACTGTTGGATCTTTTTGAAATATGGATATAATGTCCAAAATAAAAATTTCTAAATCTCCACTAGAGCTATCTTCAAAAATTGGCTAAGGTTAAAAGTTATAATGGACTATATGTGGGTCTATCAAATATACCAGAAACTACAAATGTGTTGTAGTAAAAAAAATAATCATGTTGTGGAGGCCACAAATTTTAATCCTACTATTAGATTGAGATGAATTTAGGATATGTTTGGGGAAACCTAATTATCTAAATTTCTCCAAGACATTTTCATCATGAAAAAAAGTTATGACTATTGAAGTGCAAAAGTATATAAATGACCAATGACAGTAACAAGATCATGACAACACTTTGTTACCAACATATGCCACCTATCCAAGAATGCACATGGGATTCATTTTAAATTTGAAAAACATATTTGTTATCATCTATGCAAATTTTAAATGGCCCAATTATTAAATATTCTAAATTGATAAGGAAAATATTATTGATGAGAATGATTAAAAGGATTTTCAAGAAATGGTTACTAGAACCAAAATGCAAGTAAGAATTGTTATTTATTGTGAAGATTTCTACACGATAGGGGTTTTGGAAAGTCCTGAGGTTGTCAAGGGAGGGAGTATAATTTTCTAATTGTAACATGGGAATGTAGAGGGTTTATTTTATTTTATTTTTTGCATCTGATTGTAATGGAAGGGATAGAGTAATGTTATGGTTATTTTGTTATATTTTTTAAATGGAAAGGAATATCTGTATCCTAGATCCTAAGGTATGAATATTTATTTTATTGATTGAGAAATATCTTATGGTCTTTTTTATCCTATTTTGAATGCATTCTAGTGTTGTTGTCTTTTGTGAAATAATATATTTTATTCTTTATATTCCCTTTGTAATGTGAAAGACTCAATAAGTTGTCCTACAACCACCTATTGATCTTTCTCTCATTATCTCACTGCAAACTTGATAATCACATTCATTACTCATAGACGGATGAATGTTAGTATGCCTTTTTGTCATATGGTTAAAGACATACCAAGTTCTTTTGTTCATTGTAAAGTTGAAGAAGGGAGCTAAGAATTCATAACAAAACTTAGAGATTACTTGCACATATAACTACAAGTGACTCAACTATTAGATACATTTGTCTTCTCATTTGAGCATTCAAGAGTCAACTGTGAAGGTGTATTCAAGAGGAAAAATCTCATTACTAACAACAAAAATGAACAAAGTTCTTGGACATATAATTTTTTTTGAATAAATTATACATGATTTGTCTCATCTTTGGCTTAGGAGGCTAATACTTGAAATAAATTATGAAAGATTGGGATGAGATCAGTAATTTTGACGTAGATGCCATGTTTATGTGTGAGGTTCTTCCATCTTGTGAAATGTTATATAGGTGTCATGGATTCACATGTTACAAGGAAGAGACATAGAGAAAGCTCATAAAAAATTTGCAGGCTAGTTTAGAAGATTTCCAAGCAACAAAGTTGGGAACATGTGAGATTTAGAACAAATGGGATGCCAAATTCTTAATGAACATGATAACTTGGTTGTAGTTGAAGGGATAAATTCAAAATATATAATCAGGATCAATGCTAATTTAGATTTTAAAGATTTTGGTTCTCATACAATGAACAAGTTTTCCTTGTATAAATCTCTAGCAAAGCACTTGCAAGATTCTCTAGCATCAAATTCCAAGATTGTGAAATCAACATATGTTGATGTAGTTAGAATGGAAGCCATATCAAAGATAATGGAGATTTTTTGTCTTCCTAGAGTGCATGATGTTATCATCAAATTCAAGCACTGAAGACCAATCTTTAATATAATTTTTTTGTTTTTATGTTTGTAGATCAAAGTGGATGTATTTCATGAAAATTATTTAATTACATGTAATACAAGTTGCATGTGTAATGACATGTAATCTAATAATTTCTCTTTTAGTTAGACTCGGTCAAAGTTGGTTGAGTTGCTCCCTTTTTTTCTTCCATCTTTTTCTCAATGTATTGCCTATACAAAGGAGTGTTATCTTATTGTAAAATCTATCATTATTAAATGAAAGAGAGCTATGGAGAAAAATTTCAAAAATAACTTAGATTGTGTAGCACCATTTTAAAAGAAAAGTGAATATAAAGAATCAATTGATACTTAACTTTGATTACGTGAGATAGTTACTTGTACAAGTTAAAAGCTTTGATTGTAACTTGTATTTGTTGTCTTTGATTCACATGTTGTTTTGTGTTCTTGATAATTGAGTTTAAAAAGAGTTAGAAAGAAACTAGATCCAAAGCTTTGGCTAGGAGCAATTGTAGAGATATATAGACTATAAGCTTTGTTTGTAGCTTATATCTCTTTATTGATTCACAAAAAAAATAGGATATCTTTACTACTAGAAGTCTTTGTGCCCCATTAGTAAATATTTTTCATATAGAATTACGAATGGACTTAGAGTGAAATTGATACACTTTTAGCTAGCCTTTGAGCTAGTGTTTGTTTATCTGTATCACCATTTCCAAGTACTAGATAGAAGTGTAGTTAGAGATTTCACCTTGCCCATTAAGGGGATTCTTTCTTGAAAGCTAAGAGGAAAGAATATTGGTAATACCCTTTCAAATCTCTCAATTTATTTCTTGCCTTGAGTTGATCCAGGAAATGGTGAGAAGGGGGAGCCTTCCCTTTAAGGTAAGAGAGACTCTATCTCACATGCTGTAAATGGTCATCCTATTTTACAACTAAATTTTACCCAAAATTGTCAGTTGCAAAATATCCACCCAATAATTTTTTGGAGACTCTGCTAGGGATACAAACACATTCAAAAGCCTCTTGCTTTTGTTTGAAGTTTAGTTCCTTGTTCTGATTGGCATTATAGGTTATCACACTAGCAAGTTTTGAGCACATGTATTCATGGTGAAAGAAGGGTGATAGTTCATCAAGTTCTGTTGGACCATTTTAGTCACAAAAAGCTCAATTTTATTTGCTTACCAAAATTCCTTCTCTCTCCTATACTAAAAGCTATCCTCTTTCTACAAAGAAAACTACTATACCCAGTGAAGATTCCCAATTTTTCCTTGAACCCCCTATTTCTACTGCATAGCTAAACCTTAATACTCATAGTATCCATACCAAAAATATCAATATGGCTAGTGGTCCATGGGACACAACTTTTGTTCCATTAAATCTTGTATCACCCTTGCATGTATTACTGTAAGGTTCTTGTAATAAATTTCCTAAGTTCTACTAGGATGGGAAGCAACATGTAGATGAACACATTAAAGCCTTGTGCATTGTTGTAGGAGGATTTGGTGTTGAACATGACAATATTTCTGTAAGGATTTTTATTGATACCTTACAAGGTATAACAACTGATTGGTTCTACAACTTGGAACCCAATTCTATCATAGATTGGGAATCTTTGCATTCCAAGTTTCTTGAAAGATTCAAGTCTGTGAAAGATGAGCATGCTCTCCTAGAACAACTTACATAGATGAAGAAGGAAAAAAATGAAAAAATGTGGGATTTTATTGCTAAATTTAATAAATTAGCTAATTTAATTCTTGTTGCTTTGCAAACTGTTGCCACAAATTTGAAGTGTTTCATTATCAACACTCAACTTCCTAAAGTTAGCTTTTTATTAAGAAGAGTTACTCTTGCAAAATTGGCTCTTGTATAATCTCTGGCAAATGAGATTGAAGATGATCTGATACTTATGATAAAAAGATTCAAACCAATTTAATAACAATTCCCTTTCAAAAATTTCTTTATTAGGTACATCTAATTCACTAGTTCAAAAGTTAGCAAATGAGCTTCTTGCACTAAAAAAGAAAACATCTCAAGGGTCGTTTGCGATACCATACAAGGGTATTCCAAGGTGACCATATCCTAATGCTACAAATAATTATGCAACTAAAAATTAGAGTAAGCTTCCTCCTCCTTTGGTGAGGTTTGTGCTTAAAGCACCACTAAGTAATTCAACTACTGGTTACTTTGAAGATGATCCAATGAATGATAATCAAGAAGAATATCCTTCTGAGTATATTTTTGCTCTATATCATGATGATCATTAAGTAGTTGGAAACTTTACTACTGGGTACATACAATACATTGATGAAGATCATGAAATTGATTTTGTATAAGCTTATGCAATTATGACATGTTAACAAACCAAGCTAGCTCAACAATAAGAAGAGGCTGAAAAGAAGTTGGATATTTATCAAATGCATGTTACCATTGCAAAGAGGAGAACAAATTTACCTAGATTACAATGATCCAACTAGAAATCACGGAAGTGTTGATCAAACTACTCCTACATCTAGTATTTTGAAATTGAGTATCTCTATTACTAGTATTAAAACCCAGGCTGAAATTTTAATTCTTCTTTAGCCAAAAGAAGTTGGATATTTATCAAATGCATGTTACCATTGCAAAGAGGAGAACAAATTTACCTAGATTACAATGATCCAACTAGAAATCACGGAAGTGTTGATCAAACTAATCCTACATCTAGTATTTTGAAATTGAGTATCTCTATTACTAGTAGTAAAACCCAGGCTGAAATTTTAATTCTTCTTTAGCCAATTATTTCCAGGATTTTGATATAATAGACCATGCTAAGAAGGATAAAATTCATATGTCTAAGGTAGAATACCTACAACCCTATTCAAATTAGCAAGATAGGCTTACCAAATTTGTAAGAGAATCCCATCCTACTTAGAATCATTTCATTGACCTTGAAAATGAAAATATGCCAAATAATCTAGTTACCATTCCATCCCCAGTTCCAAAAAAGATTGAAACCTTTCTATCTTTCTCTAGTAATTAATGGTTTGAAGTTAATAAATTATGTTATAGATTATGTTTCCTTTAACAATGTTATTGCAACCAAGGTTGTGGATGCTTTAGGGTTGACTTTAACTAAATCTCTTAGTAGGTGCTATTATATGGAGAAAAAACATGTTCCTCTAAAAGGAAAAAAAAAAGATGCTTAGTTTTTCTTTGCATCTTTCCCAAACAAAAAGATCAAGATGACCCTATTGGTTGTTGATATACCAACTTCTTATGGTATTCTAGTTGGCTATAATTTTTGCAAAGATGTTGGAGGTGAACTCAATATAGACATGACTAAAGCCACAATACTTGTTAAGGGTATTATGCAAAAGTTGTATCGTGAAAGAGAAAAAAAATATGTGGTGGTTAAGTCCAATGACCCACATGCTCAAATCCTATTTGAGTCATCCATAATGGGTAACTACTACCTACATATTGATGAATTATCTAAATTTTTCAAAGATTAGAATGGTTCTGAAAGTTCTTCATTACTATCAAACGCTGAAAGATTTGTTGATGCTGTTGAAAACATAGAAGAAGATGTTATTCCTAAGAAAGTAGTTATTCTTGAAGATGATCCTATGGATTATTTTAAGGAACATTTTTTTTTTTTGAAAGTGATTCCATAGATTCTCTTGAAAGGAAAATCATTCTTAATGATTGTGGAGCAAGTTCAAGTAGTTTTACTACTGTTTGGGTTATGGAATTTGATGGAAGTTGTGCTTCTATGGGATCCAGTGTTGGAGTTGTGTTTATTAAACCTAAAGGTGATTTTTTTCCCTTTTTTCTTACAAATTTTAATTTCCTAATACCAATAACATGATTGAATACGAAGCCTTGAAATTGGGTTTAAACATGGTGCAAGCCAAAGGAATTCAAAATTTGCATGTAAAGGGAGATGTTGAGTTTGTAATATGTCAAGTCAAGGGTAAATACCAAGCAAGAAATGATAAACTTAGAAATTACCATGATTTAGCTTGGGATTAGATCAAATTCTTTAATTCTTTCAATATTTCAATAATTCTTAGAGAGCTAAATAGTAGGGCTAATTCACTGGTTGTTTCAACAACCCTTTTACTTCCTCATCAAGACTTTGAAGATAACATATATGAAATAAAATTAGTTTATTGACCAAGTATTTCAAATAATTGTGAGAATTGACAAGTGTCCAATGATGATACTCAAATCATCAATTTTCTTGAAATAAAAAAGGGTTTTGATGAGATGTACTTTGAAGGAAGTGAAAAATGCTTGGAATAAAGTAATTTTTGAGATAGATCCTAAAATTGGTCATGAAGTTATTCAACTAAAAGGAAATAAGATTCCCAGAGGTCTGATTTCTTTGAATTTCTTTTGACAAGCATGATAGATATGTTAAGGAACAAAAAAATACAAGAATGTGATATTTGGAACAATATGTACAAGAAATACAACATTGGAATTGAAGAAGACGAAAAGTTGGTTAACATTGGTAATTGGTGTATGGAGGAGGAGAAGGAAAAATTCTCCAGCTTGTTTCACAAATATAAAAATGTCTTGGCTTATTCTTATAAAGCTTTCAAATATTTTTGTCCAAAAGAAGTGCAACATGATATTCCTCTTAATTTTGGTGCAACTCCTTCCCATCAAAAGCAAAGACAATACAATCCTAAGATTCTTGGTACCATTTTGGCTGAAATCCAAAAAATGCTTGAAGAAAGTATTATTTTTCCTTTTCATCATTTGTCTTGTGCAACTAATATAGTTCTTGTTAGAAAGAAAAATGGAGAAATTTGTAAATGTGTGGATTTTCATAATCTCAATCATGCATCTCTTAAGGACAATTGTCCACTATCGATCATGGACCAAGCATGCAAGTTGTTACTGGTTTAGAAATGTTCTCTATGTTAGATAGATTTTTAGGTTATAATCAAACTAAGGTTTGTAAAGATGACCCTAGTATAAGACAACATTTACACCCCATAGGAACTTTTGCATATTAGTGGATGCTTTCTAGTCTTATTAATGCTGGAGAATTTTTTTAATGAGCAATGGATCTTACTTTTGATGGTTTGATCAATGACATCATCATTGTATGTTTAGATGATTTGACTTTTTCCTACAAAAAATGTCAAGATAATTTCTTTCATGTCCAACAAGTCCTAGAAAGATGCAAACAACATGGTGTGTCTTTGAATACCAAAAAATTAGTTTATGGTTTGATGGAAGGTAAGATGTTGGGACATATTATGTCAAAAAAAGGTATTAAGATTGATCTAGAAAGGGTTCAGGCATTATAAATTTTATCGTTACCATCAAGAAAAACCACAATTCTTTCTTTCTTTGGACGAGTGAATTTTTTGAGTAGGTTTGTACCAAATTTTTTTGAATAGAGTTGCCACATTATTGAAATGATGAAAGGAAAGAATTTTTTCCATTGGAATCAAAAAGGAGGAACAACATTTGTAGAAATCAAAGATGCTATAGCACATCCTCCTATGTTAGTATGTCTTGATTATACAAAAAGCTTCATCATGTACAATTATGCTTCAGAATAGTCTCTTTCTACTTTCCTAATGCAAAAAAATGATAAAGGTATTGAATCACCAATTTTGTTCATGAGTTGTCCTTTGAAGGCTCATGAACTAAAATATAGTCAAATGGAGAAACACACTTATGCTATTGTTAAATTAGTAAAGTATTTAGGTTCTATATTTTGAATTCTTGTATCATTGCTCTAGTTCTAGATACTATTGTCAAAACTATTTTGGCATAGTAGGATTTCGATACTAAAAGAGGAAATTTGATTGCTGAGATTTATAAGTATGATATGTAGATATGACCTACCAAGTTATATTATGGTAAAGGTCTTTGTCAGCTTCTGGCTGAAAATGGTCCCTTGTAGGTAGAAGATGAGAATTCTTCTTCTCTTCCTACTATTTTGTTCATTAATACTATAGATGATTGGTACTCTGATATGGCATACTATTTGAGCTATGGAAAATATCCTCCACATTTGGTATACAAATAATGAAGGACTCTCAAGTTAAAAGATTCAAGTTTCATTCTTTGGGAAAATGGACTTTACAAGTTTGCAATGGATGGAATGTTCCTTAGGCATGTTGATAAAAGTCAATAAGTATGGCTTTTGGGTTTTTTCATAATCATGCATGTGGTGGACACTTCATCGCACCTATCACTGCACATAATATTTTGAGAGCATAGTACTATCAACCTACACATTTTCATGATTCTCATCAATGGGTAAATAAATGTAAATTATATCAACAATTTGTTGGCAAGAAAAAGCTTTTTGATCTTCCATTAAAATTAGTTGTGATAGATTAGCCATATCAACAATGGGAAATTGATTTCATTAGTACTATTAATACATCATCAAGCAAGGATCATACACATATCTTAGCAGCAATAAATTACATCACTAAATGGTCCAAAGAAATTCTGGTGAAAGGTTCTACATTTGAAACAATTTATAACTTTCTGAAGCATGAGAACATGATTTCATGTTTTGGTGTTCCGAATAAGATTTTTTTAGATAATGTAGTTGCTTTCTTATCCAGGGAAGTGACTAAGTTTTTTTTAAATCAAGGGATAACTTTGGCACATGCATTTGATTATTACCCATAGGGTAATGGCCAAGAATAATCAAGCAACAAGAATTTAGTGACTATGATTAAGAAGTTGGTTGAGTCAAATTAGAGAACCTGACACAAGGCTTTGTTTGATGCTTTGTGGCAGATCTAATTACTCCTAAATGAGCAATTGGAATATCTCCTTTTTAGTTGCTATATGTTTTCAATGCTCATATTTTAATAACATTAGAGCTTCCTACTCTCAAGTTAGTATGAGCCATCAAAGATGAAACTTAGTCAGATGCATTGGACAAGAGGATTATGTTTCTTCAAAAATTAGAGGAGTGAAGGAAAGAGGTGGTTGATACACTAGCTACTCATAAACAATAAGTAAAAATTCTATTTGATAAAAAGGCCAAGTATAGAGAGTTTCAAATTAGTGATCTTGTTCTCCTCTAGGACAAAAGGCATGAACCAAAAAGAATGTATGACAAGTTTGATTCTCTTTGGAGAGGACCTTTCATAATTCATCAAATTGTAGCTGAAAATAGTTTTTGGCTTGCATATCATGATGAAACACTAATGTCATTGCCCTATAGTAGAAAACATCTGAAACATTACTTTTAGTAATTATTAGATAAGTATTTCTTGTATGTACATGTTATTTTAGGTCGTAGGTTTTTCTTTTTCTTTTTCTTTTTTTGGATGAATCTATTTCACAATGGAGTGGATGAAGGCACTTAGAGAGTTGGATTCTATGCCACACATTGTTTTTAAGAATAAATGAGTAATGTTCCCTAGACATAGTTAGTTGTTGTCCTACATTTTGTCACCACAAAATGTAGGTAATAGTACAAAAAAATTCAACTTAGTTTCACATTTCTCCTAGTTTAGTTCATTATTTAGTTGGTTAATATTGATAAACCAATCAATTCCAATTGATATAATGAATCCTTTTACTAGAGGCTTTCATCAAGTCTTTTTAGTTTCTTTAATTTTTGAGCCTATACTCAATTTTTGAAGCTTTTGATATCACTTTCTTGATTTTTGAGTGTGTTTTTGTTGGCTTTTGGTACTTTTGTTTTACTCAAGTCATTGATTTTGGTTTTTTCTTTTGTTTGATATATCTTAGGGATTAATCTAAGTTGGCAATCAAAAGATATGACCATTTTAGTGCCCAAAAAGTGAAACTTCTAGGTGCAACTCCAAAAATAAAAAAATCTTGTTATAATTTTAAGTCAACATTCACTTTTAAAAAATATAACATGAATTCATTTTATGCTATATTTTTAAGTTATTTTATCATTTCAATTTTTCACTTAAAGTAACTATAATGCACTTTATGTTATATTTTTAAGTTAAGTTTCTTTTTGATTTTTCACTTAAGTGACTATATATTTAACTATAGAGTTTGATTTTTTTTTTTAAATTTTAAATCAAATACTCTAGTAAATATTAATTTTAAGATAATATTTGCATATACTATATTAACTATATAGTTTAGATGTTATTTATGCCTCATTTGAGTAGTATTTATTCAAAAATTAAATTGACATGTTCTTAATTCATCACTTAAGTTGTGCAAACATGTCTACAAGCACATTTTGATTCAAAATATGTAAAGGCACAATTTTGAAAGGAAATGCCATGTTAAAACACAAAAAAACTTGTAATTACATATGTTTTAAAATGTGCAAAGGCACCCAAAAGGTGCACTTTTACCTATAAGACACATTTTGTGTAATTTCAAAATATGTAATAGCACCTAAAAGTTGCATTTTTCTTAAGGATCCATTTGTAAACATGTCAAAACACCAAAATGGCACATTTTTCCTTATGGAGGTCAATTTTGAAAATTTTAAAACATATCTTTGCATCTAAAAGGTGCAATTTTCTTACAAGACACATGCAAATGCATTTTAAGAGCCCATTTTTACATTTCAAGAGCACAATGTCCATGTTTATGGCTTCCAAGAACATGTTTTTGGTGATCTTGCCCAAATTTTTTTATGAGATGTCTTGAAATCTCTTCCTCAAGGGGCATTTTTGGATTTCCATGCAAGGGTAGAAGCAAGGAGTTGGGTCTTAATTTCATGGAAGTCCACAAATTGAGATCATGCTCTTTTCAAAATGGGTACCCATTTTAGGCTCGGGTGCTCGATCCAAAATTTAAAAATGGGCACCCATTTTTTTTAAAAATTGGGTAACCATTTTTAATTTTCAAAAAATGGGTACCCATTTCTAAAAATTTAAATTTTATTTTTTGAGGGGAATTTTATATGCTGATTTGACTTTTTCAGAACAGGTACCCATTTCTTACAACATTGGGTGGGATTTTTTTCTCCTACCTCAGATTTTGGTTTGGGATAGGCTTGGTGAGACCAAGCCTATGCCTTGACCTCTCAAGATTTGGTTAAGGCTTTGAACTAAAAAATTTATGCCTCGCCATAATTTTTAGAGGGTCTTTCCGATAAATTTTTTTATGAAACAAAAACCCATTAGAGCTCTCACTATCTTGATTTTAGAAATATAAATTTTATAGTGCTATGATTCTATTTACTATTTTTGCATTATTTTTTAATGAAAGGTGGTACCTAAATGTAAAATAGTGTTCACTAAAACTTTAATAAATTTTTTATTTTATAATTTTTCTTAAATTAATTTATATTTCATCAATATACATACAATTATTTTGAGGTTAAAAAAAGAATTTTAGAAAAAAGTGAAATTTTGATCAAATTATGGTGTTTGTACACTAGAGGTTTTAAAATTTACCTTTATAGCCAATTAATAATTAATAATAATAAAATTATTCAATAAAAATTTAAGAAAAAATATTGTCATCACTCTTAGGTTATTAGGTAACTCCCTTTAAAAGGATTTATGAAAATTCATTTATTTGTGTCAAATTATGGTGTCCGTACACAAGTGTGGTATGGTCCTAAAATAGGCATTTTGAAAAAGTGGTTTTTAAAGATCCATACCAAAAAAAAAAATTGTCATATAGGTATACAAATAAATTACCTATTCAAAAACTAGATTCCAAACACAAACTTTTTTATTTCTTAAGTTTTTTTATATTCAATCTCTAAATGCCTCAAATTTTGACATCAATTGATAAGAAATTTCAAAAATATAAAAAAACACTTCCACCTTTTGCCCAAAAGTGAGACTCAACTTCTTGCACTTACCTGCAATCTACTTGCAAAATGGTGGATTCCTTGAAAAAATTATGCATTTTATGGCATGATGCCAAAAAAATCCATTCTTGGGAGATTTTGATCATGTTTTCAGCTAAGGAAGAGGTGTTTTAGAGTTTCTCTCCATATTCTTTCTTTTGAGAAGCATGATTTTGCATTTCAATGCTAAAATTGACTCATGTAAATGCAAAATAAACCACATTTTTGAAAAAAAAATGCCCCATTATCTTTCATTTATTAAAAATGTTGGAGTAATTGGGAGGGAGTTTAGGGCATGTTTTGGGCATTCTCATACAAGAAAACCTTATTGGATGATCATTTTGAAGTCATCATTGCAAGGTTGAAGAGGTCCAAGTTTGTTTGAGAATTTTTCAAAGTTGAAACTTCATTCCCTTCATACTTGGCATATTAATCTTCAAGTAAGTGGAAATTTTCCCTTTTTGCTAATTAATTTATGCCTACCTTGTTGATTTTATGCATGTCTAGCTTGATGTTCCACATTTGTTGATATAGATGCCATGAAAAATGTATTTTCTCTTTAAAAATGATGAATAGTCTCATTTTCATAGTTTTGGTTTCTTCCCAAATTCCAAATTAGACTTTTCATGTTGAGGTATCTTTCTTGTTGACATGTTTGAAGGTACTTGTTTCTTTTCATGATTTTCATACTTATTTTCTTGTTTTGCTTCATTTGGAAGAAGTTGCAAGTTCTTTCCCAGTAACTTGAGCATGTTTCACTTCACTCCATCTTCCATCAATGAGTGCAAGTGCATATTTTCATTCCACCTCCATCATTACATGCCAAGGAACATTGCATTTATTCCTTCCATATTTGCCATTACAGTTCATGAGAAATTACATGTAATTTCCCATTTCATGCCACCACACATTGCATCTCATCTTTTTCATGCAATTAGTTGTAAACTCACTTTTATCCACATTTACATACAATCTCACTTTTAATTCTTAATTGCATGTCACATATACATGTAATTCACTTTTTATTCAAAAACATCTTGAAAACCTATTTTTGACTTAAGGTCACTTTGTAAAAGTCAAAATTTTTTATTTGCACACATTCCCACACATTCCACTTTCATGTCTTAAAGAATATTCATAAATACTCACTTCTACATCATGATATGCATGTTCTCTTTTTTCAAGGTCATCAAATTAGATCTTTGAAGTGTCTAATACATACACTGAAGCTTTGTTGTTGATAAAAAATCAATGCTTTTATGAAAGCAATATCCTTTGATGATGTGTTCACATTTTGGAATTTTCATGTTGTAGCACAAGCACAAGGGGTGCTCTCATTTGCAAGATCAAAAGGTAGAATGAAATATCAATAGGATAAAGAGTTGGCTCATGCAACTAAATCTAAGGTTACATCTCACTAGTACAAAATCAACAATACGTGACTAAAAAAACCACTAAAATTTGTACATATGTGAATAAACTTAGTGATGTGACTAATAGTAGTTAATATCTAGTCATTTAGAACACTACCAAATTTATTACTAAGCTTTTAGTCATGTATTTGATCACTGATTTTGATCATTGGTTTAGTGGTATATTTAGTAGTATATAGTGGTATATTTAGTAATTGATTTCGTAGTATATTTAGTCATGTGGCTAGTCACATACTTAGTAGTATATTTAATCACATATTTAGTTTTATATTTGATAGTTGACTTAGTCACATATTTAGTAGTATATTTAGTAGCATATTTAATCATATATTTGATTACATATTTAGTATATTTAGTCACATGTTTAGTGGTATATTTAGTTACATATCTAGTAGTACATTTCTTATCAAATATTTAGTAGCATATTTAATAGTGTATTTGGTTATAATAGGGCATGATGGAATCAAACCAACATCCATCTGCTTGTAAAGTAGGCACTCTTCCCTTGAGCAAGCACCCTTTTATAAATGATCGTATAATTTGTAATTTTCTACATTGTCTTGGCTCTTATCTTTTGAGTTCTTTTTATTTAATATATCATTTAATTATTTATAATTCAACTTTTCTATTTCATCTATTTAGGTGGAGAAGAAGCAACTGGGAATTTTTGAATGAGTCTCCAGTACAAGAAATAGAAGGAGCTACACATAAATATACTGATCAACATCATGTTTCTATGATTGGGGGACCAAAAGCAAGGCTTAACACCCATATATATAATGGCATCCACATAGACAAGATGAGAACTTTGTATATACAAACTACATAAATGATGTATAAATGAAAATATGAGATTGGTTTCTAAATGGTAGTCAACAATAGATATTATGAAGTTGGGAGAGCATTGTAAGAGCATTAGTATTTGAACTATATTGGGCTACAATTTTGTGTGCTTGCATGGACAAAGATGAAGAAAATGGTACTTGAGGTGACAACATGGATACAAATGATGAAAAGGATGTTTATGGGTGCTGGTAGGAAGGGATTTCAATTCAACTTTATTCACAATAAAATTGTATGGTATAAATTAGGATAGAATTGCATATTTTCAGTACATGAGTCATAAAAATTCTTGCATTATGTTGAGTTGTCATTTAACATGATGCTTAATGAAAAGAATCCTTTCAAACTCCTCTCTTGAAAACCTATTCTAGGATCAAATCCAAGGTTTTGGGTGATCTTGCGACCTACTAGAATCCGCTAAGTTGAAGATAAATGTATTTGTTCACAAGGAAGCCTTTGTTGGTTTTGACCGATTTCAAATAAGATTTTGAATCTTCTTACTATCTCAAACTAATAACCACTCAAGAAGAAATATAATTTTTTATTTTCTATTTTTTAATGAATTCAATCTAACAATGCAACAATATGAATTCCTAAATTAACTAAGTGTTTCTAAAAGAAAATAATGAAGATAGGGTAACAAGATGTTTAAGAAAATAACTTGAAAAGTAAATTCCTAATGGACACAAGTTATGTAAAAAATACATTTGTGAGTCAAGCCTTTGAAAAGATCATTATATAACTAATGAAAATAGGAGTAGCACTTCCTAAATTTCACTGATGCAATCATTGATGGGAATTTAGTAATTGTAATATGTTTCACTTTCATCAAATCACAAGGCCATGAAAAGTGTGCTCATGTGAGACAAAAGGTTATTTAGGAACAATAAGGTGATCTCTTGTCAAACTAAGTATGTCCACAAAATTTATAAACCATAACAAACACTATAATTAAAAGATTTATCAATCAAAATGACACAATAAAACTATTGGTTCCATTATATTCCATGAACATACATTCATAAAATATAACACATTCAGGAAATAATCACTACACTCCAAATGGGAGCACCAAAAACATATATTATTGCATCACAATAATGGCCTAGAATACATATTACATTTCTAAATTTATAAGGAATCTTCTCCTTAATGTTTTTTGATAGTGAGAGATCTCTTTATGCAAACATATGCTTCTAAAATAATAATAAAATCTATTTATGTACAAACTGACTCTCCAACAGCTGCTAATTAGGGCTCCATCCTTATATATATTATTAAATCGATGCATGAGCCTTTGCATGTCTCAAAACAAAGAAAGAATGAGAAAATAAGAGAAAGAAAGACATTAGATGACGTAGGAGTGTCTAAAAGTGCCAAAATAGAAGCTCCACATTGACTAGATGTTTGTAGGAGTTAAAATCTTATTAGAATGCATTTTCAGTGCATGGAAAGCTCTAAATTTGGAACTGGTAGTTAATTGTTGGAGCACCTCTAACTTCTTCAAAAACTTCCAATGCACCTTAGAAGAAGTGCACCTCAAAATTAGTGCACCTAGAGCACCTGACGCACTTGCACACCTTAGAAGATAGTGCACCTTGGAAGCAAGTCCAAAAAATACAAAATTTTAAACTAAAATTCTAGCTTCTGGGTTTTGTTCCCAATTTATACCATAGCTATGTCTAGGTATTTTCTCTTGAATTTATCTATAATCTTAGAGTATCCCTTATCTTATCTACCAACAACTTAGTGTCCACCAACATAAAATTAAAATTGACATCTGAAAGACATTAGTCCCTTCATCCTCTTTCTCATTAATCCATTGTTGTAACTCATCCTCAAAAGTTGTAGACTGAATAGGTTGAGTGGGAATGGATGGTGGTGTAATGGTGGAGCTTATTCTCCACTATAACTCTATAGCCCTAGCAAGATGAGTCCTTTGACTCAAAGGGAGGTTATCTTATTCATCTTCATCATCCTCTTCTTCCTCTTCTAGAATGACCTATGACATTGATGGAAAAGGGATAATATTTCTAATCACCTTTTGTCTCCTCTTGACTGGAGTTTTGATATTTCTTCTCTTAGGAGTCAATGGGGAGGCCCGTACATCTTTCTTAGGTAGAGATAATTCTTATATTTCTTCTTTAGCTCCTTTGTGCCCTTGTTCTATTGATGGCACTTGAGGATTATCTTGGGTTTGTATAACTTCTACATTCTCCACTCCCTGTAGATTATCTATCCCTTGTTGTGGTGGTTCTTGAGTTGTTCCTTCTTCTAGATTGGCTTGTTGGGAAAAAGTTATTTTCCTCTTTCCTTTACCCTTCTAATCCCTATAGTATCCAACTTCTCTGTCAAGTTGGTGCACTAATTCTAGCATTAATGGGGATTGAGCTGTGCAAATGGGCACGGTCACCTTGGCTCCTCTACCTTTTGCTAGGTGGCCTGTAGCTTGGAAGACTACTATTTGAGGAATTAGATCCATATTGAAAGGTCTTTTAATCCAATCTTTGGTCAATTGAATGAAATTCCTTGCCTTATGATTAATATCAACATTTTCTTCTTTATCAATCTCCTTATTCATAATAGGTTGATCAAAGATCTTATCTCTATTATACAATGGATCAAGGACCTCCTTAGTATCTTGTTGCACTATCTTTAAAGAAACCTTTATCTTCAAAGCACTACCTAACAATTAGAGAATCATCCTACAATAATCCCTTATATAGATTTTGTAGTTATCCACTACATTCATTCAATGGTCTTCAATTGCATCTTCATGTTGGAATTGTTTGCCCTCTAAGTACTGCACTCTTCCAATCTTATCAAAAAAGAGATAAGGAGAGTTATATTCTTCTAAGGGATACTGATCCCACTCAAACTCAAAAGTTAGAATATCCTATTTTTGGACCACACTAAATGGTCCTATATTAATGGGCCATACCTAGGTTTTGTTGCTTCCTCACTCTCTCATATATATACAAAAGTTGTCATGTAATTTCCAGCAATATGAGCCCATCACATGGATATCTTGGGAGCTTCTTGGGGTTAACGGTCATACCCACTAACCTCAAATAAGTAAATGTCTTATATTAGATGTAGTAGGTGCCAATTTTGGTAATCTTTTCCACCTCATTTGACATCCTTTTTGCATAATCCCTTTTAATGAACCAGATGATTGTGAAAATGAAGGCATCATTCACTATTCTATACTCCTTATTGTGTTCTAAAAGATTTTTCTTCACCAACTTGGGGTATACTATATAAGGAAACACATTTGTATCTTTCATGCTACCCCTTTTGAACAGTCCTAGATAGTCTATTACTCTCGCAGCTAATAGGTACACCAAATAGGATGTCATATAGAACTTATGGTTGTTCTTGACTTCCATTAGTTTCTCATCCAAGTTCTCTTTGAGAATTGAAGCCCAATAAATTGGCATCTTTGTTGTTCTAATGGTCTCAATGAAGTGTACCATCCATATGTTTAGGTGTCCTAATGCCAACAACCCCATGACTCTACTCAAAATTATTATAGAATATTTGATATCATCTTTCATATAGCCCCTTGTCATCTTGACTTTACCTTTTTTTATCCAAGAGGAGTATTCTAAATGAGATATGAGGATTGAATGATTCTAGATGCTTCCTCTTAGTGTTCTCTATATCACCTTTCCACCTAATGATATGTCAATTTGATATACAAATCTGCTCTTGGAAGATGGAATACCTTTTCTATGTTCTTAGGTCTCAAATCTAGCATGATCTCTCTAGTTATACTTTTTACAACCCTTTCTTTTGAAGTTCTCCACCAATTCCATGATCAATTTCGAAGACTATACTGATACTGAGTGTGATGCTACATTGACTAACCTTGATCTGATAAGAGCAAATGTCATTAGGGACCTCTCGATAGGTTTATTGAATAGAACTAGGAAAGTGTTCCAATCAATATGGCTAAGTTCAGTGTCCTAGATGTTTGAATACTTATCTTGGAAGTGTCAGATTGTTGGAACACCTTGAAACTTGGAAACTATTGGTTTTGGAACCATCTTTGGAGTGAGAGAGGATGAGGAGGAAGCCATAGAATCTACACAAAATCAAAGTCCATATTTCTAGAGGTAGAAAAAATTAGTAATATAAACCATAATGATGACAAAAATACAACCTAGAAAAATTAGATCTCAAAACTAATAAAAAAAACATTAAAAATCTTATTTTCTAACCTTAAGGACAAAAACATGGCACACCTTGTGCACTTGGGAGGTGCACTAGGTGCACCTTCCCCTAAAAGACTTTCAATAATAAGCATGCACACATTGCACACCTCATGGGGTGCCCAAGGCGTGCACCCTTACAACACAAAGGGAAGTCAATATAACATGAAAGGGTGTGCATTTAGCACACCTCATGGGGTGCACAAAGTGCACACCCTTTCAACACAAAGGGAAATGCTTCTACCTAGTAAAGGTACATAGATATGCACCTTTCACTAGGTAAAGACTTGGCATTAATTTTAGAGTTCTTTTTATGTTCTTTTTTAGTAAATGTAACAAAGAAACATGGTGCACACCTTGCACACCTTGAGAGGTGTGCTAGGTGCACATGTTGGTTTAGATATTTATAATGTTTCATATGTGCTTTGTGTGCAAATGAGAGAGGTGAGGTGGAGTGGCACACCTTGCAAGGTGTGTAGATGTGGGTACTAGAAGTTGGAGGAAAAAATAAGATAAGGAGGGGCAAGGGTCCCAGGCTTTATAGGCTTGTGATCTAGTGCACCTCTTGGAGGTGCATAAATACTCATTTGCAAGAGTTGAGTGCTTTCCTTTGTGACTTAGCACACTAGCGCACTTGGTGAGGTCCACTAGGTGCACTAGTATGCATCTTTATATGTAAGAAATGACTTTCTCCTTTGGAAAAAATTTCTAAGAACCGAGGTTTCTGGGTAGAGACCTTGACTTAGGTAAAAATACTAGGAAAAACCCTAAAAGACTTAGACTTTGAACTAGGAATCTAAAAAGATAAAAAGAAAAGTAGGGGTTCCCCATTTCTAGTCAAAATGAGGTGTACATTGTGAAACCATGAAAAATAGCCCCAACAAAAAGCAAGAAATGACAAAATCTATTTCTTCATTAGCAAACATTCTTTAGATATGTGTCAAACACCAACTAAATCCTAAATACTTCAAGCATATTTTAAGTCACTTTATAGTCAAAACCTCAGAATCTCAAATCTCTAAATTTAGTGTGTGTTTAGTTTATCCATTTCCTTCAACATCTTAGAATGCAATCTATCAAAACTTTCTAATAACTTGGAAAAAATCTTCCACTCCTTCTGATCCATTCATCGAGAATCTTCATGAAAGCTATTTATCAATCCCTTGTCTGACCAGATGAGAGAATTAGTTCTGAGGGCTCTTAACAGGTTATCACTTTTTTTTTGAAGTCCTAGTTAATCTTTGGAATATTTGCTTCATATATCTTACAATGTAATCATTTGATTCTTCAATGAAGCAATTGTTTTGATAGTGGATAGCTTATTTGGAATGCATATCCCTATAGTTCGATTACCTTTCTCAGACTTTTGTAGAATCTTTCATTCTTAACACCTTTTTTTCTTTTCTATTTTATTTCTATACCGTAACCATGCTTAGATTTTATGGCCAAGACATTGGTATCATTTCTTAGATTCAATCTTTAGTGAATATCCCTTGCATTCCTTTTTTAAGAACTTTTACAAACTCTCATGCCAAACAACGATCTTAGAAATTCCTTCTAGAAGACCCTTCTATTTGAACTAGTAGGGTTTGGACTATCCCTTTCTACCATTGACCTTTTTTAAAAAATACTTAAGATAGTCAATTTTTAAATTTGTAAAGTGTTGAAAGCTTTTCAATTTTTGATTCTGAATTCAAGACTAAAAGTAACCTATTACTACAAGTAACATTCATTCCTCAGTTGGTATAAGAAACAAAATCATTAAAATCTTTTGACAAAGAAATACCTCTTTCCAAAAGTTTAGACCAAAAATTTATTTAATGAAATATGTCAAGATGAAATCTTGAGTGCACCTAACCTCTAGACTAATGCAACTTTGAAAATAAACACACAACTAAAAGAAAGCACGCAACCGAAAACAAGAAAACTTGTAGGAATAACCACACTTGTAGAAAAGGAATTTTTTTAATTTTTATTTTTGTGCTTAGGCTTCAAAGTAATACTTTAGAAATTTCCCATTGACTGGAAATGGAACTGATTCCCCCTGTGAGGAACTCAACCTAAAATTATTTTCTCCTAGAATTTTTGCAATCTGATAAGGACCAATCCACAAATGTTGAAACTTAGTATGGCTACCTGAATTTTCTTTTGCCTTGTCCTAGAATAGAACAAGGTTAGATATTCTTAAAGATTTTATTGTGGCCCTCTTATCAAACCACCTCTTAATGATAACTTGATTTTTTACCATATGCTCCAAAGTAGTTGTTTGTTTCTCATCTATCTCCAAAAGATTCATTAACCTGATTTGTACCCTGTCAGCATCTTCAATGTACCCACTCATGAACTTCAAAACAAGAATCTTGAGGTTGAGTGGGAATATTGGTTCTTGTTTGTAAATAAGAAGATATGAAGATGTTTGTAAATGATTCTTAACCCTGACTCAATCTATCCATAGCACATATTTGAGTTGAGTATGCCAATCTTTAGGATTTTCCTTCAATAAACATCTTATTACCATGATCAAGTTCTTATTTGTAGATTCGGCCCTGCTATTTCCTTTTGGATAATAATTTGAAGAGAACTTGATAATAACCTAATTTTCCATTACCCATTAAGTAAGGAATACTAATGCAAAAGCCGATCTATTATTACACAACAGAAAGAATGGCATCCCAAATCTGGTAAAAATGTGTTCTTCCAATAAATATGTAACCACCTTAGCTATACAATTTCTAAAAGTTTCTACTTTTGTCTAGCATGTATAGTAATTAGTAGCAGTGAGAACAAAAGTGTGTCTAGTTGAGGATTATGCATTTATTGGACCAATGAAATCCAACCCCAACTTTGCAAAGGGGCGTACCTTGAATACTGGTTGTAATGACATCATAGTGTGTCTTTCTTTGTTAGCACTAGTCTAAAAAATGTTGCAAGTATGCACATGTTCAAAAGTATCTTTGAAGAATGTAGGCCAGAAATAATCTAATCTTAAAATCATATGAGCTATAGCTTCTTCTGAGCCATGCCCTATACCATACTTATCATGAAGTTATTCCAAGACTTTCTTTACTTCTTAGAGTCCCAAGCATTTTAGATAGATCCCTTCATAGTTCCTTTTGTATAATTTTCTATCATGTAGCATGTAGGATTCACACTTCATTTTGAGTCCCCTATGCTATGAACTATTCACCCAATTAGGGTACTAATTTTGTAAAAGATAGTAAACAATATCTTGGTACCAGACATCTATTATTATACCCTGGTCAACATCAACTTGAGATACTACAATCTTCTTCTGATCTTTCACATTTGTTTCACCATCAAATAGGAATTTCTTTTCATCCATGATTTGGTTATCCACTATCATTTTTTATAACCCTTGGCCTCTTACCAACTTCATGGGTTGAGCCTCTAAATAAAATTCTTGAAGGATTGCCATCCATTTTCCTCACCTTTCACCAAGTTCATTTTGCATCAATAATGTCTTAATTATGAGATTAGGCACAACTGCATATAGCTTGCTCCTTAGTATATAGTAGTGTAACTTATTTATCTCTTTGGTTAAAGAAAAAAATATTTGTCGAGGTTATAATAATTTAACTCAACATATTTTTGAGGGGAACTCTTAAAGGCAATGGGTCTTTCTTCTTCTTTTTCCTTCTTCTATGTTAGGATCCCAACACATGAATGTTTTAAAGCAAAAGAGTATACTTTGAAAGATAGTCCATAATCTGAACGCACCAATACTGGTGCCATAGAAATGGCCACTTTGATATCCTTAAAGGATTTCTTAATGTCTAGATCCCATTCTATTGTATCTCCCTTTTTGAGTAAATCATTAAGGGGATGAACTATCTTTTTAAATCTTCTTATGATTTTTTGCACAATATTTATCTTCCCAAAGAAAGACTTAAGTTTTTTTTGACTGTGAGGAGGTGAAAAATTTAGAATAGCTTCAATTCTATCAGAGATTTCAGCTTCATAGATGATATGACCTAGGAGCTTTCCTTTAGTAACCCCAAACAAACATTTATTGGGATTGAGTGATATGTCCTATTTAGGATATCTATTGAATACCTATCTTAAATTAGAATTGAGAGTGCTTCAATCCTTTGAAAAGATAGTTAAGTCATCCATTTAGATGACTACACACTTATTTATTAGTCCCTTAAAAGCTTTGTCCATGGCATGTTGAAATGTAACCCCTGCATTAATCACCCAAAAGACATTCTTCTATAAGAAAAAGTCCCCCATTTAGTTGTGAAGGTCATCTTTAGTCTATCCTCTTCATCCACCATTACCTAATTATATCTTGAATATTAATCTAAGAAAGACATCATCTTGGAACCATTGACAATTTGCAGAACCTCATCTAGTGAAGGCAAAGGGTAGTTGTCCTTTTAAAATGCAAGATTCAAATTACAAAAACTAACACAAAGTTGAATCTCTCCAATCTTTTTTCGCATAGGAACCAAGATAGCCACACACATAGAATGGTGAATGGGATAGATAATCTTGGCATCAAGAAATTTCTTAACTTCCTTCATTATCAGTGTTTCAATAATAGAATTAATAGGTCTTTTCCTTTGACAGAAGAGCTTGGCATTTTTTCTCAAAGGAACGTCATGCATAATGATTTCAGGATCATATATTTTGAGCTCTTCATAGCTCCAAGAAATGACATCCTTGTATTCTATAGGCAACTTGATCATATCTTCCCTTTCCTGTACATTGCATGCCTTTCTGACCATTGACATTTTAGGGTCTTCATCAGTACCCAAATTATATGAATTGCATTCATCGATCCCCTATTCTTTGACCTTTCTTCTTTTAAGTTTTGATTCATCATGATAAAAAATGCATTCCAAATACACCATTTGCTTAGGAATAATATTGGTTTTTAAGGTCAGGATCCCATCTTCATCTTCAAGTTTATCACCCTCAGGTTTGTTGTTTGGAGTGTCATCAATCTCTTGCCCTTTAAAGTGGCCATTGCACATGATAAATTTGAGTATATGTTGATCATATTAAAATACTTGGAAGTTTGTAATATTGTCTAGGATAGATGGTGCAACAATCAATTCTACTAAAAATCTTTTCAATTTCATTCTCTTGACTTTTTGTAATGCACTAGCCAAAATAATTAGGGCATCTGCTACCATGCTTTTCCTCCTTGGAATTGATTTTATATTCAAAGCTTCAAAGTCATCCATTAGATCCCATACTCGTTTCTTGTAAGTAAGAATATACTAATTTCACTTGTCTTATAACCAACTAATATGAAATTTATCACCTAGAATATTAGGGGATTGAACAGTAGCCATAAATTAGATATTGTTTGTAATTTTATTAGAGAGAATAAGCCAAATATTTTACTACTTCAAGAAACAAAAATGGACAAGGAGAGAGTTGAAAAGTTTAAGTCTTTTAATGATTACTGTATAAATGAAAGTAGTTCAAAAGGAGCTTCAGGAGGTACTATGATGTTATGGAAGAAATCCTATTTTTCAGGAACTATTTTGAATGCTATAAAACATTTTATGGTGGAAAAAATTAAAAGAATTGACCAGAATAAAGAATGGTATATTGTCAATATATATGCTTCTAATATCAATAATTCTAGAAAAAAGGTATGGGATACTCTGTCTAATATTAAGAGTAAAGATTACTTTGGTAGATGGATCTTCTTGGGGAATTCTAATGTTCCTCTTTATGACCATGAAAAAATAGGGGGAAATGTGAGTTAGCTAGATAGGATACTAGACTTTATTGATTTCATTAATAAAGAGGTTTTAATGGATCTGGATCTTCATGGTATAAGGTTTACCTGGAGTAATAAGAGGATAGGTGATGATTATATTTAGGCTCGATTAGATAGAGCTCTTATTTCTACTAACTGGACTAAAGAATTTGTTTGCAAATTAGAGGCATTACAAAAAATTGGTTTGGACCACTTTCCCTTGATCTTTACTACTGATAAAGTTAATATCAAAAAAACCTTTCCTTTTAGGTTTGAAAAAATGTGGATGTAGCATCCATAGTTTCAGAGTAAATTGGCTGAATGGTGGAATATAGATATTGATGGAACTGCTCTTTTTAGGGTTGTTTCTAAACTAAGAAATTTCAAAAAGGAGGTTAAAATTTGGAATAAAGGATGTTTTGGAAATATTTTTGAGAGTAAATCTAATATCAAGGAAGAGATGTAAAATATCCAAGAGAGGATATAGAAGGAAGGTTATACTCTTGATCTTGTTACAGAAGAAAATGAAAAAATGGTGAAGTATCATGACATTGTTACTAAAGAGGAAATTTATTGGAGGCAAAAATCAAGATTGGTCTAGCTAAATAAAGGAGATAAAAATACTAGGCTTTTTCACCTTTTCACCTTGAAGCATAGAGCTAAAATTTTTATCTCAAATCTTAAGAAAGGTAATATGAATATTATAGAGGAGAAGGAAATCTTAGAAGAGATGGTCTCCTTCTTTTTTTTTCACTCTGATGACATTTGATTCTAATATTGATCCTACTCACCAAGTAGAACTTTTAGAGGTTATTCCTTCTCTGATTTCTGAAGAGAAAAATAAAATGTTGGGTTCTATTCCAAAGGAAGGCGAAATTTTCAAGAAAGTTTACTTCTTAGGAGGGGATAAATCTCTAGGACTAGATGGGTTTCCTATGTTATTTTTTCAAAAAGAATGGATAGTGGTTGGGAAAAATGTATGTGATACTATTAAAGAATTTTTTGGGGCTAAATGTATGTGATACTATTAAAGAATTTTTGGGGGCTAAATGTATGCTGAAGGAGATTATTTCTAACTTTCTCTACCTTATTCCTTAAAAGGTTGGGGCTGATTCTTCGAACCATTTCAAGCCTATAACTCTGTGCAATTCCTTTTATAAGATCATCTCAAAAGTCCCCACTTCTAGGATGTTGCTGGTGCTACCGTCAATTATTGCTAAACAACAAAATGGTTTTGTCCTAGGTAGATAAATTCTTAATTCTATTATTGTTGTGCATGAATATTCACTCTTTATCTTGTTCCAGTAATTAGGGTTTTATTATGAAAATTGATATTACGAAAGCTTATGACAGAGTGTAATGGATTTTTCTTGAAAATATTTTATTAGCCTTTGGATTTAGTAAAAGTATAGTGAGGGTAATTCTACAGTTGATTCCTACAACCTCGATTTCTATTCTGGTGAATGGATGCTCCTCTCAATTCTTTAGCCCCTCTAGGGGACTGAGAGAAGGAGGTCCTTTATCCCCTATTCTCTTCACCATTATGGCTGATTGTTTGGGAGGTATATTGGGAAATTGGTCTTGCAAGAGGAAATTAAAGGTCTTCAACCTTCTTCTTAGCCTCTTATCTGTTCCCATGGTCACTTTGTTGGCGATACTACTTTCATGGGGAAAGTTGAAGTTAGGGAAGCCAAAAATCTTTAAAAAGCCCTCAGCCTCTATTCTTCTACTTCTGGTAAGTTGATTAAGTAGAACAAGAGTTCCTATGTTTTTTGTAAACACCCCAATTGTTAGATAGAAAAAAATTGCTAAAATTCCTAGGTTCTCAATAGGTTCTTTTCCTTGTATTTATCTGGGACTCTCTTTGGGGTCTAATGCTCCAGATTCCTTTTGGGATGATCTTATTAAGAAGTTTAATAAGAAACTTTCCCATTGGAAGGGTAACATTTTAAGCCAAGCTTGAAAGATCACCCTCCTCAAAGCTTGACTCTAAAGGATCCCTAATTATGCTTTGAGTCTATTCAAAATTCCAACAAAATTTTTAGATACTATTGACAAAATCCAAAGGAATTTTCTCTGGTTTGGTATTGAGGAAAGGAAGAGAATGGCTCTGATAGCATGGGATCAAATTTTTTAGCCTATCAGGGATGGTGGTATGGGAATCAGGCCAGTGTGAAGTATGAATAAAGCTCTTCTTGCTAAGTAGGGATGGAGAGTGTAACATGATGATAAGGAGTGGAACACTATATGGAAACATAAATACCTTTTAAATGCTCCTTCACTTTCTAACTTTCTTTCATATTCCAATGTTCTCTCCCCTTCTACTATTTAGGAGGCTATGTGGGGAGCTAAGAACATATTAAGTAAAGGATGTTCCTAGAAAGTTGGAAATGGGCAGAAGGTCAGATTCTAGTAAGACGCTTGGATCTTGGACCATCCTCTAATTGAGGATTTTGAGGATAGGGCCTAGATTGATAAATGTAAGCAATTGTATGGAAATATTATGGGACATTACTAGTTTAACAATAGTTGGGTTAGCCTTATTGATATTAACTAGTATTTTCATAATATCTAGATTATGTTGAGTGCATTTTGTTTGTATCCCCATAAGGAAGATAAAATGATATGGAGTGCTAGTGGCTGCTTCAAAGTTTCATTTGTGTTCAAATATAAGGAGAAAGGTGCTTTCCCTATGGACTAGAGCATGGATAAAAGGTCTTATTCCAAAAATTAATATCTTTTATTGGATATTGCTTCAGAATAAAATTCTTACTCAGGACAATCTGCAAAAGAGAGGCATCAATGTGGTTAACTAGTGCAACCTATGTAAAGAAGGTTATGAAGATAGAGACCACTTGTTCTTAAATTGTACTTATAGTCAAAAAGTATGGAGTACTAGTTCAACTTCTGGAATATCGCTTGGGTCCATCATAATAACATTGAACACTATTTTTAGAGATGGAATTTCCTGTCTAATGATAGCAATGCTGGTTTCCTGTGGAAAATTACTCTTTTCCATCTCTAGTGTAGAATTTGGAAAGAAAGAAATAACAAAATATTCAGAAACAAAGAAATGCTTGAATGGGTGCTTGCCCGAAACATTGTAAGAGTTATAAAGGAAAACTTCAATTCCCAGAGATAGGGCATTGAATATTTCCAAATTGATAATCAAATGCAAACTATAGGTTCTAAAATGAAGAAAGAAAATCAAAGACTAAATATTAAATGGAAGGCTCCTCCCATGGGATAAATCAAAGGGAATTTTGATGGAGCTTCCAAAGGAAATCCTAGAAAAATAGGATGTGGAGGGGTTTTGAGGGATCATACTTGTAATTTTATACATGCTACTATTATTATCATTGGTACCTCAACAAGTCATAAAGCTAAGGCTATTGTAGCTCTTTATACGATGAGACTGGTAGAGAAAATTGGTTATCGATACCTCTAGATGGAGGAGACTCCTTGAATATCATAAATATGCTTAATAGTAAAAGCCCAAATACATGGTCTATTAAAGCTAGTGTAATGGAAATTAAAACCTTAATGGATAAATTTGATAAAGTTATTTTCTCTCATTCCTACCATGAAGGAAACACTATGGCTAATTAGATTTTGAACCAGGCTATCCAATGGGAAAGTAAGCTGAGGTGGCATGATGATCTCAACAGGAGTGTGGATTTGAAAGCACTTATTAATTATGATAGAACTCACATCATGGAAGGTAAGATTGCTTAAGATTGGAAATTTAATGATAAATAGAGGTGGGATTATGGACAATGTTATATTCCCAAGGAAGTACCTAAAAGTGATTATTACCTATGCTTGGCATGTAATTGTTTTAATGAGCTCCTTGTTTTTTTTATGAGTACTTTGGCTGTTCTCAATTTTTTATTTTTCTTTGTCTACACTACTTTGAAATTTTACAGAGAAATGAAATTTTTGAATATGGGCAAGGAACTGAGAAAATAGGAACCAAAGAACTATAAGACATGGAAGGCCAGAGCCCCTATTTGGTAGATTTTGGAGAAGGTAATATTACTACTTAACTGGAGCACCTTCATGGCTAAAAGCCTCATATCATGGAAGCCTTCTTTAAAAGTTGGTTCAAAGACTAGGTTTCTATGCATGGTGTAATGGTTCACCTGACTGAAGATTTCATCACTGAAGTCATAGGGCTTCCTAAGTAGGGAATAAAGTTCAGTAAGGAAACTAATATTTCTAATGCAACTATCAAGAAATTTTTGAAGATAGAAGAGGAGGAGAAAAAATTGGAGAAAAATGGTGACTTTTACAAGTTGAATCAAATAAAAGTTATTTGGCGAGACATCCTCTTTTGCATTTGTGAGTACTTCATTCTTGATGGTAGAGAAAAAAGAGTTCATAAATTTCATTTTATTTTCTTGAATTATTTTCAATACAAGGATAGGATCTCTTTTCCATTTTATTCTAGGTTTTCCTTACTTCAAAGCCTTCAAGCCCATAGGAAAAAAGATTCCTGTCTAGTCTAAAGA
This sequence comes from Cupressus sempervirens, assembly GCA_028749045.1. Classification (NCBI taxonomy): domain Eukaryota; kingdom Viridiplantae; phylum Streptophyta; class Pinopsida; order Cupressales; family Cupressaceae; genus Cupressus; species Cupressus sempervirens. The sequence continues at coordinate 599,128,315 of CM053785.1, read as the reverse complement.
AGGAAACACCTCAGAAAAATGCAGAGGAAATTATTGTATTTGAAAATTTAGACAAAAATGATGAAATGAATATGGATAATGAGGAGAATACAGAGATGGGGGACTTTATTTCCAACCTGGATGGCTACTCTGGTAGCAAAGGTGAGTTTGGAAAGGATGAGGCTGAGGAAAGCAATGAAAAAAATATAAGGTTGGAAAATAATGGAGAAGAAGATAAAAACTAGAGTGACCAACCCTAGAAAGATAGGCAGGAAAATTTGGAGGAAGATATAGGGAAGGAGAAAGTTGACCCAACTAGCATGGGTGTTTTTCTTTCTTTCCTTAAAACTACCAAGCTTAAGGTAGACTCCTCTCTCCAAGATGACTCTTGTATATACAATGAGTTAATGGCTTTGAAAAAAGAATGGGAAAGATGCAGCAGGACTAGGAAACTAATCGGTCTAAGATCGTACAGATGGAAGATGAGGTTGGTAATATTCTAGAGAAGTTAAAGGAATATGAATTTGAATGAGCTTTTTCTTTTGATTAGAGAGAGTGTTAACAAGAAGGAATAGGTCACTTCAAGCCTCTGTGTGGCTACTGCCAGCTTGGGTAAGAAAAATAATGAGGAAATCATGTCTCCTAGCAGGCCAAGAAAAAGAACAAGATAGAGTTCAAGAAAGAAGGTAGCTGAGGCTACTCAGGGAGTTGGTTTTGCTAATGCTGACATTATTCAAAACACTATAGAGGTGGGCAAGGAAGTAGTGAAAATGATCAAGGAATTGTAATAGATGGTGGTGGTGGTTCTGGATACTAGTCTTTGGTTTGGGTTTCTTAGTTGGTTTTTCTTCTATTTGTTTAAACTCTAGGTTCCAAGTCCTTGTAAAACCTAGTTTTGTTTTTGGGTCCTTTTTTGTGGTTTCAAGTCCCTATAAAACTTGGTTTAGCTACTTTTGATACTATAGGTTTCAGGTCCTTGTAAAACTTGGTTGTGCTTATTTGAATATCTTTTGATTTTTTGCTAAGGGTTTTCAGGTCCCTTCAAAACCTATTTTTACCTGAATCTAAAACCAACTAAGAACCTCCTTTGACTATGAGAGTTGTGATTCCTTTCTCTAGTGTGAAAAGAAGTCCTTAGATCAATGCTTTGTACTCTACAACATTATCAGTACATTTGAATTGAAATCAATATGTTGCATAGAAAGACTTACCTCTTGGGTTGATCAACTCAATACCTACATTAGCTCCTAATTTGCATTTGGAACCGTCGAAGTGAAGTGTCTAGATTGGATCTTCTTTGGGTTTCATAACCTTATGCTTATTTGTCCTTAGCTTTTCCTTTAATTTGCATTGTTATCCCTTGATATAGGAAGTGTATGTTTTTCTTGTTTTTCGTAAAATGCCCCTATCAATTCTATAATTTCATCTACCTTGGGTTTAGCATGGATGACTACTGAAGTCCATCCTTGGCCTTTTACATAACATCTCCTTCTTTGGACTTTGATCATTCCTGTTGGAGGAGAAGACAAACTTCCATCATTTAAAGGGGTATCATTGTATGATACATTTAGATATTCAATCTCCTCTTCAACTTTTTCCATTGATTCATATATATTTGTAGAATTTTGACTTTTTGTGGGATCTTCTATTTGGAATTTTACCACTCTTTATTTTCATCATCTTAGGATTCTAATATCATAGCATTAAATTGCACAGGAGCCACATTATCATTTCCTTTTGAATTCTGATTCATATCTTGATTTCCATTGTAATATGAACCATCATTGTTGGATGCATTTTGACCATTTTCATACTAATTGATGTCCACTTACTGAACATTATTGTTATCATTATCTATAGGAATACTCATGTTGCTTGGAGAAGTGGTCCACTATCAGTTCTATCTTTTTAAGCTGTTGTTATGATAAGGAGGATTGAAATTATTTCCTCCATTATTATTTCTACATTTTTGTTCCCAACATTGTCGTTTCCATTGAAATTCCTATTATAGTTCTAACTATAATTATTGTTGTTGTAAGGACCAATATTGTTTCTCTAAAAGTTGTTATTCTATCCTTGTGACAACCTCAAGTGAGTCAACTCATTGTTCATTCATGATATGGTCTTCTTTATTTGACCAAACTTGGAGGCAAAATTGTTGTCTGCTTCAGTGGACATTGCTGACTTTTGTTCGAAGAAAGAAGCTTTTGGAGGTTTGTATCCTGAATACATTATAGATGGGTTTTGTGGAGTGGGTACCTACTATAATGGAACTAGATTTATTGGTATGAATTGACTAGGTATCATAGGTGCTTCAATGAGATATGTTGGCATCATTGTAATAGCTTGAGCTAGAAGCATCAATCCTCCCCCATTAGGATTGAATTTCTTAGTAAAGGTAATTGGTTCTGAGAAGACTTTGTCTAATGTATCAATATTTTCTATAGGAAGTCTTCTTAGTAAAATAGCAGTTAGATAGCCCATAACATTAAAATAAATCTAAATTGTAGCTTCAACTGGTATAGTGTATGGCATTTCCAACTTGTAGTATGACATATGAAAGAAATGAGTGAACTGTGAAACCATCTCGATTGGCTCTCTTTTGATTGATATGAATTGTTGATGTATCACTGCTAGGTTGATGAAAGTTTTGAGTTTTTCCAAGAATAACTTTTTGAAAGTATCCCAATCTCTAATACATCTAGGCAAAAAATTAACATATCAATTAAAGGAAACTTCTCCCAAAGAGTAGGGGAATAAGTGAAGAACCAAATTCTTGTTAGAAATTTACTTTTGGTTGCAAATATCCTTGAATAACTGGATATGATCTTTAATAGTTCTCATCTCTCCATAGATGAACCTTGCCAAAAATTTCTTAGGATTCTTAGGAAGGTCATTGAGTACACCTATCAAGTTGATTGGTGAGTCTACAACATTTGCAAAAAAGGCTAGAGGATTTGGTGGAATAACAATTGGTTTTTGTGGAGGCAGAACTGAGGAAGACAATATCTTGAATGGAAGTGGTAGAATTTGAGGTAATCCCTTGTCACTATGAGGCTTAATAAAATGGCTAAGTTTGAGGAACTCGTGTTTACTGGGTGAAGACCTTAAAGCTCACTAAAAAGGAGATGATGGATCATGATCTTCAAGTTTGAGTCAATTCTAGAAAAAGAGAACCTCTGTAGAAGTACACTTTCTAAAAAATATGGTGCACCTTGGAAGCTAGTGCACTTGGGACACCTCAAAACCTATTGTGATGTTCAAATCACATGCTCCATTCCTTGCTAGAAATGGGGACCCCCTACCTTTTTTTTGACTCCTGAACTCATAGTTCGAGATTCGAGAGAAGAAAATTCGTTCGAAAGTTTGAGTCGTAAAGTCAAAAAAATTCAAAAAAATTAAAAAATTAAAAAATCACAAAATTAAATAAAATTAAAAAATCACAATAAAATAGAAAAGTCAAAATCACAAAAACATTTGAAAACTCAAAAATTTTGAAATGCAAGTTTCAAAAAAAAAAAAATCACTCTCACCCGTGTACAAGGAGGGAGAGGTTATAAAACCCTCCCCCACTTTTTTCTATCCTCACTTCTTTCAAGTGTTTGGAGAAGGGAGAGGTGAGCTCCCCCCCTCTCTTTCTTTTTTAGTGCAGGGCCTCATGGGTGCACACATGCATTACACCCACATAGCGTGCCCGCATGGTGGTGCTTGTGCGCAAAGCCCTTTTGGGTGAGCACACTACACTTGTGTGGTGCACTTGAGTAGTGGTACTTGTGCCTACACGGTGCTCAGGGAAGTACCTACACGGTGCCCTTCGTGGCACCTACATGGTGTTTGCACCTACGTAGCACTCCCACCCATGCTTGCGTAGTACCCTAAGTAGCACCTATGTAGTGCCCTTAGTGGCGCTTGTGTGGCACTCATGCCCATGCCTATGTGGCACCCTATATGACGCCTGTGTGGTGTGCCTATGTAGTGATGCCCATGCCTGCATGGTGCCCACACTTGTGCAATGGCCCTCGCACCCACATGACACTATCTACAACATGCCCACACTTTGGTGCTCATGCTCATGCAGTGTTTTCTGTGATGCACCTACATGTTGGCATCCGTGCCCACACCTTTCAATTCAATTTTTTATTTATTTATTTTATTTTCACATAAGGGTTTAAAAACACAATAAATTAATTAAAATAATAATAATAAATTTTTAAAAAAAATTTTTAAAAAAGGAATAATTTTTTTCTAAGTTAGAAATGAATAAGTCCTCAAGAGGGACATTTTTTTGTTTTATCATGTGACTGATGACGTCTTCTTTTCTTGTGATGTGCAAGAAATGTAATTAGATGGCATCTACATCTAGAGTAGTAGCGAAACTAGTTATTTTCAAGTTCAAAGGCGTACCCCCAAAGTTTAAGTTACATGATGATTACGTTGAGATCAAATACATTGACCTCAGACACATAGACTTGGGAAATTTCTTGAAAGTTTGCAATAATCTAACACAAAGGTCAACCTTGGTGTCTGCATTGATCCAATCTAGATTAGTGAGTGTAGCATCACATCATGTGTTGATGCAATGAGTAGAATTTTTTATGACCCTATCTCGACACTTCCTTCTTAACAAAAGGGTAGTCAAGAGTGTTACTAAAGAAGTTAGCTTAGATCTGTAACCTAAAAACATTGAGAGATTCTTCCATCTTCCCATAGCCAATTAGTTCATCTGACTCTCCTATGAAGCAACTGATAGATGGTACAAGGAGCATCATCAAGAGGCCATCGATATAATACATTCCTAATACTTCATTAAGAAGCTACCTCGGGGAAAGACAATCAGTAAAGTGGATATGACTTCGAGATATATGAAGGATGACATTAGATACTCTATCATTCTCTTGAGTAGATTCATTGGCTCACTTGTAGTAGGTCATCTCACTCCATTCATGGTCAATTTCATTAAGACCATTAGGAATGCAAAGATACCACTAGATTGGGCCACCACACTAAGTGAAAACCTACATGAGAAGTTGAGAATGGTAAAGGATAAGAAGAATTTTTACATGACTTCTTATATGGTGTACCTACTTGTAGCAAGGGCAAAAAACTATCTTGGGTTGTACAGGAAGGGTAGTATGCAAGATCCCAATGCCTAGCCATACATAGCTTACCCTTAGTTGGTGAAGAAGAAGCTCTTAGCACAGAGCAAGGAGTATAGGATCATGAATGATGCACTCATATTTGTAATCAGTCAATTCATTGAGGGAGATTATAGGAAGAGGTTGTCTCATGAAGCCAAGGCATAGATCATAGCTCTCAAAGCCTACTTCATCCAGTTCAAGACATTCACATATATTCAAGTAGGTGGTGCATCTATCAATCGTAAGAAGCTCCCAAGATATCCAAGTGACAAGTTGGTCCTACTGGAGATCTCCCAGTAGATTGAGTCAGCTTATGAGAGGATCAAAAGACAAAGGAGACCCTACTGGGAATGACCATTGGTCATTGGGCCATATTAGGTGAAGTGGAAACAGGAAATTCTAACCTTCAAGTGGGAATGGGAAAACTATCATCTTAAAGAATACAACTCTCCTTGGCCATACTTTGACAATGTGGGTAAAGTAGAAAGCCTGGTAAGAAAGGACTTCCATCATGAAGATGCCATTGAAGATCATTGGATGAATGCTACAAATGACTACGATGTCTGCATCAGGGACTATTGTAGGATGACTTTGTATTTAGCAGATAAGGCTCTCCATTTGACTATCCCTAATGAGATAAGGCTACAAGACTCTAAATAATTATTGGATCCCCCATTCAATATAGATAAAGTAAATGAAATAACCATTCTAAATGTAGAGGTTGAAAGAGAGGAAGGAGATGACATCAATCATCAAGCGAGACATTTCATTAGAATGACAAAGGACTGGATCAATAAACCTTTTTTACTTGATCCAATTCATGATACTGTAATCTTCCATGCACATGCTCACCTAGAAAGGGGTAAGGGAAGGAAAGTCATAGTTCCTATCTTTGCGCTCTAGTTTCCTATTAGGCCAGAGCTAGTCTACTAGCTTGATCGCCCAATGGGATATAATCACCCTCCTAAAAGGAAGGGAAAGAGGAAGAGAACCTCTCCTTAGAGGATTCAAATAGAATAGGTTACAAAACATGTGTCTTCTTAGTAGTATGAACAAAGCTCACAAGAGTCCCAAGGTATTGGAGTCTTTCAAATCTGGGATGAACCTCAGTTGCTTCTTGTTGTACCAAGCCAAATAGAAGAGGGAAAGATTTTAGAAGCCTCCATTCCTCTTGTATAAGAAGAGCCCCCTTCTCCTTTTGTCTCCAAGAAACATAAGAGGATCAAGATTAAAATGAAGAAAAGGAAAAGGATTAGTAGAAGATTAGTACCTAATCCATCTCTTCTTGAAACTATTTTGGAGGAAGAAGAAGATGAGGAAGAAAAAGAACCAGAAGAGGAGGAGGAATAGGTATCCCCACAAAGAAGAACTTGATTAGCAAAAGTTGTAGAGTTGGAAAGAAGAAAGAGTGTCACCAGTACCCTTCCATCCACCTAAGTAGCACCATTAGAACTCTATTCTTTAGAAGATGAAGTGTAGCAATGGGTGAATGAGAAATGGGAAGGAGGTGAGGATGTTTTCTCCATGATAGATTTTGATTTCATGCTCGTGGGTACAAAGTTGGTTGGAGATAAGATTAGAGACACCACTATGGGTGTGCCCTAATAGGAGGATTGGATATAGATGTCACTAGAGACACAAGGTCCTGATCTTACTCCTCCATCTCCACCACATGTTATGGTGGTGGATAAGGGTTTAGTAACTCCTCCACCTCTGAGTTTAGAAGAGGAAGAAGTTCAAAAGGAACCATTACCACAAGAGCAACTAGAGCCAAGGGCTACTAATGAAGCATCAAAAGAGGGATAAATGGTAGAAAATGCACAACAACCTTCCCAAGATGCTAAGAAGCAAGCTACAGGATCTACAAAGACTGAGGCTACAAAAGGAGAGTCTTCACAATAGGACATGACTCCAAGAAAGAGCAATAAAGCGAAGGAGGTAGTTAAACACACCCCTTCATCATCAAGAGCTAGATTTGTAGGAAAACATATCCTAAGATGGTTCTAAAAGGAGATAATGAGAAGTGCCAAGCATTAGTTTTGTGCTTCAAAGGATGATATTTTTGATATTGCAAAGATCTTGAACAAATCTAAGTCTCCATTACATGATGCAATGCCATTTGCATCTATTATTACCATACAAAACAATGATTTATTTGCACAAGTGGCTCTCCCTCCTGAAGGTACAAATGTACAAGTTGCTAGCCTCAAGGATTGTGAAGTGGAGGATATTATGTTGGGAAAGCCTACAAGGGATTTAGCTTGACAAATGATGATTATGGGAGTCAAAGAGGTTCTCAGGCACATTGAACAAGATGGGATTGAACTACAAACTCTTCGAAGGAAAGTTCAAATCCTAAAGGAATATCTAGCAGAAGTTGTTGGTCCTCTTGATCCTTAATGCCTCGAGAAGAATCTAATTACCATTCATAGAGAAGGTGAAGGTGTACGACTCAATCCATTTTTGAAATCTTGTCAGGAATGGTGAGACAGTCTTGAGGATAGAGGTGTCACAAAAATCATAGAGAATTTGAAGTTATTGCATGCTACATAAGAGAACGTTGATAAGATGGTGGCAATTTTGAGGCAAGACTTCAGTATCATAGATGAGGTATGGGCATAGAGAAAAGATTTGTAAACTCTACAAGCCATAAAATGGAAAAGATATTGCATTCTAATTGATGTATATACTAGAGAAGAGTTAGACATGATAGATGATTGGATAGAGAAGATTTCAGATGGTAATAAAGTGATGGAAACATTACATGAGGAGATCCATTGGCTCAAGGACCAAGCTCATGGGAAAATTTTGGAAGTAGAAAAGCTGTATAGTGATGCATGCTTGGACATCTTTGAAGATGAAGAACAAGAGAGGCTAATGCTAGTTGAGGTAGTAGTGGAAAATTTCAAGAATACTTTAGAGGAAGCATCTAGTAATGAAGACATCAGACAAGCATTCAGGATAGAGGAAGCACTGCTAGAGTTGGATACCAAACTTGGAGATTTTGTAGAGACTCAAATTGTGGTGGACAACTACAGACAGAAGGTCAAGGACAAGTATGAGGCTTTAGATCTTCTAGATGTGGCTAAAATTATTGAGATGATAGAGAAATTTAAGGGCAAACATCCAAACATACCTTTGGGATGAAGATGAATAAAACCCAGATACTAAAATTTCAATTTTGACACTTAGTAAAATTTTGAGTTTCTGACCCAATCGAGGTCTGCAGCTCTGCATTTTCATGCAAGTCTACAACTCCAAAATTTAGAGGTGTGCTAACAGTTGACTACTAGTTCTAAAAATAGCACTTTCTATGCATTGAGAGTTCTTTTTCATGGTAAGTTTAATTTTGACACATGCCTAGTGAAGGGCTAGCTTCTATTTTTGGTGTCTCCATGCACTTCCACTTCGACTAATGGCTTCCTCCTACTTTCTCTCTCATGTTTTCTTTGTTTTTGACATGTAAAGAGCTCATGCATCCAATTAGTGAATAAAATATGGATGGAGTCCCTCTAAGCACTAGATTAATTGTTAGTTTGTATATATTTAGTTTGTTTTAATATTTTAAAAGCATTTTATTGCATGAAGATATCTCTCACTCTCAACACAAATTAAGGGGATGATTTCTTATAAATACCCCATTGTAAAATGTAACAAGGGCCATCATTATTAGCCAATAAAATTATGCTTTTGGTGCTCACATTTGGAGTGTAGTCATTCTTTCCTAAATGTGTCATTGTTTTGTGAATTTTATTCACAAGATTGTGACTGAGCCAAAGGTTTATTGCATTGTTTCTGGTTTTGTGATCTTTTAGTTCTAGTGTTTTCTATAGACTTATGAATTCTACTGACATAATGAGCTTGAGAAGATATCACCCAATTGTGTCTACATAACTTTTTGTCTTGCATGAGCACACTTTCCATAGCCTTGTGATTTGATGAAGAGTGAAATATCATTCGATTTGTTAAAGTTTCTCACCGACGATTGCATCAGTGGATTCTAGGAAGTGATGCTCCTATTTTCATTTGTTTCCTATTGATTTCTTCAAAAGTTTAACTTGTACCATGTTGTTTTTTTTATAGCTTATGTCCATTTAGGATTTCAATTTCAAGTTATTTCGATTTCATGTTATTTTCTTTGCTAACCCCTTGTTAGAATAAGACCTCATATTAGCTACATTGTTAGAGTTGCATTCATCGAAAAAAATAGAAAATAAAAAAATATTGTTCTCTTAGGTGTGTTATTTTGAGACAGTGAATAGATTTACTTCGATTTTGAGACAAAAAGTGTTTTTAGAACTAGCAAAGGCCTCCTCATGAACACTCACATTTATCTTCTACTGAGTTGATTTTGGTATTTTGCAAGACAAACACTGAACCTTGGAGTGGATCCTTTAAAAGATTTAATTTTCAAGAGAGGAATTACACAATGGATTCCTACCATTGACCTCATGCAAAAATTTGATGTAAGTTGGAGGATATTGATCCAAAATCTCCATTTCATTGAGCATTAAGATCTATGCCAAGTGCACATGAGTTTCTTGAGATTAACCACTTCCATAAACCATGTAGTAACAAGGGAACATCCCAAGTTGAACCACTCCCATTTGAACTTTCATCATCTTCTTCAACTCCACCTCCACTTCAACCACCTGGTGAACCACCATATGCTCTGATAGCTACTCCCTAACAACCATCGTTAGGCTGTAGACTCACATATAAAATTGAGAGGTGCACTCCATGACCTCCCAAAGAATCCTGAGAAGTTTTTCCCAAGATTCATCTATGGTGAAACACAAACTATCAAAGATCATGTCAAGGTTTTCAAAGAAATTTGCAACCAAAAGAAAGTGGCTAATGAGGACATGGTTCTTCATTTATTTCCCTACTCTTTGGGATAAATTGCATTCAATTGGTACGTCAATTTGCCACTCGGATGCATTGGAGATTGGGATACATTTAGAAAATTGTTTTTGGAGCAATTCAAAACATTCATCAATCCAACTATGATACATCAACAATTCATATCAATAAAAAGGGACCCAGTTGAGATAGTTTCATGCTTCAACCATTGCTTCCATATGGCCTACCGCAAGTTGGAAATGCCATACACCATACCGGTTGAAGTAACTATTTAGATTTATTTTAATTCTATGGACCCTCTTCCTGCAATCTTTCTAGAAGACTTCCTGTAGTGAATATTGACACATTGGAAAAAGTCTTTTTAGAAGTGATCACGTTCATGAAGCAAGCCAATCCTAATGGAGGAGTGTAAGAATTTTCCTAAGGGAAAAATTCACCCAGGAACTAAGAACTCAAACACAAGCACATAGTAGACCAAAGAGAGAGAGAGAGTATGATCAGAATGACAATGTATTCAATATGCCATGATATAGTGTACATTAGGAGTGCCTGTATATAAAGGCCTCTTAAGAAGCACCTAGAATGTCTCTAGAAACAACTAGAAGATAAGACAACTAAGAACCTTATCCAACATTCTTGATGAATGGATAAGAATGACAAAGTGTCATATGTGTGTAGAAGATTCCTATGTTGTAGACAACATGTGCTTAAAAGAGGTGCGGACCCCTTGTGATGTCATCATGACAACTCACAAGAGTGCACATACTCCTAAGTTTCTCACAAATAAAATAAGGAAAAATAATTAAATAATGCATAAACCTAAGTAAACTTAAGTAAGTGTAATAAGTAAATACTTATTTACACCAAAACCCCCCCTTAAGTGCAACTTAGGGGAATGCCCTTAAGCTTACAAACTAGGATGAAGATGCAAAATGGGTCCCGACTACTAGGCCATATTAGGTACCCATGTACATAATGAAGATGCAAATCTCTCATAAAGTAGGGAAAGAGGGAAAACCTCATGGGAAAAACCCTCATCCAAAAAGAGAGATAAATAAGGATGCATCGATGGATGGAGTAATCAAGACCCCCCCATTACAACATACATCCAGTATATACATAAGAGAATAAGAGAAGGAAGAGAGATAGAATAGTTTCCCCCCCAAAAGAAGAATTCCAGCAAGTGAAAGCTGCTCCAATGAAGAAGCTAGTCCAAGAATACAGAATGGTGTTCCTCCCCTTAGGAAGAAACAATGACAAAGGTACACTCCTAAAGATGTATGGTGGCCCTAAAACCTCCTCAAGTATCCCTATACTGATGTTGAAGTTCACCCCTTCCAATTGTGCTGAAAAGAATGAATGTAGATTGGTTAAGGATGTTTTTTGAACCTATTCCACTAAACCATCTATCTCCTCTATTGACAAAGAGACCTCCACTAATTGTTGTTCATAAGGATCCACAATCATGCCAACTTGAGTAGATTGATCATGTAGAGAATGGATATGAGGGTCAGAGTAAGCCCTTGCAACAACTATAGAAGGATCAACTTCATCAATGAGAAGATGAAAGCCCTCAATTCTATCTCCCAATTCAACTAAAGCTAGAGTTGGAAGATGAGATTTACCATGCTATGATGGACCTTTCACTATGGTAATGTAAGCATGTGGACTAGACTGATGTGACCTCTCACTACAACTATCAACAAAACCCTATGTGTCTGAACCTATTGAAACACTATCATTGGCGTCACTATCAATTTCCACTGTGTATGATGTGTAGAGAGGAGTAGAGGAAAAGCTGGGAGAACTATCCTCAAAATGAACATCCTTGTCGACAAAGATCTCATGTGTCTCTAGATCCATAAGTCTGTAAGCCTTCACATTGTATTCATAACCGATGAAGGTACAATGCCTAGGTGCTGGTGCCTTGCAACTCCTGGAAGATAGGTTTGCCCATGCTAGAAAATTGAAGACTCTGAGGTGACTCACAACTAGTTTTTTGCCACACCATGGCTCAAAAGGAGTCTTTCCATCTAAGGCTGGATGAGCAGACCTATTAAGTATGTGAGCAACACTACTAATGTCTTCAACTTCAAGTGTAGGATCGAGATACTTGGCCTTTATCATGCAACTTGCCATGGTCTTGAGAGTCCTAGTCCTCATAGCTGCAACATCTTTCTTGTGTAGACTAAATGCTGGTGAGTTCTGAAGATCAATTCCCTCAATTCTGTAGAAGTTCTTGAGTCTTCTATCTTCATATCTATTCTCATTGTCCAGCCTTAGTACCTTGATGGATTTCATTAACTTGTGTTCAACATGAGTCTTGAAGTCTTGAAGCTTATGAACCAATTCACTCTTATGATGAAGGAAGAATAACCAAGTGAATCTTGAAAAGTCATCAACAAATGTGAGTATGTAGCAGCCTTGGCTGACTGAAGTCACTGTAAAGGGTTCTGCTAATACCATGTGAACTAACTAAAGAACAACTGGAGCTCGAGAAAACTTCCCTTTTTCATACTTATCCTTGAGATTCATATCCACTAAACAAGATGAACACTCTCCCTTAGAAAAGTTGATATTAGGTAGACCTTTGACCATGTGTTTAGAGAAAAGTTGCTGAAGAGAGTGAAAGTCAAGATGACCAAACTGCTCATGCCATAAGTTGATGTTTGAAGTAGAGTGAGTCAACAAGGCTTGGGAAGGACTCTTAGGCACAAAGTGGAAGAAGGAATATAACCTCTTTTCATCATTGACTTTCCCCACTATAACCAATGAATCATCTTTGAGACTTCGCACCATCACTGAATCTCGAAGGAATTCAACTTTGTGACCATCTCCAAGGTGAGTGATTTGGTAAACTAATAAGAGATTGGAGCTTAGATTTGGAACATAGAGAAGATCTTTGAATTCTCCATTTTCCATTTCCACATGTCCTTTTCCTTCAACTTCCATCTTAGTATCATCTCCCACGAAGATGTGTGGCACCTTTGACTGCTTCAATGAAGAAAAGTCTTCCATTGAAGAACCCATATGGTAAGAGGCACCTGAGTCAAGTATCCATTTCGAAGAACTTGTGTTTTCCATAAGTGCTTGATCTTTACCTTTTGAAGAGGTTGGAGTTGAATCCTTGGAAGTACCTAGCACTTGAATCTTGTTCTTCTTGAGTAGATTTTCTAACTCATCGATTCTTTTTGTCTTGCAATGATGGTCATCATGATTTGGATTTTTGCAATATGTACAAAAATGTTTTTCCTTCTTTTCATTACTTCCCTTATTGTTTGAAGAAGAATTGCCTTGTTGAGAGGAGGATTGTTGTATCTCAGATTGTGTTTTCTGCTTCCACTGCTTCTTCTTATTGTTGCTTCTCCCCCCTTGACTTTATTTGTGATCATCACTAGCCACCAAGGCTTTGGTCTTTGATGACTTGAGAAGTCCAAAATCCACCAAGTGAGTTTATTCAACAATCAACATGTCTAAAAATCCATCAAAGGAAGGCTTCTAGTAAGCAGATCCCATGGTCAACCTGTGAGTATTAAAACTCGAAACAAAGTTGGTGTACTTAGAAGGTAGCTTCTTCAAGATGTGATGAATCAACCTATCATCCTCCATGGGATTTCCACAATCTTTAAGAAGTGCCCTATACTCATTGACTTTGATGATGTAATCTTGAATTGTGTCATAATTCTTAGGATCCAAGAGAAGTAGATCATCCTCAATTTGAAATCCCTTTTCTTCATCAACTTTACCATACAACTATTCAAGTTTTTCTCAAGCTTCTTTAGAGTTTGAACAATTTTTAATGTGAAAGAGAAGATCCCCATGTACACAACTCTTGATAAAACCTAAAGCCTATTGGTCTTGAATTTTCCAATCAATGAGTTCTTTAGCATCAATAGGTTTGGTAATTGTACCATCAACATAAAGACTATATCCTTTTTTTATTAATCTACTCCATGCAATATCTTTCCATGTAGAATAGTTGCATGAAGTTAGAGGAGGACATTTAAAACCCATGATGTAGAAATGAAAAGAGCACAATAGAGAGACACACAAAAAAACACAATACACCCCTCCCCTTTTCACTCAATCAAAAGACCCCCCCAAAAGATGCTTTTGGCACTTTATAAGTAGTGCATTTACAATGGGCCACTTGTTAAAATGAACAAAGTGGACTTTCTAATTTTGCTTTTACAACTACCTTATGAGGCTGAAATCTATCGAACAAAGTGGACTTTCTAATTTTTCTTTTAAAACTACCTTATGAGGCTGAAATCTATCACTTAAGCACTGTAGCTTAGTTTTGCAACAATTCTAAAAAAGAATCAAAGCTTTACAATGTCAAAAAAGGCTTAATTCTAAAAGTGAGAAATTGGTCCACACAACCCTAGAATATGATTTTAGATCTAGAAGGTAAACAAAAAATTACGCACTTTCAAAAAAAATAGAACCTAAAAAAGTGACCAGATGTGCCCGTACAGAGCTTCTAAAGTTGTAAAATGCAAGATTATGTAGGTACAGTCACCAAAAAATACAATTTTTGCAACATTTGTGCACTAAAACCAAAAAAAAAAACACCACCACTAAAAAATTTAGGAAAACCCAATTTCAAAAAAAATTTCATCTAAATTGGAGTTTGGATGTCTGAGTCATGGGCTCACAAAGTCAGGCTGCCAAACTGAAAAGCAATCTAAAGAGGGGTCTGGAAGGAAAATTGGAAGTCTAAATTTGATGGTCAAATGACCATCACTGTAGTTTTAAAATGCCTAGTTTTGACGATCAAATGACCATCAATTTTAACATAGTGACTTGATAACATCAGCAAAAATTCTAGCCCTATACTGACGTAGCAAGTGACTCAGCATGTTCATATTGTATGGAATGAACATGTGTCAAAATCATTCTGCTAACATGGCATGCTACATAGGTGGCTGATGTGTCAAAAATGTTGAATGTCCACAGGATTACGTAACAATTTTGGCTGGCGTTAGAAGGCAGTCTAAGGTGGCAAGGCCAATCCACCTGTTGTAGACGTGGTTAGGAAAGAGTTTAAACACAAGTAACTAGAAAAGACTGTCCACTACCAAAATTTGGTGAATGGTTAAAAAATGCAGAATAGGTGAGAGTCTTATTTTTTTACTACAGGCGGGAAGTTGAAATTCCTACCGCAAGTCAATGGTATAGGTGGCTGTGTAAATGTTTGCCACGTGGAGTTTTAATATTGTCACGTGCTAGGTGGGAGGAAAAAAAATGCTGATTTTTTCAAATGCAAAAATTCCACATGCATGTTGTGTGTGCTTAGAGTGCTTTTTAAAATTTACCCCCGCATGGTTTTGGAATAAAACAAAGAGGCTACAGATATTGAAGAGTGGCCGGTGAGGAAGAGGTCGGCTTGCTGGTGGGTTTGGAAGCCAAAAAATTTGGAAGTAAGTGCTCGCTGTGCAATATGAAATCCATACTAATTCCTACAACCAAATAAAATAAACCTCCAAAAATGGCAGATCCAAGGTGTCACTACCCGATTCTGCTAAAAAAAAATTCTCTAAATTTTTGCAAATATTCTGACGAAAAATAAAATTGTAGAGAAAAATAGAAAATGCAGATCTAAATAATTAAATTATAGATTTAAAAAAGACCATACCCGAACTACCAATCGAGGCCTTTGGGTTCCGATTTGCAAAAAAAATTTGCCTCACAATCGACTTTAGGCTAAAGTAGCCAAGTTTATAGTTGATTTTCATTGGTTCAATGTTCTGGACGCAATGGGAAGGTTAGATCTGGCTCTAGATGCTCCCAATTTCTGCAATACTCTAGATTCAGGCTGAGGTGATGAAGCAAGTGTGGTCTCAAATAGCTATGTGATGAGAAGATCTCTGAGAGCTCTGATACCATGTAAGAATTTTCCTAAGGGAAAAATTCACCCAGGAACTAAGAACTCAAACACAAGCACACAATAGACCAAAGAGAGAGAGAGAGTATGATCAGAATGACAATGTATTCAATATGCCATGATATAGTGTACACTAGGAGTGCCTGTATATAAAGGCCTCTCAGGAAGCACCTAGAATGTCTCTAGAAACAACCAGAAGATAAGACAACTAAGCACCTTATCCAACATTCTAGATGAATGGATAAGAATGACAAAGTGTCATATGTGTGTAGAAGATTCCTATGTTGTAGACAACATGTGCTTAAAAGAGGTGTTGACCCCTTGTGATGTCATCATGACAACTCACAAGAGTGCACATACTCCTACGTGTGTCACAAATAAAATAAGGCAAAATAATTAAATAATGCATAAACCTAAGTAAACTTAAGTAAGTGTAACAAGTAAATACCTATTTACACCATGCCTAGCTAGTTCATACCTATGAACCCAGTTCCATTACAGTAGACACCCACTCCACAAACTCAAGTGATAACATATCCAGGGTATGAACCTCCAAAAATAGCTTTCTTTGAACAAAAATTGATGGTTCCTATGGAAGCAGATAACAATCTTCTTTTGGAAGTTGGTCAAAAGAAGAAGACTATGTCACAAATGAATAATGAGCTAACATGTCTTATGTTGTCACAAGGACAAAATAACAACTTCCAAAGAAATAATGTTGGCCCTACAACAATAATTTTGGTTAGAATTACAACAAGAAATTCAACAATAACAATAACAACAACAATGGTGGAGGAAACAACTTCAATCCTCTTGATCGCAATAATGGCTTCCAAAGGCAAAACTGACAATGGAACACTTGACCAAATAATGGAAGCATTCTTGCTGATAACAACAACAATGTTCAATATGCTGATATCACTCAATATAATGATAGCCAAAATGTGCCTAGCAACGATGGTTTGTACTACAATAGTAATCAGGAGGTGAATCAAAACTCACAAGTAAATAAAAATCCTCCTCCTATTCAATTCAATGCTATGCTATTGGAATCTTATGATTCTACATAGAATACACAAGTGTAACAAAAAGAAAATGAGGAATTCTCATTCCCATTTAGTCAAGAACTTGACCTTCAACATGATGAGATGTTTGCCTTATGAAATGACAATCATAATACATACAATCTTAGAAGTAGAAAGGATCCCTTGATGGATGGGATTTCTCTAGGTCTGCAACCAATTCCACCTAATCCAAGAGCAAGTAACAATCTGCCACTGGTGAGACCAGTGCAGGGAGGACAATAGTATTAGAACCCTATTAATATACCAACAATACTAAAGAACCCCGCTTGGTCCACTAAAAAGTACAACATAATAGAAGATCTAAAGAAAACTAAAACCAATATGTCCATGTTTGACATATTACAGAATTGTCCACAACAAAGAGAAGCACTCATGAAGACATTGGATAATACAAAGGTTTCCCACAATACAAATGTTGTCCCTCAAAAGACAGTGCCACAACAAGTAAATGTTGCATAAGCGATGCCCACTATGTTCAAAGATAAAGTTGAGGTACCCCCATTTTTGCTGAGCATAAGGATATATGGGAAGAATCTTCACAATTGTCTCATTGATTCAAGAGCTTCATGTAATGTAATGCCATTATCAATAGCTCAATGATTAGGAGTTAGTCCTCAACCCTCTAATTGAGTGGTGATATAGTTGGATAAAATAGAGGTAAAAGTCATTGGTGTATTGAAAGATGTGCAGATACAATTAATAGTTGACCCTCCCATTCAAGATGTTATTGATATACATGTGGTTGACAGCCCAAAGACATGGACTACTTCTAAGTAGAGAATGGATGAAATGTCTAAGAAGATGGTTCTCTACAGAATTCACTCAATTATGGTTGCCATGGAAAGGATTGAACAATCAAATTAAGATAGAAGTTGAGCCCAAATTGAAACCAATTATCACAGATTACAATGCCTCAAATGAGATAGCATTCTTACAATCAGATTTGGGTTTATACAAAGTGATTGTATTGGATATGGTTCCAAACCATACACCTAAAGTTGAGGAAATCAAAGAGTTGATAGTGGAAATTCAAGATAAACAAGAAAAATGCACACTTTCTCTATCTACTAGTTATGAAGGGGACTCATCAAGTCCTACACAAGGAAAGTTACAATGGGTTCCTAAGAAACAATCATTCAAGGCCAAGTAAAAGAGAAGTTAAGGATGAATAAGCATAAAGTTAGAAAATCCAAGAAAAATGCAATTTGGACACTTTGCTTTGATGGTTCTAGGTGCAAGATGGGAACTGGTGTAGGTATCAAATTAATCAACCCAGAATGTGGATATTTCTATGTCGCATATCAATTTCAATTTAGATGTACTAACAATGGTGTAGAATATGAGGTGTTAATCTGAGGACCCCTATTTGCACTTGAGAAAGGAGCCAAAACTCTTAAAATTGAAGGGCATTCCCAATTGGTCATACGACAAGTAAAATCCATATATTCTTGCAACAACAAAAGATTACTTGCTTATGGGAAAAGGGTATGGAACATCTTGGATAACTTTGAGGCCTTAAACATCAAGTCCATTCTAAGAAGAAAGAATATGGTAGCAGATGCTCTTGCCATCTTAGCTAGTGCATTGCAACCAGTTGAAAGAAACAAGTTGAAAAGATTTTCAGTAGAATTGGTCACCATTCCATCCATCCCTAATAATATCACAAAATTTTACATCTTTCAAGATGATCAACATATACTTGAGTTTATCATGTGTAGTCATCATTTTGAGGGACAAGAAATTTATGATACACCAGATGACAAACCTGAAGATGATGGACTTGAAGATGAAGATGAGATTCTGAATTTAAAAACTAACACTATTCCAAAAGGTATGGTTGAACTTGAACACATCTTTCATCATGATGAATCACCACTCAATAGAAGGGAAACTTAAGAAAAGTTAATTGAAGAATGTGATTCGTACAATTTGGGTACTGATGAAGAACCAAGAATGGTATAGATAGGAAAAGCGTGCAACTCATAAGAAAGGGATGACATGCTCAAATTACTCACTGAGTATAAGGATGTCATTTCCTAGAGCTATGAAGAATTGAAGAATTATTATCCTAAGATTATTACACATGTCATCCCACTGAAACCCAATGCCACGCCATTCTGACAAAGACAAAGATCGGTAAATCCTCTCATTGAACCATTGATCATGAAGGAAGTAAAAAAGTTACTGGATGATAATATCATATTTCCTATCCAAAATTCCACATGGGTGGCCAATTTGGTTCTCACGTAGAAAAAGAAAGGAGAGATTCATCTTTGTGTTGACTTTCATCACTTGAATCTAGCATCTCAGAAGGATAACTATCCTCTACCCTCACTGGATGAGGTATTGCAAATTGTTAATGGTTCAAAAATGATGTCATTCTTGGATGGCTACTTGAGATATAATCAAGTGATGGTTGATGAAGAAGATAGGCTAAAGATAGCTTTCACAATGAAGTGGGGAATTTTTTCCTACAGAAGGATGCCCTTTAGACTAATTAATGCAGGAGATACATTTCAATGCACAACAAATGAAGCTTTCAAAGGATTGATTAATAGATGTATAGTTATCTACATGGATGACTTCACTGTCTTTTGAAAAGATCAAAGTATCCATATTGCTGATCTAGGGTAGGTATTCAATAGATGTCGTAAATATGTCATATCTCTCAATCCCAAGAAATGTTCATTTGGCATTACCTAAGGAAAGCTCTTGGGACATGTTATTTCTGAGGCTAGAATCTCCATTGATCTGGATAGAGTTGAGTCTATTTTGAAGTTAGCACCTCCACACAGTCAGAAGGAATTAAAGTCTTTCTTCAGAAAGATAAACTTTGTGCAAAAATTCATAAGTGGATTTGTAGAGATAGTTCATCCCCTTAATGACTTACTCAAGAAAGGGACTAAGACAGAATAGGTGCCAGAGATAAAGAAGTCATTTGAAGATATCAAGGTTGCCATTTCAATAGCTCCAATTTTGGTGAGTCCAAATTACGAGTTACCTTTCAAGATCTATTCCTTTGCTTCCAAAGACTCTTGCGCAGGGATCCTGACACAAAAATGAGAGAAGGAAGATGAGAGACCAATTGCTTTTATAATTTGTCCTTTAAAGAATGCAAAGTTGAAATATTCAAACCTTGATAAACAATCCTTTGCGTTGATCAAGGTAGTAAAGAATTTTTGTCACTACATACTTAGAAGTAAGGTGTATGCAATTGTACCTAATCTGGCAATAAAGATGCTTTTGATGCAGAATGAACTTGGTGAAAGGAGAGGAAAGTGGATGGCCATACTTCAAGAATTTGATCTTGAAATTCAATCTATGAGATTATTAGTGGTCAAGGGTTGTCAAAAATGATAGCTGATAACCAAGATGGAAATGAAGAGGAATTCAAGTTTGACAATGAGACAGATGAAGATGATCAAGAGAAGATGGTTGTGTCACAAGTTCATATTAACCAAGGAGTGGTGATAGATGTGTGGTACCAAGACATTGTTTATTAACTCTTACAAGACCAATGCCCCAAATGGATGAATAGTTCACAACGTAGGGGACTTAAGATGAAATGTGAGTCTTACATGTTACTTGATAACAAGTTGTATAAAAGGAACTATGAAGGAATCTATTTGAAATGCTTAGGATGTGAAGAAGCCAAGGATGTCTTGGAACATTTCCATGACAAGTATGTTATAGGACATGGTTTAGCAGAAGCAACAAATCACATGATGTTAAGATCGGGTTATTTTTGGCCCTCGATATTCAAGGATACTTTTGAGCATGTGCATTCTTGCCATATATATCAAACCAATGCTAACAAAGAGAGGCACCTAGAAATGCCACTACAACCGGTGTATGAGGTATTCCCCTTCATAAAGTGGGGACTAGATTTCATGGGTCTAGTTAACCAACTGTCATCAATTAGACATGCATTCATCCTTATAGCTACAGATTATTGTACATGATGGACAGAGGCAAAGACATTCAAAAATTGCACTGCTAAGGTAGTGACTAATTTTTTGGAAGAACACATTGTTACCAAGTTTAGAATGCCATTTGCCCTTGTATGTGATAATGGATCTACTTTCACATTTTCATTCTTGACCCAATGGGCATTTGAAAAAAAAGTCATTATCAAGTTCTCTTCAAATTACTACCTACAAGGAAATGGGGTAGCAGAATCTACAAACAAGAACTTGATCACAGTAATAAAATGATTGTTCAAGGAGAATCCTAGGGATTGGCATACACAACTAAAATACACCCTATGGATAGATCAAGTGAGATTCAAAAATACCTTGGGGACTTCTCCATATTTTCTTGTTTATGGGCAAGAACTAGTGTTCCCACTTAATCTCAAAATTCCCATTTTGAAATTCATGAGTGGGTATGCTGAAGATGCTGACAAAGTAAAAATAAAATTGATGAATCTTTTAGAGATGGATGAAAAATGAATAGCTGCATTGGAGCACATGGCTAAACATCAAGCTATTGTGAAAATATGGTTCAACAAGAGGGCCACAATCAAATCATTCAGGATTTCTAACCTTGTTCTACTCTTGGATAAGGTGAAAGAAAAATCAGGCAGTCATACCAAGTTTGAATGCTTGTGGATAGGCCCTTATCAAATCACAAAAATTCTGGGAGAAAACACTTTTAGGCTTAGTTCCTTATAGGGGGAATTTCTTCCCTTGCTCATAATTGGGTAGTTTCTGAAGCATTATTATGAAGCCTAAAAGACAAAAAACAAAAAAAATTAGTTAGATTTCATTTCTACATTTAGCTTAGATTTTCATTCCTGCAAGTGTGTTTATTTCCTCAGATGTGTTTGCTTTCATGTTGCATGTTTGCTTTCATTCGTGTGTCTCTTTTCAAAGTTGTGTCAATCATAGGGGGTAAGGTGTACTTGAGATTTTCTCTTAATATTTCACTAACCACTCTTTGGTTCTGATTTCAGGAAGAGGTATTTCTTTGTCAAAACATTTAGATAATTGTGTGTCTTATACCAACCAAACAATGGATATTTCTTGTGGAAATTGGGGGTTTTCAGTTTGGAAATTAGAGGCCTAGACCACCAAGTTCTCAACACTTTGAAAATTTAAAGATTTGATTGTTTTAGGTGTTGTTGATTTGATGTCAACAATGGCAAGAGACGATCCAAATTTCAACTAGTTCAAACAGGAGGGGTCTCCTTGAAAAGTTACTAAGATCATTGTTTGGCATGGGAGTTTCTAAAAGGTTCTAAAAGAGGAATGCAAGGGATGTTCATAAGAGATTGAATCAAAGAAATGACACTAATATTTTGGCTATACAGTCTAAGCCTAGTCGGGATATAGAAGAAAAAAAAGAATGCAGTGTTAAGTTTGAAGGATTCCAAAGATCTAAAATGGCATAAGATACGCTCTCAAAATGGAGTATCTTGTATTCAAATTATTGTTCCATCAAAAGTAACATTTTGAACCACATGGAGTAATTATTCAAAAGCTAGAGATTTTTTTTAAAAAAAGACATGGCATCCTGCCAAGAGCCCTCGAACTAATTCGCTCATCTAGTCAAGTAATTGATTGATAAAAGCCTTCATGGATACTCCAAATGAATGAACTAGGAGGAGTGGAAGATTTCTTTCAAGTTATCAGAAAACTTTGATTGACTGCATCCTAGCACATCAAAAGGAATGAATACACAAGCACATACACTGAGCTTGAGGGTTTCAAGTTTTAAGATTTTGATTGAAGAGTCTTCTGAAAGATGCTTGAGATGTTCAAAGTTTGGTTGGTGTTTGAAACATGTTGGAGAATGTTTGTTGATGAAGAAATGCCTTGGTCATTTCTTCCTTTTTTCGGGGCTATTTGTTGTGGTGCCCACAAAACATGCCCCATTCCTCACTAGGAATGGGGACCCCCTACCTTTTTTTCAACTCCCAGACTCACAATTCGAGAGTTGGGAGAAGAATTTTTTTTTGAAAGTTTGAGTCGAAGAGTCAAAAAAATTCAAAAAATAATAAAAATAAAAAATCACAAAAAAAAAAAAAAAATTAAAAAATCACAAAAAAATAGAAAAGTCAAAATCACAAAAACATTAGAAAATTCAAAAATTTTGAAATACAAGTTTCAAAAAAAAATCACTCTCACCAGTGCGCACACGCCAAGGCGCAACGCCAATTTTATTTTGTGCACGAGGAGGAGAGGCTATAAAACCCTTTCCCCCCTTTTTTCCATCCTCATTTCTTTCAAGTGTTTAGAGAAGGGAGAGGTGAGCTCCTCCCCCTCTCTTTCTTTTTAAGCACAACGCCCTGTGCAGCTCACCTGAGTGGTGGCACTTGTGTGATGCCCTTCATGGGGCTTGCATGGCACTCACACCCGTGCCTGCAAGGTGCCCTAAATGGTGCCTACACAACACCATTCGTGGCACCTGTGCGATGCTCACACCAAAGGTTGCATGATGCACCTATGTGGTGACACCCATGCCTTCATGACACACACCCTTGCATAATGCCACTTGCACCCACGCGGTGTCATCCACAGTGTGCCTGCACTTCTATGCTCATGCCAGGCAGATAGCGCCCATGCATTGGCATCCATGCTCTCGCGTTTTAGTTCAATTTTTATTTATTTATTTTATTTTCACATAAGGGTTTAAAAACAAAATAAAAATAAAAATAAAATAATAATAATAATATTAAAATTTAAAAAAAAAACAAAAAAAAAGGAATAAATTTTTTCTAAGTTAGAAATGAATAAGTCCCTAAGGGGGACTTTTTTTTGTTTTATCATGTGACTGATGACATCTTATTTTCTTGTGATGTGTAGGAAATGTAATCAGATGGTGTCTACATCTAGAGTAGCAACAAAACTAGTTGTTTTCAAGTTTCAAGGCATACCCCCAAAGTCGAGGTTACATGATGATTATGCTAAGATCAAAGACACTGACCTCAGACACATGGACTTGGGAGATTTCTTGTAAGTTTGCAACAATCTGACACAATAGTCAACCTTACTATCTGCATTGATTTGATCTAGATTAGTGAGTGCAACATCAGATCCTATGTCAGTGCAATCAGCTGAATTGGTTATGACCCTATCTCGACACTTCGTTCCTGACAAAATGGTAGTCAAGAGTGTTACTGGAGAAGTCATCTTAGATCTATGACTTGATAACATCCAGAGAGTCTTCCATCTTCCTAGAGTTGATCAATTCATCTGAATCTCCTATGAAGTAGCTGATAGATGGTACAAAGAGCATCATCAAGAGGCCATCGATATCATACATTCTTTATACTTCATTGAGAAGCCACCTCGGGGAAGGACAATCAACAAAGTGGATATGACTCAAGGATATATGAAGGATGAAATCAAATACTCTATCATTCTCCTAAGTAGAGTCATGGGCTTACCTACAATGGGTCATATCACTCCATTCATGGTCAACTTCATTGAGACCATCAGGCATGCAAAGATACCTTTGGATTGGGCCACCACACTAAGTGAAAACCTATGTGAGTAACTAAGAATGGTAAAGGATAAGAAGAAGTTCTACATGACTTCTTATATGGTCTACCTACTTGTAGCAAGGGCAATGAACTATCCTAGGTTGTATAGGAAGGGCAATATGTAAGATCCCAATGCCTAGCCATACATAGTTTACCCTTAGTTGGTGAAGAAGAAGCTCTTAGTGTAGAGCAAGGAGTACAAGATCGTGAATGATGCATTCATCTTTGTGATCATTTGATTCATTGAGAGAGATTATGGGAAGAGGTTTTCTGATGAAGCCAAGGCACAAATCATAGCTCTCGGAGCCTACTTCATCCAGTTCAAGACATTCACATATATTTAGGTAGGTGGTGCATCTATCAATCCTAAGAAGCTCCCCAGATATCCAAGTGACAAGCTAGTCCTATTGGAGATCTCTTGACAAATTGAGTCAGCTTATGAGAGGATCAAAAGACAAAGGAGATCCTACTAGGAATGGCCATTGGTCATTGGGCAATATCAGGTGAAGTGGAAACAAGACATTCTGACCTTTGATGTGAATGGGAGATCTATCCTTTTGAAGAATTCAACTCTCCTCGGCCATACTTTGACAATGCAGGTAAAGTAGAAAGCCTGGAAGGAAAGGACTTCCATCATGAAGATGCCATTGAAGATCACTAGATGAATGCCACAAATGACTATGATATCCGCATCAGGGACTATTGTAGGATAACTTTATATTTAGTAGAAAAGGCTCTCCATTTGACTATCTATGATAAGATAAGGCTACAAGACTCTAAAGAATTACTAGATCCCCTATTCAATATAGATAAAGTCAATGAAAGAACCATTTTGAATGAAAACGTTGACAAAGAGGAAGGAGATGACATCAATCATTGAGCAAGACATGTCATTAGAATGACAAAGGACTGGATCAAGAAACCTTTTCCACTTGATCAAATTCCTGATACTATAATCTTCCATGCACATGCTCACCTAGAAAGGGGTAATAGAAGGAAAGTCATAGTTCCTATCTTTTTTCTCTAGCCTCCTATTAGGCCAGAGATAGTCTACCAGCTTGATCGCCCAATGGGATATTATCACCCTCCTAAAAAGGAAGGGAAAGAGGAAGCAAACCTCTCCTTACAGGATTTAGATAGAACAGGTTACAGAATACGTGTCTTCTCAGTGGCATGAACAGAGCTCACAAGAATCCCAAGGTATTGGAGCCTTCCAAATCCAAGATGAACCTCAGTTGCCTCCTGTTATACCAAGCCAACTAGGAGAGGGAGAGATTCTAGAAGCCTCCATTCCTCCTGTACAAGAAGAGATCCCTTCTCCTTCCATCTCCAAGAAATATAAGAGGGTCAAGATTAAGATGAAGAAAAGGCAAAGGATTAGTAGAAGATTAGCACCTAATCCATCTATTCCTGAAACTATTCAGAGGAAGAAGCAGATGAGGAAGAAACAAAATCAGAAGAGGAGGAGGAATAGGTACCCCTACAAAGAAGAACGCGGTTAGCAAAAGATGCAGAGTTGGAAAGAACAAAGAGTGCCACTAGTACCCTACCATCCACCCAAGTAGAACCATTAGAACTCTCTTCTTTAGAAGATGAATTGCAATAATGAGTGAATGAGCAACGAGAAGGAGGTGAGAATTTTTTCTCCATTATATATTTTGATTTCATGCATACATGTACAAAGTTGGTTGGAGATAAGATTAGAGGCACCACTAGAGGTGAGCCCCAATAGGAGCATTGGATGTAGATTCCATAAGAGACACAAGATCCTAATCTCACTCCTCCATCTCCACCATAGGTTACGGTGGTGGATAAGGGTTTAGTAACTCCTCCACCTTCGAGTTTAGAAGAGGAACAAGTTCAAAAGGAACCATTACCACAAGAGCAACTAGAGCTGAGGGCTACTGATAAAGCATCAAAAGAGGGATAGATGGTAGAATATGCACAATAGCCTTCCCATGATGTTGAGGAGCAAGCTATAGGATCTATGGAGACTGAGGCTATAGAAGGAGAGTCTTCAAAATAGGAGACAACTCCAAACAAGAGCAATAAAGGGAAGGAGGTAGTTGAATACACCCCTTCATCATCAAGAGCTAGATCTGTAGGAAAGCATATCCTGAGATGGTTGCAAAAAGAGATAATGAGAAGTGCCAAGAATTAGTTCCATGCTTCAAAGGATGATATTTGTGATATTGCAAAGATCTTGAACAAACTTGAGTCTCCATTACATGATGCAATGCCATTCACATTTGTTACTACCATACGAAACTAGGATTTATTTGCATAGGTGGCTCTCCCTCCTAAAGGTACAGATGTAGAAGCCAGTAGCCCTGAGGATTATGAAGTGAAGGATGTTATGTTGGGAAAACCTACATGGGATTTAGCCCATCAGATGATGACTATGGGAGTTAAAGAGGTTCTTAGGCACATGGAATAGGATGAGATTGACCTACAAACTCTTTGAAGGTAAGTCTAGATCCTAAAGGCATATCTAGCCAAATTTGTTGATCCTCTTAATCTTGAATGCCCTAAGGAAACTCTAAATACCATTCTTAGATAAGGTGAAGGTGTATGGCTCAATCCATTTTTGAAAGCTTGTCAAGAATGGCGAGACAGTCTTGAGGATAGAGGTGTCACAACAATCGTAGGGAATTTGAAGTTATTGCATGCTACACAAGAGAATGTTGATAAGATCATGGCAATTTTGATGCAAGACTTCAACATCATGGATGAGGCATGAGAATGGAGCAAAGATTTGCAAACTCTATAAGCCATAAAAGGGAAAAGGTACCACATTCTGATTGATGTATATACCAGAGAAGAGTTAGACATGAGAGATGATTGGATCAGTGGATTCTAGGAAGCGATGCTCCTATTTTCATTGGTTCCTATTGATTTCTTTGAAAGTTTAACTCATAGTAAGTTTTTTTTTATGTAGCTTATGTCCATTTAGGATTTTAATTTCATGTTATTTTCTTTTAATTTTTTTATTTTCTTTGCTAACCCCTTGTTATAATAGAACCTCATATTGGCTACATTGTTAGAGTTGCATTCATCGAAAAAAAAATAGAAAATACAAAAATATTGTTTTCTTTGGTGTGTTATTTTGAGACAGAAAATAGATTTACTTTGATTTTGAGAGAAAAAGAGTTTTTAGAACCAGAAAAGGCCTCCTCATGAACACTCACATTTATCTTCTATTGAGAAAATTTTGGTACATCGCAAGAAAAACACTAAACCTTGGAGCAGATTCTTTAAAAGATTTTCTTTTCAAGAGAGGAGTTACGTAATGGATTCTTTCCATTGACCTTGTGCAAAATGAATGCCCAAAATAAACTAGCATGCCTTAGAATTATAGAAGCTCAAAAAAAAAATTGAAAATTGAAATTATGTTATTCTATTCTAAATAATTGGGGCCCTCCTTGTAGCGCTAGTTCTGTTGTGCTATCATATTACACGATTCTTAACAACATGAATCCTTTCAAACTCCTCTCTTGAAAAGCTGATCTAGGATCAACTTCAAGGTTTTGGATGATCTTGTGACCTACTAGATTCTTCTTAGTTGAATATTAATGTATTTTATCATAGGAAGGCCTTTGTTGTTCTAACTGATTTTGAATCTGCTTGCTATCTCAAAAGAATAACCACACAAAAGAAATATAATTTTCTATTGTCTATTTTTTAATGAATGTAATCTAATAATGCAACTATATGAATTCCTAAATTAACCAAGTGTTTGTAAAATCAAATAATGAAGATAGGGTAACAAGAGGTTAAAGCAAATATTTTGAAAAGTAAATTTGTAGCAGGCATAAGTTATGGAAAACAACACATATGTGAGTTAATCCTTTGAAAATATTAGTAGGTAACCAATGAAAATAGAAGTAGCACTTCCTTAATTTCATTGATGCAATCATTGATGGGAATTTAGTAGCTGTAAGATATTTCACTTTTCATCAAATCGCAAGACCATAGAAAGTGCACTCATGTGAGACAAAAAGGTATACAAGAATGATAAGGTGATCTCTTGTTGAACTAAGTAGGTCAGAAAAATTTGTAAACCTATAGCAAACACCAGAATTAAAAAATTGCTCAATCAAAATAATACAATAAAACTATTGTCTCCATTACATTCCATGAACATACATTCACAAAATATAACACATTCAGGAAAGAATCAATACACTCCAAATGAGAGCACCAAAAGTATATATTATTGCATCAAAATAATAGCCTCGAATACATATTACATTCCTAAATTTATAAGAAATCTTCTCCTCAATTTTTTTTGAGTGAGAGATCACTTTCTGCAAATAAATGCTTCTAAACTAATAAAAACAAATCTCTTTATGTACAAATTGACTCTCTAATAGGTGCTCAGTAGGAATCCATCCTTATTTATATTATTAAATGGATGCATGAGCCTTTACATATCTCAAAACAAAGAAAGCATGAGAAAATAAGAAGAATAAATCCATTAGATGATGTAGGAGTGTCTGAAAGTGCCAAAAATAGAAGCTCCACATTGACTAGATGTTTGTAGGAGTTAAACTGTCGTCAAAATGCATTTTTAGTGCATGGAATGCTCTAAATTTAGAATTGGCAGTTAATTATCAGAACACCTTTGACTTCTTCAAAAATATCTAGTGCACTTTGGAAGAAGAACACCTTGGAAGTAGTGCACCTAGCGCACTTGGCACACTTGCCCACCTCAGAAGTAGGTCCAAACAATACAAAATTTTACCAAGTGTCAAAATTGAAATTCGTGCTTCTGGGTTTTGTTCCCCTTTATACCAAAGCTATATATGGGTATTTTCTATTTAATTTCTTTATTATCTTAGTTACTTGGGCTACATCCAAAAAATTTAAAGCTTCATATTTGTCCTTCATTTTTTGCCTATAGTTTCCTACCTTGATACGAGTCTACAAAATCTCTCAATTTCACATCCAAATCTAGTAATGCCTCTTCAGTCCTAAATGCTTGTCTAATATCATCATCAATGGAAGCTTCTTCAAAAGTCCTCCAAAACTATTCAACAACTACTTCTATAGTCATTAGTTTATCACTTCAATCATCTTCAAAAATGTCTAAGCACACATCACTATAATTTTTCTTTGCCTCCAAAAAATTTTCTTCTGTTTGATCCTTGAGCTTATGAATATCTAGATGTAATGTTTCCATTACTTTAATGCCATCCAAAATCTTCTGTATCCAATCATCAACTTTATTTAACTCATCCACTATATATACATTCATTAACATTTGATACATTTGACCCTTTATGGATTGTAATGCTTGTAGGTCCTTACCCCAAGTATGTACTTTTTCTGTTATCCCAAAATCCTAGTTTAATATAGTGACCAACTTATCTACATTATTTTGCATATGGTGTAGTAGTTTAAGATTTTCTTGTATAATCTACACACCTTTCTCCACTTATTTAATTCCTATTGTCACCATTAATTTAGTAGTGTCCACCATGGGTTTTCCAAGCACAACCTCCTTGATTTGATAATCTTTTGGGGCCAAGTCCTCAACATATACATGTGGAGGATGGATAAAAACATGGGCAAACAAGTCTTGATTCTAATAACTCATGATAAAGGCCAATGTTCATGCATCATATATAGGTGACTAGGGCTTCTTGAGAGCTTTAATCAATTCTCCCATTCCTTCTTCCTTAGTAGAATATCGCTACCATTTGTTTCTAATCATCACCTATTTCCTTATCCATCTTGGAGAATTTTCCATTGAATATTTATCCTTAAATGAAGATGGAGCTTGTACTACTATACTTTTTCCCTTATCACTCTTTTTTAGAGTCCTCTCCTTTTGTGATAGATCCACATTGGGCATCTTTGTATTTGTAGATTCCAAAGTTCTCACCTCTATTTCTTGTGAGGTCTACTGAGGTTCCTCATATATTTTTCCTTCCTCTAATACTCCATCTACAGGTATTTATTGTGGCTCTTCTTCCTATTCTACTTATATGTGTTCTCCTCTGTATTTATTGTGGCTCTTCTTCCTATTCTACTTATATGTGTTCTTCTTTACCCAGAGGGAGAGAAGTAGCTAAACCTTTATCCACACAAAATGACTCTAGATTTGGTGATGAATGAGCTATTTTGGGTCCTTGTAGCTGAGGTGGCAATTGAATCCAATCCTCTTGTTGAGATTGATTAGTCAGAGTATCCCTTATCTCCCACCAACTCAGTGCCAACTGGCACAAAATCAAAATCTGACATCTAAAAGACATCAATCCCTTCATCCTCCTACTCATCAATCCATTATTGTAATTGATCCTCTAAAGTCATAGAATGAATAGGATGAGTGGGAATGGATGGTGGTGTAATCATGGAGCTTCTTCTCCAATCTAACTCTGTGGTCTTAGAAAGATGAGTCGACTGGCTCAAAGGGAGGTTATCTTATTCATCTTCATCATCCTCTTCTTCCTCTTTTGAAATGACCTCTGATATTGATGGAAAAGGAATAACCTTTCTAATCACCTTTTGTCTCCTCTTGACTGGAGTTTTAATATTTCTTCTCTTCGGAGCTAATGGGGAGGCTTGTAGCTCTTGTTCAGGCAGAGATACTTCTTGTATTTTTTCTTCAGCTCCTCCTTTCCCTTGTTCTATTGGTAGTAGTTGAGTATTATCCTAGGTCTATTTAACTTCTAAATTCTTTGATCCTTGTAGATTCTTTGCCCCTTGGTGTGGCAGTTCTTTAGTTATTCCTTCTTCTGGATCATCTTGTTGGGGAGAAGTTCTTTTCCTCTAGTCTTTACCCTTCTAAGCCTTGTAGTATCTAACTTATCTATCAAGTTGGTGCAATATTTCTAGCCTTATTGGGGAATGAGTTGTGAAAGTGGACATGGTCACCTTGTCTCATCTACCTTTTGCTAGGAAAGCTATAGCTTGGAAGACTACTATTTGAGGAATTGGATCTAGCTTAAAAGGTCTTTTAACCCAATCTTTGGTCAATTGAAGGAAATGCCTCACCCTATGATTAATATCAGCATTTTCTTCTTTATCAATCTCTGCATTCATAATAGGTCAATCAAAGATCTTATCTCTATTATACAATGGATCAAGGACCTCCTCAGTATCTTATTACACTATCTTTAAAGGAACCTTTATCTTCAAATTACTACCTACCAAATATAGAGTCATCCTACAATAATCCCTTATATGGATTTCATAGTCATCCACTGCATTCATCCATTAGTCCTCAATTTTATCTTCATGTTGGAATTGTTTTCCTGCTAAGTACTACACTCTTCCAATGCTATCAAAATAGGGACAAGGAGAGTTATATTCCTCTAAGGGATACTGATCCCACTCAAACTCAAAATTTAGAATAACTGGTTTCTAGACCACACTAAATGGTCCTATAGTAATGGGTCATACCTAGGTTTTTTTGTGTTGCTTCCTCACTCTCTCATATGTAGACTAAATTTCTTGTCCAATTTCAAATAATATGTGGCTATCATATTAATATCTTAGGAGCTTCTTGGGATTGATAGTTGTACATGCTACCCTCAAATAAGTAAATGTCATATATTGGATGTAGTAGGCATCAATTTCGGTAATATTTGCCACTACCTCATTTGACTTCCTTTTCACATAATACCCTTCAATGAACTAGATGATTACATAAATGAACACATCATTCAACATGTTGTGTTCCTTACTTTTTTTTTGAAATATTTTTCTTCACCAACTTGGGGTATACTATATAAGACCATGCATTTTCATCTTGCATGCTACCCCCTTTGAATAGTTCCAAATAGTCTATTGCTCTCATAGGTAATAGGTACACCAAATAAGATATCATATAGAATGTATGGTTGTTCTTGACTACCACTAGTTGCTCATCCAAGTTCTCACTAAGAATTAAATCCCAATCAATTGGCTTCTTTCCTATTTTGATGGTCTTAATGAAATGTACCATCCATATGTTTAGGTGTCCTAATGTTGGCAACCCCATGACTCTACTTAAAAATATTATAGAATATCCAATATCATCTTTCATGTAGCTCCTTGTCATGTCCACTTTACCTGCTTTGCAACCAAGAGGATTCTTGTCAATGAGATATGAGGATTGAATAATATTAGATGCTTCCTCTCTATTTTCTCTGTACCATGTTTCCACCTGATGATAAGTCAATTTGATATATTGATCTACTCTTGAAAGGTAGAATACCTTTTCTATGTTCTTAGGTCTCAAATCTAGCACAATTTCTCTAATTATACTTTTTACAACCCTTTCTTTTGAGACAGTTCTTTGTCAGTGCCATGATCAATTCCAAAGACTATACCAACACCGAGTGTTATGCTGCATTAACTATCCTTGATCTAATAAGAGTAGATATCATTGGGGACCTCTTGGTAGCTTTTTTGCATAGAACTAGGAAATCATTCCAATCAATATGGCCAATTTCAGTTTCCTAGATCTCTGAATACTCATCTTGGAAGTGTGACTTTGTTGGAAGACCTTGAAACTTGAAAATTACTAGTTTTGGAACCATATTTATAGCAAGGGAGGATGAGAAGGAATCCATTGAATCTACACAAAATCAACATCGATTAGTTTGAAGGAAAGAAAAACTCACTAATATAAACCCTAATGATGACAAAAATACAACCCAAAAACTAAGGATCTCAAAACTAATCAAAAATCCTATTTTGTAACCCTAAAAGACAAAAAAATGTGCACCTTGCACACCTAGGAGGTGTGCTAGGTGCGCCTTCCCCTAAAAGACTTTCAACATTAAGGGTGTGCACCTTGCGCACCTCGTGGGGTGCATAAGGTGTTCACCCTTACAATGTAAAGGGAAGTCAATATAACATAAAAGGGTGTGCATTTAGTGCACCTCATGGGGTGCACTAGGTGCACACACTTTCAACACAAAGTGAAATGCTTCTACCTCATAAAGGTTCTTAGTTGTGCACCTTTAACTAAGTAAAGACTTAGCATTTATTTTAAAGTTTTTTTTTCAGTTAATGTAACAAAGAAACATGTTGTGCACCTTATGCACCTTGGGAGGTGTGTTATGTGTACACCTTGTTTTGTATGTGCTTTTTGTACTAGTAAGGGAAGAGGTGAGGTAGAGTGGCACACCTCACAAGGTGCATGAATGTAGGTACTAGAAGCTAGAGGAGAAAATAAGTTAATGAGAGAGGTGAGGGTCCTAGGTTTTATAGGCTTGGAATCTAGCACACCTCTTGGAGGTGCACAACTATGCACTTCTAAGAGTTGAGTGTTTTCCTTTGTGAGTTATCACACTAGCACAATTGGTGAGGTGCACTAGGTGCACTGATGTGTATCTTTATATGCAAGAAATGACTTTCTCCCTTGGAAACAATTTGTGAGAATTTGGATTTCTGGGTAAAGATCCTAACTTAGGTAAAAACACTAGGAAAAACCCTAAAAGACTCAAACCTTGACTAGGGATCTGAAAAGCTAAAAAAATAAAGTAGGGGGCCCCATTTCTATGTAAAATGGGGTGTGCATTTTAAAACCATAAAAAATAGCCCCAACAAAAAAGAAGAAATGAAAAAAGGTATTTCTTCATCAACAAACATTCCTTAGATATGTCAAACACCAATATAATCTTGAATACTCCAAGCGTATTTTAGGTCACTTTATAGTGAAAACCTTAGATTTTGAAATCTCCAAATTTAGTGTGTATTGAGTTTATCCATTTTCTTTGACATCTCAAAATGCAATCTATCAAATTTTTTTGACAACTTGGAAACAATCTTCAACTCCTTCTAGTCCATTCATCGAGAATCTTCATGAAAGTTATTTATCAATCCCTTGTCTAACTAGATGAGAGAATCAATTTTGAGGGCTCTTAATAGGTTATCACTTTTTATTTGAAGTCCTGCGTAATCTTTAGAATAATTGCTTCACATAGATCACAATGTTGCCATTTGATTCTTTGATGAAGCAATTGCTTTGATAGTGGATATCTTATTTGGAATGCATATAACTATAGTTAGATTACTTTTCTCAAAATTTTGTAGAATCTTTCATTCTTAACACCTTTTTCCTTTTTTTATTTTCTTTCCTTTGAAAAGACCTTCTATTTGAATTGGTAGGGTTTAGAAAATCCCTTGTTTCCATCAACCTTTGTTTGAAAACACTTAAGATAGTTGATTTTTAAATTTGTAAAGTGTTGAAAACTTGTTGATATGTGATTATGAATTCAAGACTAAAAGTCCCATATTACTACAAGTAACATCTACTCCTTAGTTTGGTATAAGAAACAAAATGATTAAAATGTTTTGACAAAGAAATACCTCTTCCCAAAAGTCAAAACCAAAAAGTGGTTTAATGAAATACATCAAGATACAATCTTGAGTGCACCTAACCCCTATACTAACGAAACTTTGAAAATAAATACACAACTAAAAGAAAACATGTAATCAAAAATAAACACACTTGTAGAAAAGGATTTTTATTTTTTATTTTTTCATTTAGGCCTCAAAGTAATACTTAAAAAACTGTCCATTGACTGGCAATGAAACCAATTTGCCTTGTAAGGGAAATACTGCGATTTGATAAGGACCAATCCAAAAATGTTGAAACTTAGTGTGGCTACCCAACTTTTCTTTTGCCTTGTCCAAGAGTAGAAAAATGACAAATATCTAAAAGATTTTATCATGGCCCTCCTATCAAATCACCTCTTAATGATAGCTTGATGTTTCACCATATGCTTTAAAGTAGCTATTTGTTTCTCATCTATCTCCAAAGGGTTCATTAACCTGATCTGTACCCTATCAACATCTTCAAGATACCCACTCATGAACTTCAAAATAGGAATCCTAAATTTGAGTGGGAATATTAGTTCTTATCTATAAAGAAGTAGATATGGAGATGTTCCCAAAATATTACTAACCCTGAATCAGTCTATTCATAGAGCATATTTGAGGTGAGTATGCCAATCTTTAGGATTTTCCTTCAATAAACATCTTATTACCATGATCAAGTTCTTATTTGTAGATTCAGCCATGTCATTTCTTTGTGGATAATAATTTGAAGAGAACTTGATAATAAACTAATTTTCTAGTGCCCATTAAGTAAGGAATACTAGTGCAAAAGTCAATCCATTATCGTACACTAGAAAAAATGGCATTCCAGATCTAGTAACAATGTGTTCTTCTAAGAAATTTGTAACCACCTTAGCTATGAAATTTCTAAAGGTTTCTACTTCTATCTAGCACATAGAGTAAATAGTAGCTATGAGAATAAAAGTGTGTCCAATTGAGAATAGTGGATGTATTGGACCAATACAATCCAACCCCCACTTTGCAAAGGGGTGTACCTCAAATACTGGTTGTAATGGCATCATAGGGTGTCTTTCTTTATTAGCCTTAGTCTGAAAAATGTGGCAAGTACACACATGCTCAAAATTATCTTTGAAGATCATAGGCTAGAAATAACCCAATCTTAAAATCATATGAGCCATAGTTTCTATTGAACCATGCCCTGTACTATACTTATTATGAAATTGTTCCAAGAATTACTTTACTTCTTTGTGTCCCAAGTATTTTAGATAGATCCCTTCATAGTTCCTTTTTTATAATTTTCTATCATGTACATGTAAGATTCACACTTCATTTTGAGTCCCCCACACTGTGAACTATTCATCCAATTGATGTATTGATTTCTTAAAATATAGTAAACAATATCCTAGTACTAGACATCTATTATTATACCTTGGTCAATATCAACTTGAGATACTACAATCTTCTTCTAATCTTCCACATCTATTTCACCATCAAACCATAATTTAAATTCATCCTCAATTTCATTATCTGCCATCATTTTTGATAATCCTAGGCCTCTTACCAACTTCATGGGTTGAATCTATAAATCAAATTCTTGAATGATTGCCATCCATTTCCCTCACCCTTCACCAAGTTCATTTTCAATCAATAACATCTTAACTATAGCATCAAGAATAATTGCATATACTTTTCTCCTTAGTATATAGTGGTGAACCATCTTTACCACTTTCATTAAAGAAAAAGAATATTTATCAAGGTTAGAATAATTTAACTAGACATTTTTTAGAGGGAAACTCATAAAGGCAATGACCCTTTCTTCTTTTTCCTTCTTTTATGTTAGCATCCTAGCACATGAATGTTTTGAAGAAAAACTATATATTTTGAAAGGTAGTCCATAATATGGACTCACTAGTACTAGGGCCATGGAAATGGGCAGTTTGATATCCTCAAATGATTTCTTAATCTCTAGAACCCATTTTGTTTTAGTCCCTTTTTGAGTAAATCATTAAGGGGATGAACTATCTCTTCAAATTTGCTTAATAATTTTTGCACAAAATTTATTTTCCCAAAGAAAGACTTAAGTTCTTTTTTACTATGAGGAGGTGACAACTTCAGAATAGCTTCAATTCTATCAAGATCAATGGAGTTTCTAGCTTCAGATATGATATGACCTAGGATCTTTCCTTTAGTAACCCCAAATGAACATTTCTTGGGATTAAGCACTATACTATCCTTTTTACATCTATTGAATACTTATATTAAATTAGAAATGTGAGTGCTTTGATCCTTTGAAAATGTAGTTAAGTCATCCATTTAGATGACTATATACTTGTTTGTTAATCCCTTAAAAGCTTCATCCATGGCACATTGAAATGTAGCCGTTGCATTAATCATCCCCAAAGGTATTCTTCTATAAGAAAAAGTCACCTATTTAGTTGTGAAAGCCATCTTTAGTCTATCCTCTTCATCCACCATTACCTAATTATATCCCAAATATCCATCTAAGAAAGACATAATCTTGGAACCATTGACAATTAGTAGAACCTCATCTAGTAAAGGAAAAGGGTAGTTGTCCTTTTGAGATGCAAGGTTCAAGTTATAAAGATAGATACAAATACAAATCTCTCCAGTCTTTTCCCACACAAGAACCAAGTTAGCCACCCACGTAGAATGGCAAATCAAAAAGATGATCTTGGCATCAAGCAATTTCTTTACTTCCTTCATTATCAGTTGGTCAATAATAGGATTAACAAGTCTTTTCTTTTGATAGAAGGGTTTGGCATTTGGTTTCAAAGGAATACCATGGAAATGATTTTAGGATCATATTTTTTGAGCTCTTCATAGCTCCAAGCAATGCCATCCTTGTAT
This sequence comes from Cupressus sempervirens, assembly GCA_028749045.1. Taxonomy (NCBI): domain Eukaryota; kingdom Viridiplantae; phylum Streptophyta; class Pinopsida; order Cupressales; family Cupressaceae; genus Cupressus; species Cupressus sempervirens. The sequence continues at coordinate 599,090,713 of CM053785.1, read as the reverse complement.
TATGTAGGCAATTTGAGCATATCTTCCCTTTCCTATGCGTTGCATGCCTTTTCAAAGCTTACCATTTTAGGGTCTTCATTAGTACCCAAATTATATGAATCACATTCCTCGATCCCCTTTTCTTCGACCTTTCTTTTGTTAAGTGCTAATTCATCACAATCAAAAATCTATTCCAACTCAACCATTCCCTTAGGAATAGTGTTGGTTTTTAAGTTCAGGATCCCATCTTAATCTTCAAGTTTATCATCCTCAAGTTTGTCATCCAAAGTGTCATCAATATATTTCCCTTTAAAGTGGCCATTCCACATGATAAATTTGAGTATATATTGATCATCCTAAAAGACTTGGAATTTTGTAATATTGTCTAGGATAGATGCTACAACAACCAATTCTATTGAAAATATTTTCAATTTTGTTCTCTCGACTAGTTGTAATGTGCTAGCCAAAATAGTGATGGCATCTGCTACCATGTTTTTCCTCCTTGGAATTGATTTTATATTCAAAGCTTCCAAATCATCCATTAGATCCCATACTCTTTTCCTATAAGCAATCAACCTCCTATCATTGCAAGAATATACTAATTTCACTTGTCTTATAACCAACTGAGAGTCTCCCTTGTGTAGACACCTAAATCCGATTACATCAATAAGTAATCATATTTAGTCATCTCTTAAGACATTATTGATTAAATATTTACTATTTAATTAATTAATCATCATCCCCTAGTTAATTAATTTATTTAATTAACTATAGTCCAATTGATAAAATTAAATGATCACCCAAAATCAATTTATCAATTAAATCCCTCTTCCCCTATTAAATTGAATAAATCACCAAATCTATTCAATTTAATTCCACACTCCCATTTTATTGAATAAATCATTTAATAAAATATCTAAAATCCTAAAACCCTATCCTAACCCCTAATCCAACCCATTCACCCATACTAACCTCACTTAGCCTCCTAACTAACCCATCCCATCAAAGCTAAATCACTTACCCCCTAACACCCCTTCCAAGTTAATCCTAAACTCCCTCCTAAACATGTGACAACTTTAAGCAAGGGTTAAGACTTGCTAACCCAAGCCAAAGTCAACAATCTCATCCTCACCCTCACCCTCCAACATTTATGATTCTTATACCTCTTACACCTCCCTTAATGACTCTTACAAGGCATTTATGGAGCCCTTATCTCTTGAGCCTCCTTTTCTGACCATCCACCTTACCTTCCCTTCATCCAATCACCCTTTGACATGTGTCACCTCCCCATTGGTGCTAAACAAGCACAATCCATGTGATCCCTTTTAAGTGCATCCTAACCCTCCCTCACCATCTCATCATCTTGATATCTTGGCCCTCCATTTCTCCAACCCTTGGCCTATAGATTGAACCTCTTCCCTTCACAAATTAATCCACCTTCCATGCAAAGTTATAATGTTGTTTCGAGAACTCATAAACTACCAAAATACCATTATAATGTTTTAATCACTCCATGAATCCATTATTGAAACCTTGCCTCATTCACTCCATCCATCCATCTAAGCTTGAGCATAACTTGTGAGCATACATACCTTAAATCAAGGACAAATCCATTGCATCATGATGTTATACCATTAGGAGCCTACCATTCTTGGTTTGCTTCCTTTTGTGGTGATAACAATCAATCCTATCTTAAGTGTTTGCTTATTTAGTATTGTAAATGCTTTCCTTAATAGCTAGTATTCAATTTGCATTACTAAACTAGGTGATACACCTTGACTATGAGAGATGTGATTCCTTTCTCCGATGCAAAAATAAGTCCTTAGATCAATGCTTCATACTTTGTAACATTATTAGTACATTTGAACTACAATTAATATGCTGCATAGAAAGACTTACCTCTTGGGTTGATCAACACAACACTTATGCCAACTCCTAATTTGCATTTGGAACCATCGAAGCAAACTATCTAGATTGGATCATCTTTTGGCTTCCTAACCTTATGCTTATTCTTCCTTAGCTTTTCCTTTACATTGGCTTGAAAGTATTGTTTCTTAGGGATCCACTATAGTATTTTGTGGGGTGGACTTGATGATTTTGCATTGTTATCCCTTGGTACAGGAAGTGTATGTTTTTCTTCTTTTTCCTAAATTTCCCCTATCAATTATGTAATTTCATCTACTTTGGGTTTATGATGGATGACTACTAAAGTCCATCCTTGACCTTTTATGTTATGTCTCCTTCATTGGACTTTGATCATTCTTGGTGGAGAAGACAAACCTCTACCATTTGAAGAGGGATCACTATATGATACATATGATACATTTAGATCTTCAGTCTCCTCTTCAATTTTTTCTATTGATTTAGATATATTTGTAGAATTTTGACTTTTCATGAGATCTTATTTTGGAATGTTAGCACTCTTTATTTTCATCATCTATGTTAATACCTTAGCAATTGCTTCTTGAAAAAATGAACATTCAAACTTTAAATGACTAACTTTATGCAATTGGAAAAAACTTGGAAGAATGAGAGTACTGGGGGTTAGCTTCTTCTCCTAAACATTGTAAGTCATCCACCATATTGTCTATGAATTGTGTTACGATCTCTTGCTTTGGGATTTAAATCTTGGATTTTTCATCTTGATAATCTTATATTTTGGTTGAAGTTGTGTCAAAAGCCATCACTTTGTAAGAACCCAAATTTGATTGTAAGAATGCCACCTCATTTGGTGCATTATATTCAATAATCATTATTTTTAATTTTTTCTTTGCATCTATCTTGATTTTATTGTTCAACCCTTTCCATGGTAACCATAATTGGGTAAAACCCATATAAAACCATCCTCTTAGGCATTTTGTCCATTCTCTACTTAGTAGCAGTCTGTATGTCTCAGGAATCTCAACCACATGTATATCAATGATGTCTTGAATTCAAGGGTCAAGGGTCAACTATATCCAAACATCTTTCAACACACCAATGACTTCTACTTCCATTTTATCCAATTATATCACTATTTTATTAGAGGGCTGAGGATTAACTTGTAACCTTTGTGCTATCAATAGTGGCATAAGATTACAAGAAGCGCCTATATTAATTAGGCAATTATGAAAGTTCTTCCTATATATCCTAATTCTAAGAATAAATGGGGGTACCTCAACCTTGTCTTCAAACATAGTTGGAATTGCCTCCAAAGCACTAACTTATTGAGATACCGTCTTTTGAGGAATACTGATCATATTATGGGTTGCCTTTGTGTGATCAAGACTATTTATTAGTGCCACTCGTTGATGAGGACAATTTTGTAGCATGTCAAACATGAATATGTTGTCCTTTGTTCATTTCAAATCTTCCACCACACTATACTTTTAGGTAGACCAAGTGGGATTTTTCAAGATTGCTAGCACATTTCCTTGATTCTAATTTTGTTGTCCTCCATTAGGGGGCTTGATTGGTACTATATTATTACTCACTCTTAGATTGAGAGGAGTTGTTTGTAATGCTAACAGAATCACATCTGCCAAGTTCTTTTCTAGCATCTCTTCATGTTGCATATCTGGTTCCTAACTAAATGGAAAAGATAATTCTTCATTGGTTGGTTATTCCACTTGTGCATTTTGTGGAAAATCATAGAATTCTAATAATATAGCATTAAATTGTACAAGAGGCACATTATCATTTTCTTGTGAATTCTAATTCATGTCTTGATTTCCATCATAATATGAACCATCATCATTGGATGCATTTTTACCATTGTCGTACTAATTGATGTCCACATACTAAACCTTATTGTTATTTTTATGTATAGGAATGCTCCCCTTGTTTGGACAAGTGTTCCACTGTTGGTTTTGTCTTTGGAAGCTATTATTACAATCAAGAGGATTGAAATTATTTCCTCCATTATTGTTTCCTACATTGTTGTTTCTACTAAAATTTCTATTGTAGTTCTTATCATAATTGTTGTTGTTGTAAGGACCAGTATTGTTTCTCTGAAAGTTGTTATTTTTTCCTTGTGACAACCTCAAGAAAGTCAGCTCATTGGTCATTTGCGACATGGTCTTCTTTATCTAACCAAACTTAGAGGTAAAATTATTGTCTACTTCAGCAAACATTGTTACCTTTTGCTCAAAGAAAGAAGATTTTGAAGTTTCATATCCTAGATACATTATAGATTGGTTTTGTGGAGTGGGTATGTACTATAATGGAACTAGATTTATTGGTATAAATTGAATAGACATCGTAGGTGCTCTGACATGATTTGTTAGCATTGTTGTAATATCTTGAGCTGGAAGCATCAGTCCTCCTCCATTAGGATTGCCTTGCTTAGATAAGGTAATTTCTTTTGAGAAGACTTTTTCTAATGTATCAATATTGTTGTAGGAATTATTCTAAGAAAAATAGTAGTGAGATGGTCTATAGCATTTAGATAAATCTAAATTATAGCTTCAATTGGTATAGTGTATGTCTTTGATAGCTTGTGGTATGCCATTTGAAAGTGATGATTGAAGCGTGAAACCATCTCAGTTGGGTCTCTTTTGATTGATATGAATTGTTGATGTATCATAGCTAGGTTGATGAAAGGTTTCAAATGTTCCAAGAACACATTTTTGAAAGTTTCCCAGTCTTGAATATATCCAAGCAACAAATTAACATACCAATCAAAGGAAAATTCTCCAAAAGAGTAGGAGAATAAGTAAAGAACCACATCCTTGTTAGCAATCTGATTTCAGTTGCAAATATCTTTGAATACCTTGATGTGATCTACAATAGTTCTCTTCTCTCCATAGATGAACCTTGGGAAAAAATTCTTAGGATTCTTGGGAAGTTCATTTAGTATACCTATCAAGTTGATTACTGTCTACAACATTTTCAAAAAAGGCCATTGGAGGGTTTGGTGGAATAACACATGGTTGTTGTGGAGGTAGAACTAAGGAAGATGGAAAATGTTGAATGGAAATGGTAGAATTGGAGGTAATCCTTTATCACTGTGAGGCTTATGGAAATGGCTAAGTTTGAGAAACTCATGTGCACTGGGTGAAGATCTTAAAGCTCACTAAAAAGGAGATGATGGATTAGGATCTTCCAGTTTGTGTCAATTCTGGAAAAAGTGTACCTTTGTAGAAGTACACTTTCTCAAAAATATGGTGCACCTTGGAAGCTAGCACACCTAGTGCACCTAAGAAGCTAGCGCACCTTGAAAGCTTAGAATTTTTTTTGAACTTGTAAGAATGCAGAATTTTGAAATTGCAAGTTGTTTTCTTCTATTCTGAATGGTTGGGGCCCTCCTTCTAGCACCGCTTCTATTGAGCTTTCATTTTACACGATGCATAATGAAAAGAATCATTTCAAACTCCTCTCTTGAAAAGTTCATCTGGGATCAACTCCAAGATTTCAAGTGATCTTGTAACCTATTGGAATCTGAATAGTTGAAAATAAGTGTATTTGTTCATAGGGAGGCCTTTACCAGTTTTGATTGATTACATATAAGATTTTGAATATGCTTGCTATCTTAAAAGAATAACCACACAAAAATAAATATAATTTTCTATTTTCTATTTTTTAATTAATGCAATCTAACAATGCAACTATATGAATTCCTAAACTAACCAAGTGTTTGTAAAAGAAAATAAAGAAGATAGGATAACAAGAGGTTTAAGAAAATAACTTAAAAAGTAAATTCCTAACAAACATAAGTTATGAAAAACAACATGTCTACAAGTTAAGCCTTTGAAAAGATCAATAGATAACAAATGAAAATAGGAGCAGTGCTTCCTTGATTCCACTAATGTAATTGTGGATGGGAATTCAATAACCATAAGATGTTTCATTTTTCATCAAATTGCAAGGCCACAAAAAGTGCTCTCATGCAAGACAAAAAGCTATGCATGAACAATAAGATGATATTTTCTTGAACTAAGTACATCAGTGGAATTTGTAAACCCATAGCAAAAACCAAAATTAAAAGAATGCTCAATCAAAGTAATGAGTTAAAACTATTGGCTCCATTACATTCCATGAACATACATTCACAAAATATAATGCATTTGGGCAAGAATCAATACACTCCAAATGGAAGCACCAAAAGAATATATTATTGCATTAAAATAACAACCTAGAATACATATTACAATCCTGAATTTATAAGAAATATTCTCCTAAATTTTTGTTGAGAGTGAAAGATATTTTTATGCAAACATACACTTCTAAACTAATTTAAAAATATATATTTATCTGCAAACTGACTCTCTAATAGGTGCTAACTAGGACCCAATCCTTATTTATATTATTAAATGGATGCATAAACCTTTACATCTCTTTAAAAAAAAGAAAACATGAGAAAATAAGAAGAAAGCCATTAGATGATGTAGAAGTGCCTGAAAGTGCCAAAAATAGAAGCTCCACATTGACTAGATGTTTGTAGGAGTTAAACTGCCATCAGAATGCATTTTCAATGAATGGAAAGCTCTAAATTTGGAACTAGTAGTTAACTTTTGGTGCACCTATGACTTCTTTAGAAACTTTTGGTGCACCTTAAAAGAAGCACACCTCATAAGTAGTGCACTTGGCACAACTATGCACCTTGGAAGCTAGTGCACCTTGGAAGCAAGTCCAAAAAATGAAAATTTTTACCAAGTGTCAAAACTGAAATTCTAGCTTCTGTGTTTTGTTCCCCTTTATACCAGAGCTATGTATAGGTATTTTCTCTTAAATTTCTCTATAATCTCAGTGACTTGGGTGACATTTGGAAAATATAGAGATTCATATTTTTCCTTCACTTTGTGCTATAGTTGCCTACCTCGATGCGAGTCTCTACAAAATATCCCTATTTCACAACCAAATCTATTAATGCCTCTTCAATCCTAAATGCTTGTCTAATATCATCATCAGTGGAAGCTTCTTCAAAAGTCTTCTAAAATTTTTCAACAACTACTTCTATAGTCATTATTTTATCCCTTGAATCATCTTCAAAAATGTCTAAGCATGTATCACTATAATGTTTCATTGCCTCCAAAATTTGCTCTTGGGTTTGATCCTTGAGCTTATGAATATCCTCATGTAATATTTCCATTACTTTATTTCCACCCACAATCTTCTATATCCAATCATCAATTTTATCTAACTCATCTACAATATATACATCCATTAACATTTGATACCTTTGACCCTTTATAGATTGTAATTCTTGTAGGTCCTTACCCTAGGTATGTACTTCATCCATTAACCCAAAATCCTAGTTTAAGATAGTGACTAGCTTATCTAAATTGTTCTACATATGGTGTAGTATTTTAAGATTTTCTTGTATAATTTGTAGACCTTTCTCTTCAAAAATTTATCATGATTTCTGACAAGCCTTCAAAAACGGATCAAGATGCACATTCTCTTTATCCCTCTTCTCAAGTGTTGCATTTAAAGTCTCCTCAGAATTTTTAGGATCCAATAGAGCAACCAATTCATTTAGATATCCCTTTAGGATCTCATTCTACTTCTAATGAGTTATTAATTCAGTCTCATCTTGTTCTAAGTGCCTAAACACTTCATTGATTACCATTGTCACGATTAATTTGGTAGTGTCCACTGTGGGTTTTCCAAGCACAACATCTTTGATTTGATAATCTTTTGGGGTCAAGTCCTCAATATATGCATGTGGAGGAGGGATTAAAACATGGGAAAAAAGTCCTATTTCTAACCACTCATGATAAAGGCTAATGTTTGTGCATCATTTGCAGGTGACTCAGGCTTCTTGAGAGCTGCAATGAATTCTCACATTCCCTCTTCCTTAGTAAAATACTGCTATCTTTTGTTTTTGATCATCACCTCTTTCCTTAGCCATTTTAGAGTATTTTACATTGGAGATTTATACTTATACAAATATGGATCCTATACTACTATACTTTTTCCCTCTTCTCCTTTTGTGATAGATCCACATTGGGCATCTCTATATCTATCAAGTCCATAGTTCTCACCTATATCCTATGAAGTTTGTTGAGGTTCCTCATGTATCTACCCTTCCTTTGAATCTTCATCAATAGGTAATTGTTGTGGATCTTCTTCCTATTTTTCTTAGACCTATTCTTCATTACCCAGAGGGACAGGATTAGCTAAACCTTTCTCTACCCAAAATGAATTTAGATTTGGTGATGGTGGAGCTATTGTAGGTCCTTATGGATGTCGAAAAAATTGAATCCAACCCTCTTATTGAGGTTGATTAGTCATGGTATCCCTTATCTTATCTCCCACCAACTCAGTGCCAACCAACATAAAATCAAAATCTGACATCTAAAAGACATTAGCCCCTTCATCTTCCTCCTCATCAATCCATTGTCATAACTCATCCTTTGAAGTCATAGATAGAAGAGGCTGAGTGGGAATGAATGATGGTGTAATGGTGGAGCTTCTTCTCTACTCTAACTTTGTGGCCCTAGCAAGATGAGTCATCTAACTCAAAGGGAGGTTATCTTCTTCATCTTCATCATCCTCTTCTTCCTCTTCTATAATGACTTCTAACACTAATGGAAATGGAATAACCTTTCTAATTACCTTTTGTATCCTCTTGACTGGAGTTTTGATCTTTCTTCTCTTCAAAGCTGATGGGGAGGCTTGTACCTCATGTTTAGTAGGAGATACTTCTTGTATTTCTTCTTCAACTCCTCCTTGACCTTATTCTATTAGTGGCACTTGAGGATTATCCTAGGTTTATGTTACTTCTACATTCTCTACCCCTTGTTGTGGGGGTGCTTGAGTTGTTCCTTCTTCTAGATCGGCTTGTTGGGGAGAAGTTCTTTTCCTCTTGCCTTTACCATGTTGAGCCCTATAGTATGCAAAATATCTATCAATTTGGTGCATTATTTCTGGCCTAACTAGTGACTGAGCTGTGAAATTAGGCATGGTCACCTTGGCTCCTCTACCTTTTGCTATGTGGGTTGTAGCTTGGAAGACTACTATTGAAGGAATTGGATCCAAATTGAAGATCTTTTAATCCAATCTTTGGTCAATTGAATGACATGCCTCACCCTATGATTACTATCATCATTTTCTTCTTTATCAATCTCTACATTCATAATAGGTCGATCAAAGATCTTGTCTCTATTATATAGTGGATCAAGAACCCCCTTAGTATCTTGTTGCACTATCTTTAAAGGAACCTCTATCTTCAAAGAACTTCCTACTAAATAGAGAGTCATCCTATAATAATACCTTATATGGATTTCATAGTCATCCACTACATTCATTCAATGGTCCTTAATTGCATCTTCATGTTGGAATTGTTCCTCGCTAAGTACTACACTCTTCCAATGTTATCAAAGTAGGGACAAAGAGAGTTATATTACTCTAAGGGATACTAATCCCACTCAGACTCAAAAGTCATAATATCCTATTTTTAGACCATACTAAATGGCCCTATAGTAATGGGTCGTACCCAGGTTTTTTTGTGTTGCTTCCTCACTCTATCATATGCAAAAAAAAATTGTCATGCAATTTCCAACAATATGATCCTATCACATGGATATCTTAGGAGCTTCTTGGGATTGGCAATTGTACTTATTACCCTAAAATAAGTTAATGCCTTATATTGGATGTAGTAGGAATCAATTTCAATAATATTTGTTGCTGCCTCATCTAACATCCTTTTTGCATAATCCCCTTCAATAAAATGGATGATTGCAAAAATAAAGGCATCATTCACTATTATGTACTCCTTACTATGTTCTAAAAGTTTTTCTTCACTAACTGGGGGTGTACTATATAGGCCATGCATTTGCATCTTGCATGCTACCCCTTTTGAATAGTCCTAGATAGTCTATTGCTCTTGTAGCTAATAGGTACACCAAATAGGATTTCATATAGAACTTATGGTTGTTCTTGACTAAAACTATTTTCTCATCTAAATTCTCACTAAGAATTGAAGCCCAATCAATTGGCATCTTTTTTGTTCTAATGGTCTTAATGAAGTGTACTATCCATATGTTTAGAATTCCTATGAATCTACTCAAAAGTATTATAGAATATTTGATATCATCTTTCATATAGCCCCTTTTCATGTCCACTTTACTTTCTTTGTATCCAAGAGGAGTCTTCTCAATGTGAAATGAGGATTGAATGATTTCAGATGCTTCCTCTACATGTTCTCTGTACCACCTTTTTGCCTAATGATATGTCAATCTGATAAACTAATCTACTCTCAAAAGGTGGAATACCTTTTCTATGTTATTAGTTCTCAAATCTAGTATGATCTCTCTAGTTATACTTTTTGCAACCCCTTCTTTAGAGACATAGTTCTCCAGCAGTGCCATGATCAATTCTAAAGTCTATACTGATATTGGGTTTGATGCTACATTGACTAGCCCTAATCTGATAAGAGAAAAAATCATTGGGGACCTCTTAGTAGGTTTGTTTCATAAAACTAGGAAAGTGTTCCAATAAATATGGCTGATTCTAATGTCCTAGATCTCCAAATACTCATCTTGGAAGTGTGACTTTGTCGAAACACCTTGAAACTTGAAAACTACTAGTTTTAGAACAATCTTTGTAGTAAGAGAGGATGAGGAGGAAGCCATTAAATCTACACAAAATCAACATCCATTAGTCTGCAAGTAGAAAAAATTCACTAATATGAACCCTAATGATGACAAAAATACAACCCAGAAACCTTGGATCTCAAAACTAATTTAAAAACATTAAAAACCCTATTTTCTAACCCTAAAAGACAAAAAAAAAAAAAAAAAAAGACACAACTTGTACACCTAGGAGGTGCACTAGGTGTGCCTTCCCCTAAAAGAATTTGAAAATTAAGGGTGTGCACCTTCTACACCTCGTGGGTTGTGCAAGGTGGCACCCTTACAACACAAAGGGAAGCCAATATAACATGAAAGGGTGTGCATTTAACACACTTCATTGGGTGTGATAAGTATGCACCCTTTCAAAACAAAGGGAAATGTTTCTACCTAGTAAAGGTGCACAACTACACATATTTCACTAGATGAATACTTAGCATTAGTTTTAGTGTTCCTTTATGTTATTTTTTAGTTAAAGTAACAAAGAAACATGGTGCCCACCTTGCGCACCTTGGGAGGTGCACTAGGTGCGCATCTTGGTTTAGATATTTTTAATGTTTTGTATATGCTTTTTGTGCAAGTGAGGGAAGAAGTGAGGTAGAGTGGAACACCTTGTAAGGTGCATAGATTGAGGTATTTAAATCTAGAGGAGAATATAAGTTAAGGAGAGGGGCAGTGGTCCCAGGTGACTGGGTTAGAATAATATCCTAGTAACACAAGGATTGGATGCCCTTAAATAATGATTCATTGCTCAAACTCATCATGTTTATACTTAGAACATCATGCTAGACTCATTTAATGTATCAATCCGATAACGTGAACTTGAGATAATGATTGCAAAGTTTATGCTTTAGTTCTTCTCAATAGTCATCACTACTAAGGTAAAAGCTATTGCTACAAGAAACTTATTCTAGAAATTGAACTTACTTATTATTTCTCATCTTGAAGGAAAAACATAACAATAAATAAATAATTCTTTGGAAGTAAACCTATGCTGTAAGATACAGTCAATGATTCTGCTACTAGTGGCTATAGGAACAACAATACTTAAAAACTCAAAGGAAACTTAACTAAATTCTACTTAAGTATGAACAAAGAATTCACCTCCCTTGTGGGCCCACATGAAAGTATGAATGGATTATAACTTAGAGATTGAAGTGAAAAATGGCCATATATTTATTTAATAAAATATGGACATAATATAGAATATCAAAATGCCTTACTGTACTGCTTGATTACAACATGAATTTCTCAGAACATCTAACTAGCTTGGAAACATAAGTTTAATCTTATTTAAAGGAAACTAGGAAAAATAGAACACCTACAAACTAGGTCATCCATTACATAGCATAAAAAAAAATTGTTTCAAGAGTGAAAACATCATTTATGCAAGAAGATAAGCCACATTCAATGCTTCAAAAATATAGGAACACTCGACAACTAGATTATCTTGGACTAAATCAGCAATCACAAAGTGATGGAAGGGGTGGAGCTATAATGAACTCTGCAATAGTCACCCACCTTGAAAGACCCACTCATCCTTTAGTCCATGCTCCTTGCTTAATGTATTATTCCTGCAAAAGGTTAACACAACAAAATCCGAAACATGAATCCAAGGCATAGATCATAATAAGTTTTCCCTATTTTAATGTAGCCTTGTCACACAACTACAAGAGGTCTATGCATTAAAGCTAGAGAAGAAATATACTAGATTTACCATGACATTCATTAATCTAGATATATATTCAATATTTTTTTAAAGTTTCATAAGTGTCAAATATACATATAGTTAAAAATTATAAACATAAAAGATTGTATCATGTTTAAGAAAAACTATAATATATTCAAGTCTATACTTAGAAAATCATATACAAAACACCCTATAAACTTGAGTCATCATCAAGCTTTATAGGCCTAGGATCTAATGCACCTCTTGGAGGTGCGCAACTTTGTATCTATGCACTTACAAGAGTTGAGTGCTTTCCTTTGTGACTTAGCACACTAGCACACCTAGTGAGGTGCACTAGGTGCTCTAGTGTGCATCTTTATATGCAAGAAATGACTTTCTCCTTTGGAAACATTTTTTGAGGATTTGGGTTTTTGGGTAGAGACCCTGACTTAGGTAAAAACACTAGGCAAAACCCTAAAAGACTAAGACCCCAAACTAGGGATCTGAAGAGCTAAAAAAATTAAGTAGTAGGTCCCCATTTATAGGTGAAATGGGGTGTGCATTGTGAAACCACAACACGTTACAACTAAAAGTTTATAGAATAGTTATTAGCATTGAAAATATGACAAAATCATGTGCATGGCATTACCTTGCTTTCACTATTACATTGACTATATTCTGTTCTTGTGGGCTCAAGTTACTAATTTTAGTGTCAATACTTCTTATTACCTATTAATATTTAACTTGCATTATATCAGTCTAAGGATGGGTACAAGCATAAACAATAAGGAAAATATGTGTTGTGTAAGTGTATGTTACATATAATTCAAGAATTTTAGTAAGTAAATTCTTTTTATCCAACAAGATGAATATAGTTTCAATTTGTTAAATTGACAGTACATTTGAAAAGAAGCATAAATAAATGATATACAACTTGTCCATTGCTGATCTCATTTTTTTTTTTTGACAAGGCAGTGATAGAACACTAAAGTCTTTACTTAACAAAACTTAGTGCATGTCAAGTAAGTAGTGTATGCCGAACATAAGTTGCCAGATAATACATGCCAAGAAATATACATAGTTAGTGATGAGAACTAGTATGTGCCAAGTCACTCAAGTGTTGAGAAAGTCAATACATGCCAAGTGATTTAGGTGTCAAGTAAAATGGTGTATGTCAAGTCATTCAGGAGCCAAGTTACAACATTAAGGATATAGTGGATGCCAAGCATCAGAGCTTTCAAGTGTCAAGTAAACAATATTTTAGCATAGTTGTTTGTAATGACACAAAATCCTATGTAAACAATTTTTAGGCCAACTTAAGGATTGTTTTATGATTCTAGAAGATATATATGAAGGTATATTGAGAATTCTTATGTAGTACATTCTACCAATCATAAAAAGGGATGTATTAAGTGGAAAAATGGATGAATCACAATCATTGATTCCTACCTAACACTAGTTCACCTAAGTATTCTTAAGGAGGGAAATCCCTAAAGAGTATGTATGTTAAGTGAGAGGTTTTCATGCATGTATGATAGGAGAAGGATGAATACTAAGTGCCAAGAGAGAGCATTCATGGTAACTATGGAGGTTATGGAAGAGATATGAATTATAGAATCAATTAGAGAGAATAGAGCATAGTAGTTAAAGGATATAGGAGAAATATCTAATCAAAAGGGTCAAGGATATACTTGTAAATAGGAGATCTAATATGTAGCAATAGAGTGCTAATTGAAGGATCATGGTGCTGAATCATTTTAACAGGTGATATAGAGAAAATCTCTTAACAAAGTAGTGTTAACATGCTTTTGCAAATCCTTTAATAGGGTGATTACTTTATTGTGAGTTAAATTTCTCTAACAAGGCACACATTTAGTAGGCTATTGAAATACTTTAATAGGGTACAGTTTAATAGTCTTTGTAAGCCTTTAATAGGGAAAAAATTTTACAGGGTAGTTAAGAGTTTATGATCAAACAATTAAAACCTTAATTGGATACACTTTACAATTGTAGTAGTCAATTTTTTTTGTGTCATCACCACCCCAGTTTTATCTTCTCATCGGAGGGTTTCTGGGTAACCAAATATCTTGTGTCATGTGTTATATTTATTTTATGTTATGGATGCTATGATGTAGTTAGCTATTTCAATTTACATGCTATATGATGAGATGGATGTTTGGTGAATGGTTTATGGTTAGAATTTTGAAGTGGTGATTCACCCCCCCTCTCAGTATTTAGTTTTCCATTGTCATTTCCAACAATTGGTATCAAAGTTTTGGTTCTCATAAAAGAAAGTTTGACAACTTTGGAGGCAAGATTTTGAAGATGGAAGTCTACAAATTGGGAAAAGTTATTGAAAACTAGAAGATTGAAATACAAATTGTTCTACATCAGTTGATTAATACAAGACATTAGTTAAAGAACTCATTGACAATGAGAAAAGAGATGACTATTCACCACGATGACACTCAATACAAAGAAATTGACATCACTGGACTATTTGTAGAAGGAAACTTTGAAGAGTTTGATGAAGTAATTACAGATGTGATGGAGAAGAATGGTATCTATTGATAATTTTGTCAACATTTATCCCATCACAAATAGTTGATTAGAGACATCTTCCATGGGATAAGTTATGTAGTTTTTTGGGCATTCAATGATGCAATTTCTACAATTTTTGGCCAAAAATAGTGTGTAGTTTAGGGAAAATTTAGGTGCACAAAAATAAAGTGCAATTTTGTGCATTAGAGGAGTCATATCAGATGAGTTGGTCGTCGAATGAATAATTTTTTGCTTATTTGATAGTTCACAGGTTGAAACTATGTATAGTTTCCCTATCACCATAGGCAACAAGTTATCACTAGGCCTAGAAGGTAGATATTGATATAGAGATGAGCAAGCCAGGGCTTATCACTATAAGATATAGTGATCATCAGTGGGAAACAATCACAAAAATGGATACAGTGACAAGAGATGAGCTTATTGCTATTGCTATAGTGATAAGCAATTTCAAGCATTGAATGAGAAGTCTTCACAACATCAAAATTCAACATGGTTAATGGAGATTTCAAGTTGTGAAGGTGCAAAATATTGTAGTCACTTTATCACATATAGTGAATGTTAACCTAGGGCAGAGGTGACAAGTCTATGAAATGGTTGTCACTTTATCGCAGGAAGTTAAGAGTGATCTAGGGTTAAGGCTATGAAGTGGTAGAGGGCTTTTTGTCATGCCCAAACTACGAGGGCAAAAACACACAATTTTTTTTTGAATAATAATTAATAATAATAAAAAAATTCTCTAAGTTTGATAAGTGGCGATCACAATTTAAGAAAGGTTCACTACAACTCATCTTAAGTTACATATCTTGAGAAGGAATAAATCGTTAAACTGAAGCTCTTGTTATTAAAATAATATCGACGTTTATTTCATTTCATATTAATCTTAAAACAATAGATTTAAATTTCCTCTATAACATTATAATTAAAGATAGATTTAACATTTATTACATAGCATCTTTTATCTCAAATAAGGTTAACATTATAAAAAAGAAATTTTAATCAAGTTCAACTAGATCAAGTTCAATTACAAATCTCTTAGACAATTTAATCGATATTGAAAAGTCACTTAAGAAAAACAATTAACTAGAATTAAAACATTATATATATATATATATAATTTATTAACTTTAAATATTTCGACTACTTTAACATAATAATTAACTATCAAAACCCTACTAAAAATTAATTAACAACTAACTAAATTCTAACTAATTTAAAGCTTTTTAAATTAATTAAACAACTAAATTAATACTAAACTAAACTAACTTCAATCTAATTTCTATCCTAATTTTTCTTATACAAGACTTAATTTAAATCTTTTTAATAACTAAAATAACTAACTCTAATTTAAATATCATCTACAAAGCTAAACTAAGTTACGTATATTAAAATACTTAACTAAATTAAATCTAAATTACACTAAATTTAAGATCTATATTCTAAAACAACCATACTAAACAATTTTAATTAAAACTACAACTAATATGCAAATTTCTAATCACTACTATAATATTTATTGCTAACTTACTTTTAACATATACTAACTTAAAACTTTAAAATAACAACACATACTAAACTAAATAATAAATAACATTTTTAATAAACTAAACTAATTACAACTACTAAATTTAAACTAGCTACTAACACTAACACCTATACTAACTACCCTATCTAACTCTATTACTAACTTAACACCTAACTAACCCCTCCTTACCTCCCTACACTCCCTAGGCCTGCGTGTTGTCCCTTCATGTTAACCTTGCATCAGCATTGTCCCCCCCCCCCCCCCCCCCCCCACAACCCATCTTGTCATGGGTGAGGACCAAGGGCCACCAAAACAGAATGCAAGCCCCAAAATAATTTTTAAAAAATCAAACAACTATGCCCACTTTGCTAAGATCAACATGAATAAAAAAAAAACAAGTGAGCACTCCAAAGTGAAGGAGAAATGGGTGGATGGGACATGGGGGTAGGGTGACGTCACCCCCCCCATGTTCATCTTGACTTTGCCAAAAGAAAACTCTTTTAAAAACGGACGTGCAAGGGGGTAATTTAAGAGGAAAAGTTTCTTAGGTGAAAAAGTAGATATTTAGGATATTTGTTAGGTTAGAATTTCATTTTTTAAAAATAAAATAAAATATATTATTTTTTCTTTATTTATTTTAAATTTTCAATAAGGTAAAAAGAACAATTAGGGAATCTTTCGATTCTCTGTTACTAAAGACATTTAAATGCTTCACCCGTACAAAAGGCAGATAGTTTTTTTACTCTCTTGAAACACTTTTTTTTTTTTGAAAATTTTCTAAGTAAAGATATATAAGGCAATGTATTTTTTTTTAATTTTTTTTTTTTAATTTTTTTATTTATTTAATTTTTTTTTTTTTTTAAAGCAACATTACTCAATCACCATTTTTATTGGGAAACCTGATTCAAAGGAAACATGATTCAAAGGCTCAGCTGGGAAAGAACCAGGAAGAAAACCCGGCGTCATTGCCATTACAACAAGGTTTTGAGATACAAATTACATAGGATTTCAATCTTGAATTACAACACTTAAATGAAATTTCCTTCATGACCCTCAACAAGGGTTCCATATCAATTTCTGCAACACATTTCTAAGAACCATGGAGGGAACAAAATCTGATTAGGTGATCAAAAGCATGACTAAGAAACAAATCAAACATACATATTCATACAAGGCTTTCACAATAGGATTCACAATGAATCAAAACTAGGGAAAGGTGGATTTTTCCAATAGGAGATGTCAGACACAACACCAAACCAGGTTCCCAATTGGGGCTATAAATCAAGAACTTCCATTCTTCCATTCTTACATGCCAAAACTCATGCGTGGTTTGTGCTGACAGGTAGGGGCCCATAACACCCTACCCTCTGTCCCTCTTCTCGTCCTGAGAAGAGACTCTACACTGTTGGAGTCCAACTAAAATGCCCTTTCCCAAAATTGGCCACTTCTGCCCTCTCCAAGGGTGAGTAATGCCAAAACACCCATGCAAGAACATCTCAAAATTCAACAAAAACATGAAAGGAAATCATCCAAAATAACATGGTTTTCAAATCTTCCCAACATACCCACAATCATACAAGCATTCAAATAACAACAAGGTAGCATAAGCATGAAACAAACATGAAAATCTATACAAGAGAGATGAGAATTCCTACCTTCACAAAGAGGTAATGGCAATGAACAAGTTTGAGTAGAGCTTTTCCCTTCCTTGCCTCAAAATAAGCCTCAAACTCAGTAGCCATAGTCAATTTTCGCACAAAAGCAAAAAAAGACTTTTTGAGTGGCCTCAAAAGTCAATAAAAGGGGCTTAAGGGTTGGAAAAGACCCCCAACCCATACCCATACCCCTTGGGTATAAATATTCCATGTTTTAAAGCCTAAGGAATAGGTTTAGAGCCAAAAAAAGCTAGGAAAAAAAATTAGGACCAACTAACAACTCTAAAAATTAGATTAAGCACTAATCCAGATTAAGGGTGACTAAACTTGATTAAGATCCCAATTAGCAAACTGACACTAACTTAAACTGACTTAGGTCCAGAGGTTACATAGCTAACCCTAGCTAGCACAAAGAAGAACATAAACAATTCACGAGTGTCAAGCGACACTAAAGAAACATAGTTACGAACATTAACATTCACTGAACATAGAAAGAAAATACATACATCTCACAGTTAGAATACTTGAATTACGAACAACAAGGTTTCCAAAATTAACACATAGAGATCAGTTTTGTTCCTTCGTCAGTTTCCTCGGCTAAAATATCTGCACACTCATAGCACACATCAATAGTCCCAAAAATCACATGTACATATGTATGTATACGTATCAGAAATTCACATAAATTGAAACATACATCAATCAGGGTTTCTTGCATCCTACTTATATCCTTAATCATAAAGATTCCAAAATCAATGTGTTAATCTTACATTTTACTTAATTCATCAACATACATATACCTAAAACCTTAAATGACGAACATCAAATATATAGAAGTAACATCACATAGCATGAAATAATATAATATGTTCTAAGTATAAGATAATGTATCAACATCTCGAGTAGTGAGTATCAAAATGATAAAGTAATAACTAAGGCTACAAAGGGTTGGGGTGAGGCCTCACACTTTTGTTGCAATCTTGCAAGGTTAAGATATAAGTTAAAAACTTAAGCTGAAAAGTTGCAAAATGAATTAAAAATATTGAGTTGGTGGCTAGCACAACATCGCAAGATTTCATCTGTAGTTAAGGCTTTCAGTCATGATACCTTTAAAAAATGATAGAAATCATCCAAGGTAGTGCTCGCAGTGTCACATGTTTTAGACAGGCTTCATGGCTAGCAGTTGTGAAGGGGAGACATGGTTAAAAGACAAGGGCTCCAAAGAGTTGCATAACTAAAGAAATGTTAAGTCTAAATAGTTGCAAGGGTGCAAAGTAGTTAGTTCAATGGTCATTGCAAGGTTGTTGCAGTTAGTGAATTAAAGTGATTTCAAGTTGTGAAGCAGTGATAAAGCATGAAATGAAGAGGTCATGGTTTTATGGGGCTATGTAGCTAATGGAGATTATGAGCTGCAAAGCCATGGAAAAGAATAGGAAGCTGACAACTTCACAAGACTAAGAAGTTAGTGAAGATAACAAGTTGCAAAGTCGTGAACAGATGTAAGGCACAAGTCAACATAATAATTAGAATAGTTGGATGATCTGGCAAAATGTTTAATGGATATAGGGCCACATGGTGGGTTAGATGTTTAAATTTGGTTGACTTGATGATATGGCTGACCTTTCATGGTCATGAACATAGAACCAAGAAACTCTTTGATGGAAATAAAATCCTTTTAATCATTTGCAATCACTTTTTTGGAGTTCTCCATACTTGGTATATGCAGATTTCCTCCTACCACCACCATGGTTATCTATCTACTAGCCATGCAGTTATGGCCACTATTCCTATCTCTTCAAAACCCTTTTTGCACATAAAGATCAGATTTTCTATATAGGTATGTGCATATGATTGGATCTCCCTCCAGATTCTTAGTTAATACTCTTCTACAACTTGAACTCAGTGGTTGAGTTTAGAGTTTCAATGTAAACATTAGATTTATGCCTGAACTCTATAAAAGTTAGTTCTAAATATGTTTTAGAGGTTCTCCTCTATCTGTATATTGTACCAACATTATGGTCTACAAATTTTTCCTCCCATTAATGAAATAGCTCTCTTCCTTACCTCTTTTTCCCATTCATTATTTGAGCATGTATCTTGCCTTGTTCTAAATTTTTCTTTCTAGTTTCTAAAGGTTGTATATTGTGTTCAAACTATTGATAATTGTTGTATTGTGAAGATTTATTTTATTTCCAAATTTGACTAGTTCCAAACCTAAATGTGAATTTTTTGAAGATGGATTAGAGTCAAAATCTATGTATTGGAGTATCTCATTGATATTTTTTGTAGTTGTGGGAAGAATTGTAACCATTTCAATTAGGTGCATCACCCCCCTTTCCCTTTCAACAATTTACTTTCCTACATCTCCTTCTCCCTTTTCCTCTTAAGTAGTAGTTAGGTGCATCCTGATGATAAGGAAGTTGGCCTTCTCCAGAGACTCAACCTCATAGTTCAAGTTCCATAGCTTGGATATTATTTTCATGTTACACAAGGTTGCTTGAGGGTCATACCTGAACTAAGGGTGCAAAATTTTGTGTCAACAATGCCCAAACTAAAGAGGTCAAAAATCTTAAAAGGGAACAAGAAGCACAATCTAAACTGTTGTGTGAGACAACTGAAAAGAAAAAGAAAGCTGAAAAAGAAAAAAGAATATTGGCTAATAAACTAGAAGAGAAGACAATAGATGTGCAAAAGCTTGCTAACATGCAATTGGACACGATGAATCAATTAATGATTACAAATCAAGAGCTGAATAGAAAAGACATTGAGATCACAACCTTAGAGACACAAAATTCACTACTATAGAATGAATTGAAAGAAGAAATAGAAAAGCTTAACAAGCCTAGTGAAGCCATAAAATACTTTGAGAAATTGATGGAGTCACCAAGGCCTAACAATGATACTACTAGATTGGGATACAACTCTACTAAAGAAGGAAAGTCATCCAGAAGTGGTGAACAAAGGGTGCCAAACATAATAACCTAGCCAAAATAACCCTGGACACAATAATCCCACCATAATAACCCAAGGACACAATAACCCAGGGTCACAATAATACATGGTCAAAATAACCCATGGAAAAAATAACCCATAGTCATTCTAGATCAAGTTAGTATGCTTAAAAAGGGATTGTGAGGCACCATAGAGGATATTTAGGTCATTTTTAGACCATATATCCATTATATACCCCTAAAATAGCCTTAAAAAATCTTTAATATGCTTAAATAACTTATAAAATGGTAAATAATTATGAAAATAAAGACAAATTCGTGGGAATAAGCTAAATAAGAGTTATTATGAAAAGATGTAAGTCAAAAGGCATTATGAAGAGGCATTAAGAGGATATATAAAGTGGTAAAATTAAGAGCTTAGAGAAGTAAAGGAAGGAAGAAGGGGAGAAGAATGAAGAGTGTGTAGAGTGATAAGAAAAAGAGAAATCAAAATTCATTTTTAAAAAAAAAAAAAATTAATATAATTTTTTTAAGCATTATATTAAATTTTTCTAAGGGTTTCTATAAAGTATACAAAAATAAATATACTTTTAGGGAATCAAGAAATTCTTCATAATTTTTAATATATACAATGCCTCATCAATTTTTAAAATTCAAAAAAAAAAGAAATTACTCATTTTAAATCGTTACACATATTTGCTTCGTCGAGAAGGTGTCAATAAAATGATTTGGTGTTGTGTAGAATATTTTACAAATAAATGTTCAAGTTAGTGCTATGCTACAACACAAATAGAATCTGGTGATGTGATTAATAGTACAGGACATAATCATGCTCCAAAAATTGAGATGATCACTGTCAAATAGAATTTGAATGAAATGAAAGACATGACATGCTTGACTCAAGACTATATAAGAAATATCATTTCTACTACATGTTTTAATATTTCATTACCGGTAGTAGGAGAAATACCATCAACCAATGCATTATCTAAAATGATTCAAAGGAAAAGAGTAAGATTTGAAGCACCACCACCAAATCCTTAGACATTGAGAGATCTTATCTTACCAATTGAATATACAATTACCAATAGAGGGGAAAAGTTTCTTTATCATGACAGTAATGATGAGAATTGTTTTTAAATATTCACCACCATACAAAATTTGCAACTACTAAAAGAATCTAAAAATTGGTTTAGTGATGGTACATTTAAAATAGTACCAAGTATTTTTTAGCACTTGTACACAATTCATGGCTTGAAAAATGATACAATATTTCAACTCATCTATATTCTTATGACCAAAAAAATAAGATCCACTTATACACAAGTACTTGTAAAATTAAAACAATTGAAACCTAATCTAAATCCAAAAACTATACTTATTGATTTTGAATTAGGTTTCAAGGGAGCTATTTCTGAAAATTTTCCAAATATCACTATATGAGGATGTCTTTTCCATTCCTCCCAGTGCTTGTGGAGGAAAGTTCAAGAAGTAGGTCTACAAACACATTACAGTGTTGATGAAGTATTTTCATTTGAGATCAAAAAACTGATTGCATTAGCTTTTGTGCCTCAAATATATGCAATCAATGCATTTTAAATACTTCTACAATATCCTTATTATATAGAACATGAGGAGACTTTGCAACCCCTAATTGATTATTTTGAAGATACATGGATTGGAAGACTAACTAGAAGAGGCAATAGATGGTCACCCAAGTTTCCAATCACAATGTGGATCTGTTATTTAGCTATTCAAGATGATCTTCCCAAAACTAGTAATTGTATCGAGGGATGGCATAAAGGATTTAGTGAATCACTTAAATCATCCATAGCTCAATCTGGAGATTCATCAAAGAAGTGAAAAAAGAACAGGGTCACCAAGAGAATAAAATAGAGAAATATATGGCTAGACACATTACACAACCAAGCAGAAAAAAATATTGTGAACTCAAAGAAAGATCAAAAATATTAGTTGATGGTTATGACAATGATAATGTTTTAGATTATATAAGAGGAATTTCTCATAATTTGACAATTTAAATGAAAATTTGAATTTTTCTTAGAAATATACTTGTAATTTATAAATTTTGTTTTCCTTTCTCTATAATCTTATGGGGTTATTTTGTCCATGGGTTATTTTGACTCTAGGTTATTTTGGATTAGGTTATTATGACCCTAGGTTATTTTTTCCTTGGGTTATTATGGTTGGATTATTTTGTCCAAGGTTATTTTGGCCAAGTTATTATGTCTTGTAATCATGAATAAAGGAGCAAAAAAGGTAAGAACAATAAACCCACTTGTCATAATTGTGGTAAATTAGTTCATGCAACTAATCTCTATAGGAGTAAAACTTCCAATCAAAAATCTAAGAAAAATTATAGAGGATACTATTACAACTGCAACAATCAAGGACATCAGGCACATGAATGCAAGACCAAGACCATGAACACACAAAGATTTGAAGGCTATTGTTACTATTAGAAATATGGATACAAGGCATATTAATGTAGATACAAGCCCAAATGGTCATCAAATAAGAAAGTCAAGCTAATTAACCATGGAAATTTATATGATTGGGATTACAATACAAGATACAGTTGTCACTATTGTTAAGAGTATGGTCATGTTCCTAAGAATTGCATTAGAACACATTTTAGAGGAAAATTTAATAGATGGTTAAATGTAACTACATGCTTTAGTTGTTTGAAGACTAGTCACATCAACAAAAACTATCCAACAAGGTCACCTATGTTGAGTAATAGATCCAAAAAAGGAAAATAGAAAGTTAATGTTGAGGAGGTAAAGGTGTTGATTAGAAAAAAATGGAAAAAGAGAGAAGATTGCAACACATCAAGTGCAGATGAGGTCACTTCATCCAATGGATCAGGTGATCACATCACCCCCAACTAGGTAATCAAGAGGTATATGTGGGACTAATATCTCAAAGTTATTTCAAACATCAATTCCAAGAATCTAAGGTCTAAAAATATTATATATGCATGAATTAAGATGCAATATATTAGTTTGAACCTCAAACAAATATATAGTTTTGTTGTTTTTCATGTTGTTGTCAAGCATGAAAAGTTTTATAGTTTTTGCCAAGTGAGAATGAAATCTTAGTTGTTGTCGAGTGATGGAATTATGTTAGTATTGGCTAAGCTCACTATGGTTTCCTAGAGTAGTGAAAATCATGTACAAGCCAAGTGAGTGGGAAACCCTATGATAGCCGAGCTTAAAACTATGTAAGCATTAAGCATTTATTGCCAAATATAAAGGGTTATATAGTAAATTTTTTGACTTATTTTCATTTATCAAAGATCAAAGAGAGAACAAAGAGAACAAGGTGAACTAAGGAGAAAGATTCAAGTGTTTGCAAACTAGATTCAGCTACTACTCAATCTCATTTGTTAGATTCAAAAGGTATTTCAATAGTATTGAGTCACAATGTTTTTACATTAAATAGTGTCTAGCTCTTTTGTGAATGTTAGGAAGGAAGTGAAAGAAGTTTTTAATGTGCAATTAATTAGCAATGATGTTAGACAACCACCCTTTCGAGTTATTCCTGAGATAGCATATAAGGGAGACCTGTTTGGTGCGCTATTGATGATACCCCCAAAAGTGTTATGATCCAAGATGTGAGATGATGCTACACTAGAAATATAGGAGAAGTAGGAGACATGAAAATAAGAGATACATACAAAAAATTATGTGATAATGGAGTATTGAAGGAAGATTACAAGATTGTTGAATGAAAAGGGTTAAACCATGCCCTTTATTTTCCCCAAGTTTTTAAGAATGAATGGATACACATTGTTTCCAGATGTATTCATAGCAATTTCATATGGTTGGAAAATGGACCCATTAAGATCACCAAAAGGATCATCCACCTAGTATCAAGATATCCAACCCTAGACAGACCTAAAACTATGCAGAGTGGTGCAAAGGAGGTAATTGAAAGGAATACAGGGGTAGTATGGAACAAAAGAGGGATGTCCATAGAAATTTTTTTAGATCCCCTAATAGAATTTGTAGTGAGAGTGATTGCTCACAAGTTATTTCAATCTACAAGATTGAACAATGTGTCTTGCATGGATGTGGATTTAGGATACAAGATAGCGAAGAAGGAACACACTTATGACCTAGCTAAGTTGCAACTTCAGTAGTTATCAGAAAACTTGGAGGCCATATGGGAGAGAAAGAGTGAACAATTAAAGTTTGGTTCACTACTTTTCTATATACTCTTCTATGTGTAGAACACCTTTCCAACCTTTGGTCAAGTAGTGTTGAAGACCAAGAAGCTAGTTACATTACATATTGTAGATTTAATTGAGCGGCTTGGAGATAATTTTGAAATAGTAATGAAAAAAATTCTTTGAAGACTTTAAGAAGTCCATGAAATAAAGGCTATGGATTCCTATGTCACTAGTTGAACAATATTACAATGATGTATGCTTTCTAGTTGATGCATACTACACACATGTGTAGGCAACTATTCCTAGGGTTAGATGGTTAAAACCTTTTCCATATGAAGTCAATGTTGATGAGGCATTTGCAGCTATTACAATATTACTGGCAAAAGAAGTTGATAAGTGTTCCACCTTATTTGGAAAATATGAGGAAGCCAAGTCTAGGATCACAATTGATTTAAAGATAACTACTATGATTAGAAAGAAAAACAAGCTTGTGAAGAAGCTAAAGAAAAGATTTGGTGAAGGGAGAGAGGAAGAAGATGATGATGAAGAGGAACAACTGGCCCAAGCCCCATTGACACTCACTCTAGGCCAAGGAGAAGACCAAGAAGAAAATGTTGAATGTATTGAGGAAGAAGAAGTTGAGAAGGCACCTAAACTAGAAGAAAAGAAGAAGAGGAAGGAAAAGAAGCTTGCAGTGGAGAAACCAAAGCAAGTTGTAAAAAACAACATCCAACAATACTATTTAAAAAGATCAAGCACAAGGGAAATTGCTAAGAAAACCAAATAAGATGAGAAGCCTGAAGGAAAATGAGCTATTGTTGCTATAGAGGAGAGTGAGCCGAAGAAGAAGAAGAAGTTAAGAAGAAAGTACATTATTCCAACCAAGTTAGATGAGGAGATGACAAATTCAGATGACATAAGTCAATTTTAGGTGGTAAGCCACAATCCCTTATCAGATATAGACAACTTGTGTGAAAACATCAAGACCGTTGAAAATTTGTTTGGCTTTGCACATGTTATATTTGATAAGTTAGGTGAGATTGATTAGAATAAGGTGGAAGAAGAAATTTATGAATTGATGGATACATTTAAGACCATGATAATAGAGATTTCCAACTCATACTAAAGAATCTTTATGACGAGTTGAGTAGAAGTGGTAGCATAGTTTGACAATTGAAAGATAGATAAGGGAGATTACTCTAGCCAGAGTAATGCCAGTTTTGGAAAAGGAAATGATGAAAAAATCCATGAAAAAAATCAAGGGGAGATTTTCCACCAAATATAGAGCCTTTAACATTTTTCAAAATAAAATTGAATAGGTTGTCAAATAGAGCATCCAAATATGGAAAGTTATTTATGGGTTAACAATAGAAAAGCCAAGTGATCAATCACCTAAGTAAGTTGGAGATGAGAAAGATGAATAGGGACAAGAATTCAAACTCAAGGATGGTCATGTGGGAGGTACTGAAACAACAACATTAGTAGAGGCCACATCTGAGGTTGAGAAGTAGAATGATCAGAGTGTACCAAAGGTACAAGTGCCTAGTGTCAGTCCCTCACATGTAGATGAAGTGAGTCAATAGGACTCAATACAAATAAAGGATATTCTTGACAATTTTTATCAGAATATCAATCCCTTGATAGATGAGAACTTGAAAAAACTTTTGATAGATTCCACCACAACAGCTAAACTATGGAGCAATCCTGTGTTGGTGAGCATAGATGAGATTGAGAAGGAAAAATTGGCATCAGTAAGTGAGAAATCAAAAGATATATCTAATGTGCCCCCTCAATCTATAGAAGATAAGGAGCAAGAAGAGAAAGGTTCACATACTGAACATAAAAGTCTAACAATTGACACACAAATTGTAATGCTCATTGTGGCATATTAGGTGAAGGATACAATTTCACTAGTTGTCAACACATTAGTGCCAAACACTTCACTACAAAAATTAGTAACAATTGAAAAGGATGTGACATAAGTATACATAGGTCAAGAAGACATCCCTACACCTATATCACATATGCAAGGTGAAGTAGCAATTAAAGAGAAGGAGAAGAATAGGATTGAAGAGTCAGTTTTGACTACTAAGCTAGAGGAACAAATTGCTACATAGACCTTGGTTACCCTACAAGTTTTTGTATCTACTCCTCTTACTAGAAAACTCTTCAATGACCAAGCACAAATTCTACACCTTTATAAATATCAAGGCCTAGTCCTAGTACATCTAAGTGTGTTGAAGATACATCTTATGGGGATATCAGCTTAAACTACCAAAGTTTGATCATGCAACAATCACCATAGAACAGATGAGCATTCTACGGGAAGCTCTTCAAAGGAAGAAACAACAATAGTTTCTGAGGAGGGAGCACAAGAAGAAGTAAGTGCTACATGAAATCAAATAGATGTTTCTTGATGCATTCAGTCTCCTAGAGCCTACTAAAGATAAACCTATCATTGAGAAACTGGTCAATATTGTTGATAAGATTAGGGATGAAGACCTAGATTAGAATGTGAAACTTCTAGAATGGTTTGAGAAGAAGTTTCACAAAAAAGTTCTTGAAAATATTTCTATTGCCATTGCACTAAGACAAGTTGACTTAGCGACCAAAATGGAGGATGTGAAAAAGGTGTTGGAGAATATATTTTCTCTTTACACAAACCTTTGTGATGTGAATTTATTCATTAAATAATTATAGAGGGCTATTGACCTACTACAAGGAGACCTATAAAAATAAGGTAATACTCTTAAATTGTCTCTTGGTCAAAGCCAAGCTCATTTTCAAAGATTTTTATCTACTCAAGGTCAGTTAGTCACATTACAAACACAAGATGCAAACATAAGGGCTACCCTAATTAGTATCCAATCCAAGTTGACCCATACATGGAGGTATTGCATAAGGAACTAGCCTTCACTGGAACATTGATGAAGAAATATAATCAACTTTCAACCCATGATGTCTTAGTTGACCTTGCTGCCCAACTAGATATTCAATATCAATCTCTAGAGGTAGCATGTAATAACTAGGATGTAGCATTGAAAATGATCATAGAGATCCACAAACCATTTTTGGATAAACACGCTATCATTGTACCACCTAGGACATAAGTGTCAAAAAAGGGGGATTGAGATAAAAAAAAGGGGAAATGATTGAGCAAATAGACCAGAAGGGAAATGAGAAAATAGATTGATAAAGGAAAAGTACAATTTTGAGTAAGGGGGAGTACTTATGCAAAAACAGGGATCAACAAAAGCACACATTTACTCAACATGAGTACAAAATCAAAATATAGAAAGGAACTATGAAGTCAAGGGGAGTTATGAGTATTGATGCAATAAGATATGATAGTTATGTCATCATTTTTGCAAATTTTGTAATTTTGTATTATGGATGAGTAATATATAGAAATTATCTAAGTTATGATCATAGTTGAAGTGTATATGCATGAAAAGTATTTTTGCCACTCATGTCAAATGGGGCAATTATTGATCTTATTTTGGTCTTGACAAGACAGTGACAAAACACTTAAGTCATTACTTAATAGAACTTAGTGCATGCCGAGTAAGTAGTGTATGTAGAGCATAAGTTACCAAAAATACATACCAAGCAATATACATAGTGTCGAGCACTAGTATGTACTGAGCAGATGGTATGTGCCAAGTCACTCAAGTGTCGAGAAAGTCTATACATGCCGAGTGATTTAGGTGTCGAGTAAAGCAGTGTACGCTGAGTCATTCAAGAGCTAAGTTACAACATTAAGGATATAGTGGATGTTGAGTAAACCAGTTTTGGCACAGTTGTTTATAATAGCACAAGCTCCTATGTAAACCATTTTTGGGCTGAATTAAGGATTGTTTTATGATTCTAGAAGATATATATGAAGGTATATTGAGAATCCCAATGTAGTATATGCAACCAATCAGAAAAAGGGATGTATTAAGCAAAAAAATGGATGGATCAAAATTGTTGATTCCTACCTAACCCTAGTTTGCCCAAGTCTTCTTAAAGAGGGAAAAACCTAAAGAGTATGTATGTGAAGTAAGGGGTTTGCATGCGTGTATGAGAGGAGAAAGATGAATGCTAAGTGTAGAGAGAGAGCATTCATGGTAACTATGGAGGTTATGACAAAGATATGAATTGCATAATTAGTTAGAGACAACAAAGAGGAGCAGTTAAAGAATAGAGGAGGCATATCTAATTAGGAGGATCAATGATATACTTGTAAAGAGGATATTTGATATCTAGCAGTAGAGTGCTAACCAAAGGATCATGGTACTGAATCATTTTAATAGATGATATAGAGAAAATCTCTTAATAGAGTAGTCCTTACAAACTTTTGCAAATCCTTTAATAGAGTGCTTACTTTATTGTGAGTTAAAGTCCTCTAACAAGGAACACTTTTAGTAAGGTGTTAAAATCCTTTAATAGGGTAAGATTTAACAGTATTTGTAAGCCTTTAATAGGGCAAACGTTTCACAAGGTAGATCATAGTTTATGATCAAACAATTGTAACCTTAATTGGATACACTTTACAAATGCAATAGTGAAGATTTGTGGGTGTCAGCTCCACCCCAGTTTTACCTTCTCATTGGAGGGTTTTTGGATAATTAAATATCTCTTGTCATCAGTGACATATATTTTATGCTATTATGTAGTTAGCTATTTTAGTTTACATGCTATATGATGAGATGGATGTGTGATGAATATTTTATGGTTAGAATTTTGAAGTGGTGATTCACCCCCCCTCTCAGTATCCAGTTTTCCATTGTCATTTCTAACATCCATCTATAATTATCAAAAGAACATGGCATTGCCCCCACTTTGCTCCACAATATGGATCATTGCTTCAATGATTGGTGCAAAAGATGTTGGCCCTAATAGAAAAAGAAAAATATGAAATACATTAGTAAATTGCATAACTATATTCAATACCTACTGCATATATGAACCATATAAATATGAACCCAATCAACAATTCCAAAAAGACATACCTTTTGAGCCCAAGACTTCAATGCACAAGCCATTCTACATTTACATTTTATTATAAACACCAAAGCTTAATCAAATACATATCCTTAATAACCAGCAAGTTATAGTCGGGGATTATTTCCCTGTATCATCTTAGTGCTTCTTCAAATCCATTACATAAATTACCATCTAGATCAAAATTGAACACTTGGTGGTCATGAGTTGAAGCTATACAGTGCAACAAGAATGTATTGTTAGTGACATGCATTTCACTTTGTCTCCTATGAACTCTATAAAGTATCATATGAAAATGAATTGGCAAGATAATATGAAAATAAGTTTGAAACTTACCATCCCTAAAACCAAAATATGGGATTAAGTTGTCCTCGTCAAAAGAAGATAAGGTTTGTCCAATATTAAAATTTATTGTTCATAAGGATTTGGATTATCTCCAAGATGGTGTAAACTTATCTTATTAAAAGACTTCATACCTAACATCCATAACAATGGTTTTATTTCTACTTAAACAAAGAGAAGAAAGCTTGTAAAGCTGCTAACTAAAACCAAGGAAAAGTAGAAAAGCTATACAAATTCACATGAAAAATTTCTAAAATCAACAGAAAAATTAAATCATTGATGGGGTAGAGGAAAACCAGTCCACTCATTGCCTTTTGTGAAATCATTACCCACAATCTAGTTGGATGATTCGAGGCCAAATTGTGCAAGAACCTCAGTCACCTACAACAAATATAGAAGCATTCCAGAGTCATATTTATCTACAACAAGGTTTTACATAATAATGTTTAAAGATAGTAAAATTTTAAGTGTATAGAAAAATTTTAAATGGAAAAATGTTGCAACGTTCCAAATAAAACACCAAGTTACTACAGATATAGATACAAATATCATAAAGAAAAATTAAAAATGAAATACTTAACATACACTAATACATTAGGGGTCAATTTGTGACATCAATTTGTGATGGTAGGAAAATGTAATGTGTTTTTGGCTTCTTCTTTTTCAATTTTAGCCCGATGACATCGCAATTGCGATGCTAACACCAATACATTTTGAGTGGAATTGCGACGAAACTTTGTGATGGCTGAAAATGTTATGTGTTTTTGGGATTTTTTTTTTCAATAACCCAAAAATGTCACAATTGTGATGCTAATTAGATATAAGAGAAAAAAAATCCCAAAAAATGTTGCTCATTTGAAATCGGCACAGGGATCTCTGAGGCGAAAGGGCCAAGGCAACATTCAAAGGAGGATAATGGCAAGGTGAAAAACAAACAAACCCATTACTCTTAGAATCCTTTTTTCTCCAATCATTATTATTATTCTATGATCAATGAAATCCATGCCCCTCATCTCCAAACATTGGTAGTTAAAAGGGCTTTTGCGAATCAGATGGAATCTTTGTTTTTTAAGAAAGATCTTTGGCTTTGTGTCGCGCAGGGCATCAATGTGAGAAGAGTTTATTGCCACGTAGCTTATTCGAGTACAGAAACATATGAAGAATTTCATGCCATGTAGCTTATTGGTGCACAGATTATGTGAGAAAATTTTTGTGCCACGTTGCCTATTCCTTCATGAAAAATAACCCAACATTACTAGAGATAAAAGTAAACTTTCTCAGCTTATGTATAAATGGTCCAGTCACTCCACACCAAAAGGGCAATGTATCAATTTTTTTTGTGGATTAATGTCTATATGAGTGTTGATTTGAGGGTGTAGGTGAATGGGTCCAAAACAAAAACAAGTTTTTGACATGTAGAGATTGTAATATGCTTTCTTCAAAGATTCACACATTCATTGCTTGTTTAATTTGGATGAAGCATCTGCATTAGATATATCTCATTTTATTTCTTATTTCATAAGAATCATAGACAAGTCTTATGAGAAGTGATATATTATTTCAGCTTTCTTAACCCCTATTGATGTTTGAGCTCGATCTACTAGGTTTTAAAGCTTGTGTTCTTTGATCTTTCATGATTCAGTTTCCTATGTTGTAGATTCGATTGAGTTTTATATCCTAATATAATGCATAATTTGAGTGTAGATTCACTTCTCAATTTAAATATGATTACAAGCTACCCCATGGCACAAAAATAGATATATCTAGGCTCCCTGGTCATATCCTACAGACAAAGAGTAAGTGATATATGTACTTCTTCAATGCATTATTGTGGTTATCTTTCTCAACAAGAAGATTAACATTGAGCAAGAACATAGTGATGCATGCTGTGGAATCAACTTATAGGATAGGAAATGAAGATTAATTTGTCCATCTTTTTATGTACTTATTTTACATTTAAGCTTTTATCTACAAGGTTATGTCTTAAAATGCGGCAGGAAGGTTCTGCAGTTATAAGTAGCATCATTTTTAGATTTACCCTTGTTTTCAAAATATGATTCATTTGTGTCCTTGAATGGAATTTAGTTCTTAGTTCATTAAGATTCAAAATCTATCCAAGCAATAGTTATTTTCATTTGACTATTCATGGCACGTTATGTTTATTTTTTTGGATTGCAACTGCTCATACTATTTTGCATTTTCTTTAAGAGAATTCTGAATTGGCCTTTCCTCTAATATCTTGGAAATAATATGTTTGATCTTAGTAAATTATGAATACGAAAATATAAAATTTTGGAAGACAAATACTACATGGAATATTCTCAGACATATCAATTCTGGACGGATTGCATTTGAACTCTTCAATTTTTATATGTAATTCAGATAATCTAAGGCAAATCTAGGCTTAATTTAAAAATTGTTTCTCATTTTGTGCTGCAGATCGTGGATACTATTCCGTTGAGACTGTTTCTTTGCTGGTTGCCTTAAAAGTGCATTATAGAGATAGAATTACAATATTACAAGGGAATTGTGAGAGTCGTCAAATCACCCAAGTGTAAGATATCAATGCAATAACTACTTGTCTCATGATTTGCAAGGAATTTGAATGTTTGACTCCAATATTTGAATTGCATAATTTTTTACTTAAAAGTAATTTTCAAGAACACATATCTTTTTGTCTATGTAATATAAGAAGATAATATGTTTCCTCAAAAATTTGGAGTGCTAGTGTTAGGGTCATAAAAGTTGCTTTCTTTCTAATGCTAAGGAACTGCAATATTCAATAAGTGGGATTCTTTGCTATGTTGTCTTGTGTGTCTATGAAGGCCATGATTAGATTGGAAATGAGGAGTAAAGTGGAAATTGGAATTAAGGTCAGAAGACATTCATGCTCATGCTTAAAGCAGACACGTACATTATTTGCCATTTGAGGCTATATCTAAATTATGGGAGGCAAAATATTAGTATTTGAATGGGGAGATTAGAAAGGTGACCAAAATTTGTCAATCTATTTGTAATTTATCTTAATTTTTCAACCGGGTTCAAGAATTATTTTGTTTTCTTGCAATTACAGGTATGGATTTTACGATGAATGTTTGAGAAAATGTGGAAATGCAAATGTATGGAAGTATTTTACAGATCTCTTTGATTACTTGCCACTGACATCCCTTATTGAAAGCCAGGTAAAGAAAAAGATAGTATACACTATTTTATTGGTACCTTGTGCAACACAACAAACTTGTTCTTACTATAAGAAAATTTTCTTTTCTTTTATTTCATTGCAGATCTTCTGCTTGCACGGAGGTCTCTCCCCATCATTGGACACACTTGATAACATACGAGCTTTGGATTGCATATAGGAAGTGCATCTATACACATAAGTATAATGTCCTGTGCTGCATAGATTTGAAAAGAAGATCACAATCATAATATTTAGTTCTATGCATGATAGTGTCTTAGATCTAGTTCTATGTAGTGTTCTCTATTAGAAGAATTTTCTATCCTGGTTACTAAATAGTTTCTATTTGAAAGTATTTTGGTTGTACTGGCTATGTAGTGCCCCACCAAGGAACCCTTGGAACTAAGCGTAAAACATGCAGGGGATTTTGTTAAAGCAATTGCATCATTACACACTTAAATTAGGACAACAATGCTAACAACATGAACAAAAATGAACAAAAAAATCACTATCACTTTGTGCTTATGCACAAATAGTTGTAAACACCAGCGTCTACAAGTGCAAATCTGTGATCTCAATTGTTGAATGTTAGAAGAGCCTCCTATACATTCACCATACCCTTGATGGTGTGTTAAATTTTGTGCAATGATGATGAAATCCCTAGAAAAGAAAAGCTGAAACAGTGGCCTCGAGATGATATGTAAATCTTTGGGTCATGCAATAATAAATGTGGCATGGATGAGCATCAATTTTTCTTCGACTTCATGCCAACCACATAAAGGAAAATTTTCTTGGAGCCTTCAAATTGAATCTAGTAGTTGTAGGGTCAAATCAAACTATCAATGAAGATCTAAGTTGTTTAAGAGGATAGGTGGGACCTGTGGTGAAAAATGTCACAATTCTGGGTACATTGGTGCATTTGGAAACTTTCTGCATGCTGAAATGAAGACTTGAGGGATTTTGGAGTGCATTTAGACCTTTTTGGGTGAACATAATATAGATATCAACACCAATCAATATAATCAAATCAAACTCAGATGCAATTGATGAATAATGCAGATGCTGAAGTTCTAAACCATCCAAATAGCCCTAATAATTGTTGGACCTAATTTATTGCCAACCACTATAGTGTTCAACATTTAAGGTTTGATTCTTCAAAAATGGCCATTCACATCAATGCATTTTAAAAAAAATATCACGCCTCCAAGAGTCTACCTTCGATAAAATGTGACTGAAATGTTTCTCCAAATAATAGTATCTCCAATGTTGTTAGACATTGAATATAATTTTAGGCTACTAAAGTTATCAACTTGCATAAATGTTGAACATTGGAAGTATGGGGACAATATAACATATCACACCTTAATTCCTTGCCCCATGCAAAAAAATCTAATAATGGACCCTTCTACCATCTCTTGTCTCTTGTATTCTGAGTTCCATGGAAAATCAGTTTCATACATATCATTGAAGGAAAAGAGCTTCTAGAAGTATTTTCACTGCCTACTCTAAGGAGCATGCTCAACATATTGAACAGTCTCAAACTCTAAGAAGTCAACATCCCCTTTACCATTGTTAACATTTATGCCACCAACTATGAAAAGAACATTGTTCGAATCTCTTCAAGTATGCTAAAACTATCACATGCCTAAATAGTTCTAAAAAATTTTGGAAAAAAGGAAGTTGTCAAGTGAAGAATCTAAATGGTGAATCAGTGGCAGATATTATGGATTCATCTAAATATGGTTAAATCCCTCCTATCAAAGGAAAATATTCTTGGACCAGTAAAGATCTGGCAAGCAATTCATTGCCAAAAGACTTGATAGACTTGTGCTTGCTGAAAATCTCACCTTCTTCCCAAACCTGTTCTCTAAAACTCATACAAATCCATCTCTAGTGTTATTGAACAACTTCATCCCATCTCTTTCAAATTTTGTCTTTATTAGTGCTCTTGGAACGAATTGTGCCCATCCCTTGTGTTATAACACGTGTAAGAGGGAAAGCTAACATTCTCAAGACTCAAAATTAGATATATTTTATTGGCTCAATCAACATAATCACAGCCAATCTGAGAAGAGGAAGATTGTCATGAACATGGAGAATGTTAAGTCAACAATTGACCATACTATAAGGAGATGGAACGACAACACATTAATAGTTGTATAAATATTTAGACCCGACTACACATCAAAATACATGGCTCACCATTGTTGAAGATGCGGAACAAGCTTCGGTGATGATGAAAGAACAATATTGAGGAGACCGTAGAGCATGGATTGGAGAAAATGTAATACAAGGATACAAATAAGAGATTAAGTCAGAAATAAACGATGGACCCCTAAATCGGGTTCATTACAATTGCTAAAGCAATTGTATCATTAAAAAAATTGCATCATTACACACTTAAATTAGGACAACAATGCTAACAACATGAAAAAAAATGAACAAAAAATCACCATCACTTTGTGCTTGTGCATTACAACCAAGGACCCCTAAACTGTTACCACATTCCATTGTTTTTCCTGACACAAATGGCCTATTCTCAAACCAGTAGGGATGAAGGTGCCAATTACCAGTTGGAGGCACTGATTAATGTATGTGTTGAAATATTGGTGGAGACATTAATCTAGCAAACTTTCCCACAAGCCGAGTTAATATTTACCCAAGACTGTGCTAACTCCAACATATGGCTGAATACATAATATCCTCTTTAGTTAGGGTCCAATAACATGATTGTCAAGGCCAAATCACTTGAGTATAACAACATACATATACATCAATTTGCTACATTACAATATCCATGAATACATGCATGACTCTTACTAAAATTGGAAGAGAGATAGAGAGAGAGGTGCAGAAGGAACTCATGTAGGTGCCACTAAATCCGATTTAATACTTGTACACTAGTCCCCAACAGTGCCTTGTCACACCACTCAATCATGTGGTACTCTCAAGTCTACCTCACTATGCTTGTGGAGATAGTCACATAGCCCCAAACAAGAACACAAGGCATATAAGGAAATATAAGCATACTCACACCAATCAATGTATATAGAGTGCAAATAAATCATAGGCTTATTTAAGAGAAAACATGGAGCAACACAACATGAAGCAATGGCCACAATGCAATATCTAAACACACTCAATCAACCAATACCCAAGAGGTGCTATTCATACTACTAGGACTTTGGTGGTTGAGTAAAGTGCATAGGGAATGTCATCACATGCCCATACATGTGTCAACTATCCTCACAAGTCACCCATTGCCTTGAGGAAGTGTTATCTACTGGTTTTTTAATAAATTTTGCACATTTGAATGATATTCTAGTTTCTCTGTCTATTGATCAATTACAGGAGGGCAATTTTAAGTACACTCTTTATGGTGTTCTTGTTCATGATGGCTGGAGCACACATCTTGGTCATTGTTTCTGCTTTATTCATTCATCCACAGGCATCTGGCATGCTTTAGATGATAATCAGGTATACATTTGCTACAGTTGTGATGACATGTTTAATTTTGTGGAGCAAGCTCATTATAATTTGTGTATAACAGAATACACAAAAGAACTACAATTTTATGTAGAACCTTTTCTTTATATGGTAACACTAATTAAACTGAAGTTTCTTAGACTGATTGAAGTTATTCTTATGACATTTTGTACTCTAGGTCTATTCAGTCAGTGAGAAAAGTGTGCTTTCCCAGAAAGCTTACATGCTATTCTATATAAGAGATAAGAAAACTAGCATTCAAATAGCAAGTGGGTCTGAATCTCAGTATAATGGCTCTAAACTAAAGAAGAGGGTGTCATTGAACATTGGACATCCAAAGGAAAACCACTTACAAGATTCGTATGCCCCACAAGTGATAGAAAATATGCATTCTTTCCAAACGACAACAATCTCTTTTAGTGTTGCAGGTGTAAACAAGATACCTCAACAAGTAGAAAATTTGTCAAATGTCAATTTCATTTCAAAAAGTCTAGAAAAGAACACAAGTTCTGGCCAGTCATGCAGTAAATCTAGATCATCAGCAGATCATGATGCTACATTACAGGTGGTGCCTCCAAGAACCAATGGTATTAAAACAAATAATGTCTTCTCAAGTCATACCATAAGTAATGGATGCACATCGAATGGGTCTAGTAATAATGTTAAGAAGCAGGAATCTAAAATAAAGGGAACTAATTCTGTGGGTAATTTTAATGATATGGTTGTTAGACATTCTCGAAACTATGATGTGAGCAATGATAATGAGAACTATATTGGTAGAAATTCTGAAGCTTATTCAAAAATTAAAGGTAACAGATCATGAGAATGTCAAATATTCTACAAATGGTTTGATAGGTATTATTACTCGGCATCATGCTAATAAACTTCCAAAAAATGATTCAAATGGTAAACTTGTAGCTGGTGAGCATCTAGAGAATGGTAGTGTGGTCCACAATTCTATATATAATGAAAGGCTGCTAAGCTCCTATCCCTAGAAGATGGTTCCTTATTTCAGGTGCTTGTTTTTTGTATTAATGTTGCAGTGTATATGTTTGTTTTTGAGAAAATTACTTTTAGTCCTAATGAATCTTTATATGTTCCTTTTGGCAGGGAGGCAAAAATGGTACTTTTCTCTATAAGGGAAGGGAAATGAATGGGTCATGTGTAAAAGCTATGCATCCAGATAGGTTGCAAAAATATAGTCAAGAAACTAAATGTATTTCCAGCCAAAAGTACCAAAAACACCATGAGGACAACCACTACCTCGTTAGTAGAAACAGATTGAAGCTTATGAAGCATCTTCTATGTCCTCGATTTTTACAAGAATTTTCTTTCAGGAGGCATTTTCTTCTAAGAGCAATGCATATTTTGAGGAAGAAATGATCCAATGAAAGGAAGAAATGCACGAAGTTACAGCTTAAGAAGGCTGATATTTTTCTTAAGCAGAAACGCTCTGCAAAAATGCCTTCTGGAAAAGAGTATCCAGTTGCGAAAAGTTTTGCATGTTTAGTCGCTTCTAAGTATCCACAACAATCCTGTGGAAAGGGTCTATCAAACAAAATAAATGGTTGTGTTTCTGTGCAGCAAATGAAGACATCTAAAATTATAGCTGGTGTGGTTTAGAATGGGTGTAGCATTGCTAAATTTTGTGATACTCTGATGCCTCTTGTAAACAAGCAGCTTTCTAGTGGAAATGGTACTAAGCTAAAGAAATAAAGAGAAGTTCCTGGCAGACTTGGTTTAAGTAAAGCTAGACAATATTCTAATGTTGAGCAAGACTCTAACATTAGCATAGAGAAAAACTTGTTTGCTCTCTGTGTTTTTGTGCAGCAAACTAAGACATCAGAAATTACAGCTGGTGTGGTTCAGAATGGGTGTAACATTGCTAAATTTTGTGATACTCCAATTCCCCTTGTAAATAGGTAGCTTTCTAGTGGAAATGGTACTAAACTAAAGAAATAAAGAGAAGTTCCTGGTGGACTTGGTTTAAGTAAAGCTAGACAATATTTTGATGTTGAGCAAGACTCTAAAATTAGCACGAAGAAAAACTTGTCTGCTCCCCGTCAGTCAAATAATAGCTTTACAGATAGAGGAGAAACATGCCAACAAGATGGGGCTCTATCTATAAAATATTTTGAACCATCTTTTCTAAAGGCTAGATTACATGGGCCAACAGGTATAGTCACAATTTATTTTATTCTATGCAATGTAGCTCAATTAAGCTCAATGTTCATCCTTTGTTTATGTGTCGGGTATTTAATCTTTTTTGATGATGGTTTACTATGGCTATTGTGTAGTTCCATGTTGGCATAGTATTGATGATGGCTTGGTAAAAAGTAGTAGAACTATAGACAAACATGCAAACCATGTTGGTTATGTCTTAGATGAATGGTAGGTTATCTTTTTACAAATACAATTGCATCATGGGACTTGGCATAGCAGTCTATTCGTGCATAAAGTGTTTCTATGGACAATAATCAATTATCTATGTCTATGCTATTGTGTTTCCATAATCTTGTGTGGTTTATGCAAGGATGAAGAATATGACCGTGGCAGAAGGAAAAAGGTTAAACAAGTATAGGATGAAGATGACATAGACGACTCTTATGGAAAATATTCCAATTGACAAAGCAATCCTTTTCAATCACTTTCAAATAGAAAAGCCAAGGTTGCTGGTAAAGGGAATTCATTCACGAGAACAAATCAAGAGAAATTGCAACACAATGCAAGATAGAGTTTTTTGTCAAGCTCAATGCCAAACCAATGTTGGGGCAAAACCTATAAAATAGAGGAAAAATCACATTGCTGGAAACCATTCAAAAAACATGGCAAACACTGCAGAAAGTTGATAATGAAGTCAAAATATCATGAAAAGATGCATTACTTCAAACTTTTTCAATGATTCAGCATTAGATCCATGCAGCCAATATTTCCTTATACTTTCAAAATTCATAAAATAAATGTGAGAAATGGAGATATATTTCTACTTGTCAAACTTGCAAATATGTTTGTGGCTGGAGTAGCAAGCTGAATGCAGAACTGTCAAACAACAAAATGTGGTCAACAGGTTAAAATCATCATTTGAAACATTAGGCTTTGTACCTAGTTTTCACAATGAACTAGCATTGCGACGGGGTCACTGTGGTGGCAATAGCAGTTGGCATCAACTCCACAACGATGACAGCTGGCGTCGCCGCCATAGCGACCCCATCACACTGCTTGCGGCCCACCACAACCATTGCGATGGCCATTGGCATCACCGCCATAGCGACCCCGTCGCACTGCTTGTGGGGGACATCGCAATTGTGACGTTCGCAACAAGCATGGTGACGACCGCTGGCATCGCCGCCATAGTGACCCCGTCGCACTACTTGTGGGGATGTTGCAATTACAACATTCGCAACAAGCATGGCAATGGCAGTTGGCGTTGTTGCCACCGTGACCCCAACGCAATGCTTGTGGCGGACGTCGCAATTGCGATGTCTGGCACAAGCATTACAATGGGGTTTGTGTCAGAATTAAGTGGTTGCATAGCAATGGATAGGCATCGTAATTGTGATGGCATAGGATAGACGTCATAATTTGTGACAAAAAAAATGATGTCTATTACTGTCGTAGTGATGACACATTGCGGTCGTAATTGCGACACCTAGCCGTCGCAAATCGATGCCAAATGTATTAGTGATATGAAAATTCATTCCAAAAATCATAAGCATTGAATATCACAAGCCCACCACTTTTGAGAGCTTTTAAATTTAGTTCATTTAAATTTTATTAGTTTGAAATACTAAGCATGGATTATATAATCTAATGTAAAAGCCAAAAGGTATTAATGGCAACCAACATCATAAGACAATCTATTTATCCTTTCAATTAAATGATAAATTGGTCTCAGATCTTAGTGTTCGTTGTTAATAAAACTGAAGGACATGAGTCCTATCTCTAACCAATATACTCCTAAATTTGATGATAAGATTTTGATCAAGAAGCAAAAATAGCATTACAACATATTAAGTCAAAAAAATCTTAATGCTGAATGACCATTCATATAAAATTTTGATTTTTTGGTAAACCAATTATTGATAGTAGATGGTTATCCCCAAAAGGGGCTTCAAGTGTGTGATGCACTTGCTCATGTATGGTAGAAGAAAGTGGCATTATATGTTAACCCTTCATATTATACCATGTTTATCTTTACAAAGATA
Organism: Cupressus sempervirens; assembly: GCA_028749045.1. Classification (NCBI taxonomy): domain Eukaryota; kingdom Viridiplantae; phylum Streptophyta; class Pinopsida; order Cupressales; family Cupressaceae; genus Cupressus; species Cupressus sempervirens. Next base: position 599,049,430 of record CM053785.1, on the reverse strand, counting down.
CCATCTTTATTGGCCAAAAACTCTTAAAGATAGTGCTATGCCTAATTCAAATGCTAGTAGAGGCATAAGAGCCCTTGATGAAGGCATGTAATGAGACAACTAATAAGGGAAATGACGAGAATAAAGAAGCATAAAATAACATAGATGAATATGATTTATGGAAGGTGTATGCAACCCTTGAAGAAAAGTGGAGAAGAAACAATGGACTTGAACAAACATAGGTAATGGTACTAGAAGAAGAGGAAAAACTAAAAGATGTAGATGAGGAGGATTGGGCACTTGAAGCAATGAGAGTTTAACTTAAAACCACATTATTTGATATTAGAATTATAAGTATGGTTCTTAGTAGAGGTGTTTGTTCCCCACATGCATTGTTGTGTCTCACCATTATTATTTGGACTATTTACATTGGAAACCTTAAAGATCATTCAAAATTTATTTATGGCAAGTTTAATAAGGCTTTGAAAGGATAAAGAAAATGATCAGTGATGTGAGGGGTAGGTAGTAATGTACCCATGACCATGATTTGATAGTTGATCATGGTACCAACATATTCCATTATGGCTTCTGAGGTTCAACATCAACACCGACAATATGAAATGGAGTAAAATGGAAAATCTCCATTATCCATGTCTAAGAAATATAATGGATCTCCTTAAAAGCACAAGAATAGGTAAGTGAATCATTATACCATAGTAGTGTGTTAGTATTGGTGGACACCAATTTTTTATAACCTATTTAGGCTCAGCTCTGAGTTAGTACTCTTCCCATGGGAAATTTTTTCCCTTGTAGATTTGCATCAATAAAAGGGTTTCATGTCTAGGATTTCTTATTATAGTAGCTTATCACGTGTAATGTATTATTATTGTCTAAAGTTTCCTTCTCTCTATGTGTCCTATCTAACCTTGTCAATAGTCCTTTTGTTATATTCTCTCTACTTGTTGGTTTTACCCCTCACTATGAATCTCTCTCTCTCATTAACCTATTGATTTTATCTGTTCATTATGCTGAGTGGCCTATCAAACATGCTAATTTTGGTCATAGTTCAATTGTCCTTAAACATGTCATGTAACACAATTGGACTTATTCCTTAGTCAAACATTGTCATCCAAAAGCATCACAGTTTCATATTATTGGTAACTCTATTTGTGAAGAATACTATAGAAGCACTTATGCTAGTTCAAGTTACAACCAACTCCCATAACAATAATGTACACTAGAAGGCCACTATTTAGAGTGAGTCTACTTGTTAAAGCATCCATCATTAGTATATGCAGGATAAGATAGGTGTAAACCACCATGGTTGGGTATTGCAGATGATGAGTACAATCTCCTAGGATGACATAGATATTAAAACAATGATTTATATTATAAATATTAAGATACATTTGATAACACTACACTTACATTGATCATTACAGTTATAAAGCATACTATTTCTATTGCCATTGGTACTTTGCATCCAGAAGTGATATCCTACAATAATAGATGCAACAAAAAGAAGAGTCAGGAGGCAGGTTTCATGAATGGTTAAGATGTATGATTTCAAAATTATAGTAGAATATTTTATTTTAGACAAGATTGATATAAACTTAGTTCTATTCATAGTACCTCTCCAATATGGGATAGTATTGTGCAGATATATGGTAAAAAAACTAAGACCTATAACAAAATGTCATAGTAAATATCCAAATCTAAATTTCTCTCAGCCTTGAGATCATGCAAATTGTCTAATGAAATTATTTGGAAGTAACTGGGATTGTCAATTGTAAATAACTAAGGGATATTACAATCACATTTCATCTATTGGTCATCTATTTATCACATAATTCCATGAAAAATTTTGTGAGTAAAGATCTTAAATAGAAATAAGTCTATTGCAAATGAAAATTTGAGAACTATATCTCAACATTCCAGTCTAACAGGCTGTTGCTCTAGGAAAATTCAAATAATGAGATTTGACGAATATTTAGGCCAGCCTTAAACATCACACACTAAGGAAGAAATTAAGCCTGGAAAAGTAAGTCAAACTTTGATTATTTAACACTTTTGCACTAGGAATCAAGCCTTAGCGTGTGATGTTTAAGCCGTTCGGAATATTTATACAGATTTATACTACAGAGAGGATCCAACAACCAATAAAGCTAACTTTGCACCCCTTACAACTTTTATCTGGTAAGTTGAATGAACTTAAAATTTTAGAGCATCTTACTTGGCAAATGAAGTGGTTAAAGCTATGTTTGGCATCCAGGTCATCAAAGATCTGGACATATCAGCTACGTTTTGTTTGTGGGTTATTCAAAACTATAAGGAGAAAAGATTAGCCTGGAACATGTACATCATGTCTCTTGTTTGCGCCTTACATGTAACAACATAATTGGTTGTTTTTTTTATATGAGTCAAGAAAATGAACAATTTTACCAATTTAGTACGTGGAAAAAACAAATATTAGGTGAAAGTCAAAATAATGGTGTCCTTTCGTGCCCAATATACCCATGAATATTGGACCCAGCGCAAGTATCAGGTCCTCTCAATTAATATAATTTCAGATAACATTTGATGATCATAAAATATTTACAATCCAAGCATGGAGTACCATGAGGCCTGCTAAACTGTGGGTCTGTCCACTCTATGTGTGAACTTAGAATAAGAGCAACACCAATCTGACAAAAAAGTAGAAAATCTAAGAAACAGGGAATTGTGTGCCTTGTTCGAGGAAAAAAGAAGGAAAAAATCCATGGACTAAAAAGAAGTGCTGGTCTAAAATACTTAATGAACTCAACCTGGACAAAGTATAGTCCAGCATTTGGTGCTCAAACTTTTAGACGAGCTTTTATGTTGGCAGCGCATTCTCTCAACATAGTAGTGTATAATCAGGAGTTTGGAAGCTAATTTAATAATACCTTTAAATCAACTTAGGTCCGGTTCTTTGCATGTTCAAATGCACGCAGCTTGACGTCCCGCCACCTTAAAAAAAGGAATAGCTATGTTAGGCAAATTGTCATAAATGGATATAGCAATATTCAATGAGCACTTGAAATTTTTTGGACAAGGTAAAGTTGGATATGGCAAAATGTCCTGATAAAAATATTTTGCCAAATACTTCCGCAGGAAGAGGAGGTTGTGGATGCTAGACGTTGGCTTGGCTACGCTCAAAATCATCCATTGCAGAAAAGACAATGGTGAATATGATGTTATCTAATATTCAGATTACTTCACCCAAACGCTAAAGCTATTCAGGCTCACACTCCTGTTCTACATCCATTCGAAGTGGGGAAAAATTATAAGTAATCTAATCTATCCTATGCAGAAGTATGGAATTCAGCTTATTTATTTCTGCATAAAATTAATCAGCCCCAATCTGTGTCTCCAGTTTTGTCAGATTTGAATGAAGAGGAGGATACTATCCGACGAACATAAGAGTCTAAATTTAGTCATAAGGTCTCATAAGAAAAAATGATAATACGTTTCATAATTTTATTTACTTTTAAGTACAAACCACTCTTGCATGTGTTTGCACAGGTTTTCACTTTTGGTTTCTTGTTGGCACGACGGTGTGCTCCATAATTGATTCCCATATTTTATTCAAAAATACACATAAATTATAAGGCAACTATTTATGGCCTAAGAAACTTAAATTCCTTCATTCATCTCATCGTTAACAAGAAGCTTGTGCTTAGGATAAGAATGCATAAACGTTAAACTAATTCCAAATACAAACCACATATGATAAAACTACAAGTTTGTGCAAACTGTCATCTTCAGATACTGAAACCTTGTTTATTTTCTCCTTCAGTGTGACGACATATTTTTAAAATAAAGCCATTTAGTTTGGGAGCAAAAAAAATCTTCAAATTTTTAATTTTATGCATATATCATAACATAACTCTATTTAAATAGCTAAAGAAATGGATAAATTATTAGGTGACTTTCAAGAAATAATAATAGAAACTAAAACAACTACTGACTGAATAAATATTAAATGTCTCAATATGGATTTCATTTTTTTACCTGCAAATAACATTAGGAAGCATGAAGGGAAAATAAGAATCTCAAAATTATGCCTGTGAAGAGAACTATTTTACATGCGCCCAAAAGTAAGAGTTTTGAATGATTAATCTTTCTACATGAATTTCTGAATATGCATCTAGTCATTGCATTCAACTCTACCAATCAAATTAACTGGGACATTCATTTACTTCCATGACAAAATGGCAGTATAATCACTTTCTAATTTTTCACATAAAATCATATGAGTTTGGGATCATCTATAACTCAATAAACTTTTGATTATCTATAGCAATCATGTCTAGGATTTTAAGATATAGAAAACACTCACTAAATAAGGTTACTGCATATGAAGAGAAAAATTCTCCTAAATGAATAGAATTATCCTTATTATAATGATATTGTTTAGTCTTAGTTGTTTCTCTACAATAATGTCGATACTCAACTAAAGTTAAGTTAACATGCAACCTAGAAGACACACTTTTCTAGAATACCATTAATCATTCCATTTTCTTTGCTATATTATACATGTTTTATCCACTTTCAAAATTAATAGCATTCAAAACCTTTAATAGACAAACTGAAAAAAATATCAAAACAAAATGAAGATATTAGTAGGAAACAAGAACTAATTTTTTTGATATATCTAGTGTCTAGAATATTAGCATTCCCCCAAATCATAGCTTGACCGACATTGCACCAAAAAAAAAATACAAATAAAATAAAGGGATTTTAGATGTAGATATATACCAAAACATCATTTTGAACACAGTGATCGAAAGCAAGAACAACATAAACATGCTTGATGAATTCCAATGCACTATCGCCCATTGGTAGGTAGGATCTTGCCAATTTTGGGAACTCATTGGAACTAACTTCTATGGTAGCATCCTCTCTTTTTATCTCAACTATAATGTGATGCTGTGTGTCATAGAAAATTTTGAGAGTATGAAGCAATTTGCAAGAATAATGCAAATCTTTACTATAAAATGAAGTTCTCTACCATCCCCTTGGTATTATTTGAAGCACCCATATTTTCTTATTTAATACTATAATAAAAACAAGTGTCAATAAAACTAATCAGATTTCCACAATCCATTAGAAATACATTCCATTTTTTTGGAATTTGATTATATAAGAATTTAGAAAATCAAAAGAGTGCAAGAGAATACAAAAATGAGTTACAATTTGACATCAAATACCTATTCCTTGAGGAATGACACTTCTTTTGATTCAACATCAGCTATTGTTGCAATTGTAATAGATGGTGTGCAAAAACTTACATCCATTGCAACAGCCTACAAATCAATGTGTTCTTGTGAATGCTTCCATGGAAGGTATATAAACTTAGAAACTATGATAACATTTGAATAATCATGCATCTAAGAAGTAGTGTGTTTTTCAAACTTTTAATACAATGTGATATAACATTAATTAATGGACAGAGGTGTGATTACCTATCGATCTATAATTTTTGCAAATAAAAATCCAAAAAATGTAAAGGCATTTGGAAGGGAGTTCCAAATGCTAAGCTAGAAGAATCTCATGTCTAACAATGAGACTACTAGAAATCCATTTTTTGTTAATAACAACTAAGAAACACAATAAGAAGTAGATTCATGTCCCTTTATTGACAGAAGAAGTAGAAGATAACATAATGTTTTCAATGCCACACAATTCTCAAACCTATGGAGAAAAAATGACTTTGTGAAAGCTTTCAACAAAGGAAGATGTTGAATGTTAATAGCTTGAATGCCTATTTACTTGGACACATCAACTGAGGTATTTAGTATTGTCTTCTCTATGAAGTTCAACAAGTTGGCCCAATTCATGCTTTACATTACATAAAATGTTTGAGACTAAATGGAAGAAGATTGAAAGATTGTATTTAGAGAGCCAATCAAAGAGTTGATAAACCCAATGCACTTAGATGTTTCCATTTTCTACTAAAAAATATGAGACTTTATTATTTTACCTGAACTACATTTGGTTACACCATTTTCCAAAGATCCCATTGGGCATAGGCTAGGAATACTTTGTCAAAGGTTAAGGAGACATTTTTGTGTATTCTGCTACCATGTCACTGTGCTCATAGTAACCCATAATAAAAGGCATCTTGAGGTTTACAGTTCCTACTTTAGAGAATGATTAACGCATAAATAACATTAAGATTATTGAAACAAATAACTATAAGATTACCTCACAAAATTCCAACTATTATGTTATAGAAAGAAAAATAAACAAAAATCTACAATCTAGGTTAAAATTGTGATGTAACATGTTCACCTTGATGAAGATGTTTATAGAGCTACTTCTTTGAATGCTTGTATCATGATGAGAAAACATTATTCTCATGTGAAAACATTATTCTCATTATTGATCATTCAAACACTTGTTTGCAATTATTTTATTATTTCTTTATGACTGGAAGATTGACAGTATTCCTATTATGACCTACAACCACTTCTTTATTTACTACTAGGTTTTGGATGTTTGTGAAATTGATTATGATGCAAGTGTTGAACCCTTGGTATTTGGTCTTTGATTATTGTCACTGATGTCAATAATGAAATTATAATGAGCATACAATGTTATTAACATGTGTAATTATCCTATTTGATGTCCTTCAATATTTTTCAAAACATATTCAAGACAAACACTTAAGTCTCATACAATTAACATTTAATGTTCACATTGGTTTAGAAAATGGTTATACAAAAATAGTTTTGGTCTATGAGAAAGTCGATAAGGTTATTTATTAGATAGGTCCAAACTATCATACCTTTTTGGAAAGGCCTCTAAGTTAGCTAAAATGGGTCTTTGTATTTTTTGCATAATACATATATGGAAAGAGAGAAAAATTGTTTATGAGAAACAATTACCAAATTGTTATGACAGTTTTAGTAGGTTTGAGTGATTTTGGTCTAATGGAAGTTTGGGGTATGTACTTGCTTCCAAAATTTTGACTTTCTTGGTTTATGAGTAGAGAATACATTCCTCTAAAAAATCCAATAGGTGGTTTTGATAGAAATTGCAAGATTTGTGTGAAATTCTTGTAGACCAAACAATTTGTAGGCAGATTTTTAATAGCAAAAAAGAGGGTCATGATTTATATTTCTTATTTCATATTTTTGATATGATTTTTATTGCAAAATTTTATCAGAGGTAGAAGAAGGGTTATAGATTGCTTCTTCATTCATTCATGTTAGTATTTGATCAGATCTTTTAATGGAAAAAGAAAATATATGTGGGTATTGGATGTTTTGAGGAGAATAGAAGTATATCCTGCATTATGTTTTCAACATGAAATTGAAACTAGTGATTCATGATTTGTGTTGTAACAAATATGATCCTCTATTTTTATATCTCATTTTTTCATTTTGGAAGTTGTAGCTTCTTGTATAATGAAGTTGGTGCTTTAGGTGTAAGGGATTGGTGTTCCTTGAAATTGGTATTTTTAAAACAGGGTGTTGGTGCTTCTTGGAGTTGTAGCTCTAATAGATTTTCCCAAGGGGCCAATAAAGTTTTAGATTCAAAGTGGTTTCTTTCCCTAATGGGTATTCCACATTAAAATATTGTGTCATTTTTTTATTTATTAACTATCTTGCTCATGTGTTAAATTTTTATAACTTGTAATTGTTTCAAGTTTTGAAAAGTATTTTAAACCACTGATTCACCCCCCCACCCAGTAGTGTTTTTATTCCATGAAGTGGTATTAGAGAAAGGTTCCCTACAATCAAGTTTAACAACTTTGGGTAGATTTTGGTTGAGGGGGATACTTATCTTTTATGGCTCAAGATAGTTCTTCAAAGGTTCCTATTTTTGATGGATCAAATTATGCTTTTTGGGTAGTAATGATGCAAACATATTTGTTATCTATTAGTGTTGATGTTTGGGCTTTAGTTGTCAATGGTTATAAAGTTTCTAATACTTTACCTATAGATACTAATGAAAAGAGGAATTATGAAATTGATAATGAAAGCTAAATTTTCTATACTTAACAGTTTATCTAAAGATGTTTTTGTTATGGTAATACATTGCAGTTATTCTAAAGAAGTATGGGACAAATTGAAAAACACATATCATGGTAATCATAGAGTTAAAGAAGCCAAGTTACAACATTTGAAATCAATATTTGAAGGCCTTAAGATGGGTAATGATGAAAAGGTAGAAGATTATCTCCTTGAGATAGATGAAATTTTAAATGGCATAAGAGGACATGGGGAAAAAATTGTTGATATTGATGTTGCAAAGAAGGTTTTGAGATCTCTTCCTAATAAATTTGATTCTAAGACATGTTCTATAAAAGAAGCTAGAGATATTAACAAGTATACAATGGAAGATATTCATGGAGCATTTGTAGCTTATAAAATGAGAAAGTTTGGCAAAAAGGAATCCACAAGCAAAGAAGTAGCATTCAAGGTGGAAAAGAAAGTGAAGCAAGTCTCTTCAGAAATAGAAGATCTTGATGTTATTGAAGTTCATTTATCTAGGAAATTAAATGAAGGAGCAAGTAAATAAAAACGTAAAATTCCTTTCTGTAGACACCTAAATTTGATTACACCGCTTTGGTAATCCTATTTAGCTATCTCTAAAAGCATCATTAATTAAATTCCTATCTAATTAATCCTTTTCCATCTCCTAGCTGATTAATTTAATTAATCATCTATAGTCCTAATTGATAAATCAATTAATCCTATTCTCCTATCTAATTCCAAATTCCAAATTTATTAAAATCACTTTAAAAAATAAAACCCTCAAATCTAATAGCCCCTAAAACTATCCTAAATCCTCCATTTAGCCTAATCCACCCCATCCACCCATACTAACCTAGCTTAGCCACTAACTCACCCACCCTCATGAATGCCATCCACTTGCACATCTCTAACATCCGTAATCTAATCCTAAACCAAGCCTAATCCCCCCCCAACCTTGTCACATTTCCTAAGTGAGCTTAAGACTTTCCTAAGCCAAATCAAAGTCTCCTCCCTCAAAATATCCCAACCACAAAACTTTATCCCAACCACAAAGCCTTCAATGCTCTTACATGCCCTTAAAAGCTCTTACAAGCCATTATGAGGGCCATTTAAGACCTTGAGCCTCATTTTTTGACTCATCCTTGCCCTTTCCTCTATCCACTCACCCTGTGACATGTGTCACTCTCTGATTGGTTGTAAAGAAGCACAATCCATGTGCTCTCCTCTCATACAATTTGAGCCCTCCATAAGCTTCTATCTCTCCGTGCATCTTAACCCTCAATCCCTCAAGCCCTTGGCCTATAAATTAGATCCCCTCCCAAGCCATTTTATCACAATCCTTGAGCTAAAGTTATAATGCTAGTTTGAGAAGCCAAATCCATATCAAAGCCATCATCCACACCAAAAATCCCAAATCCATTGAAGCTATTTTGCAACTTGAGCATATATCCCAAATCTACATAATAGACTCATCCCTAAATCAAGTGACCATCCTCATTGGGAGAGCCATTCCATGGCTCATATTCTCATTTGAGGGTTTCACTTTGTCTATCTCATATGTTATAATTTTTATGCTAGTTAATGCTTTTGTTTTTGAATAGATTATTATTACTTGCTATCATATTTTTTCATATACATTTTGGCACTCCCGGTGGGACCCCGCAAGGGTCATTTTGATCTCCATTTTGTTAGTTTCACATACTTTTTCATATTTTTACTAACCATGGGAAACTAACATTTTGTGCTTTAAATTTTGTGTCTTTGTCTTGTGGTTTTTGCTTGCAGGGTACTATTGACCACTGCATGAATGCACATACAACCCTATAAGTGGTTTTGACCCAGTCAACCTTAAGAAATAAAACTTTTTTTGCATCCCCGCGACCCTAGGAACGTGATCTTGTGATGCAGGAACGTTGCTACTCTCCAGCGAGAATGCAAACCCGCGACCAGAGTTTGCACTTCATCACAAATCAACCTTTGCCACGTATCCTGCACTTGGCTCTGCATCCCTGCTGACTAATTCTCCAGCGAGATCGTCATTCCCGCTTGCGAGAACATGCTTGAGAATAATGATATTTTCATTCTTGCTTGCGAGAACACGAACTATATTCTTTTCATCTGTAATCATTAATTTTCTTGCGAAACTGTCATTCCTGCGTTGTGGGAACGTTGTAAAAAAAATAAACCAGTGGGATCGCTCTGTTCAAAAAGAGCTCCCTGGTTTTTTATTTTAAGTTTTCACCAATATTTCCTATCATTCCCATGATCTAGATTCATGGCGGGATTGTCATTCCTGCGAATAGGAACTCTAGCGGGATTGCCTTGCCTTTCTAACCAAAACTTTACTTCACATTTTTCATGTTCCCGCTGACAGCTCTCGCATTCCCACGACTGCGGGAATGCGTTCTTAACCCATGGATTCGCTTTGATAGTTGCTTGGTTCAATTTTTTAACATTTTCTAGTGCATGTTTTTATTCTAACTAGTTTTCTGTAGGTTTTCTCATCATATCTTTATGCTCATTATCACATCATAATAATAATCATATTTATTTAAAAAAAGAAAAAAGAAAAAAAGAGTATGAATCAAAATTTGACTTTTAGTGGTTCTGTACGATATAGACCATTCCAAGCATTTTTATGCATATCAAAAAGAACAAAAAAAGTTACAATTTTTTTCCCCATAGTTAAGCTTTCATTTTGAAAGATTTTGGGTGACTAATCAAATTTCTTTTTGTCGCATTGCAGGTTGGAGAAACAAACCTAATCATGTTTTTTGCAAGTTTTTCTTAGAATGAACTTGCATGTTTAAACACATCTTTCATTGAATGAATGTAGCTCAAATCACTCTTGAATGCCATGGATTAAAATCTAAGTTTTTTTTTCTTGGAATGCATGCTTAAAACAAACAAACACAATCTTGAATGCAAAAGGGTCAATTAATCATTACAATACATCACACTTCACCTTTTGGGGCATAAAAAGAATCCACATTTTATAAATTTCCTAAGTTACAAAAATTAATTAAAGACGCTTTGAGTGAGTTTGTAGTTGGACTCACCCTCTTTAGTCACCCATCAATTTAACCATTGGTTGCAATCTCAACACCATCTATGGGGATGGGTCTACCTAAGAGGGTGTTAAGTGCTCCACACAAGTCAAACTCCACTCACTTGGGTTTTTAGTAGTTTTTCTAAGTTAGAAAATCTCTTGAATGAGCATTATTCTCGCTAACACTTCATTTGGGCATAGAAAAAATTGAACAAATCTTAACGTGGTGGGCCTCTGGGCACACGCTTGACAATCGAGTTTCACACATCTTTGTTTTGGGCTTAAAACAAAATCACACCAACTCTTGAATGCCTTAAAGGAAATTAATCGATACTTGACGTGGAGGGCTTTCGGGCGTGCGAGTTTACTTTCTTGTTGACCCTAACTCTTCTTCTTATTCGCATTCTTCAATCGATTTTGCTTTGTTCGTGCATTTAAAAGTTGGAATTGAACATTTGAATCTTAAACATGAGTGCTTAAAAAGTTTAGATCAGCACACATAAGAGTCAATTGGTAAAAGAACAAACATGTTTTTTAGCCCAAGATCATCCAAGTCTTCTCTCCCCTTGTCATCTTTCAAGGCCATCTTAGGTGCATAAGATTATGATCCAAAATCTTGTTTAAGTTTTAGGAGGCCTACTTGGGGATTTCATCACCCCTTGGGACAACCTCAACTCCAACATTTCAGTGGAGTATAAAGATCAAGAGGTGAATCCAAAGACACCTCTCTTGGAATCAAGATTTTGTCACTCAGGCTAAGCCTCAAGAAACTTTATACCCTTGAGAAGTGAAAGAGGAGAAGTGGGTTACCGCTTCTCTCGGCTATGTGACATTGTTTTGGTTTCATCTACGGATTTGGGCCTCACATACCTTGGGTATACCAAGGACTCCCTAGCTAAACCAACTGTCAGCCTTGCAGACAACCATCTAGGGTGTTAATGTGTTTGAAGTGACTGATTGAAACATTTGTAAAATATACACACTCCTTGGCGCAAGTATCACATTCTGAGAATGAAAAACTTCTATCTGGTTATTCCTATCTATTGCTTGATTTTTTCTTTGTTGAATGAATGTTTTCCAAACTTGGTCGATCCTAGCTTAGGGCACACTTAGCATAGTCACTGCCTATTCCAAAAGTTGAACAAGTTGAAGCAAAACAATCGAGATCTCTCAAATCCAAGCAGATTTAGGAATTTATGTTAGAACAACCCAAACCCAAATAGAAGTTTCACAAAGCCAAACTCAAGCCATCTTAGGTATACCAAGAAATTGCAGCTAAGAAGAAGGAAGTAACACCAAGCCCTCTAATTGCCAAACTCCACAAAGCAGAAGACAAAGCTGCCGACGAAGCCCTTCAAGAAGCCTGGTTAGATCGCACTATCAAATATAGCCAACATCCAGGAGTTAACCTTGCTTATGCATTACCAACTAGGCATGATTTCTATGATTAAACCCCCTTGTTTCTCCACATCTTCTTGCATAAGCTCCCCTTTAGATTCATCCTTGTAAGTAATCCAACCATCTTTAGTGCTCCCCTTAAGCATTTTAGCTCATCCATCTCATTTAGAACCAAACCATCTAGCTAGCAATCCAAAAACTTCACATGCAAGCCTTCAAAATTATTGTCACCTTGCCAAAGGTTTTCCATTCCTACCATCTTGCAAATCCACTAGCCTCACCGAGGTTATCCCTTTGATAGAGCTTTGTCTAGGGTAATCTAGCTTTTTCACTTGTTATCCCTCATCACCTTAAGCTAAAGGTTGGGATCCACAAGTGGTCAATCTTGTGTTCTTCCTAAAGGATCATCAATCTATTCTTAAGTTTACACAATCACCACCAAGCTTGCACATAGGAAAGCAAACCTTTCATGCTTTGGCAACATATCTTTGAAGTTAGAATCCCCAACCCAATCCTCCTTAGGTTTTGTCATATAGCTTTGCCTCAACCTAGGAAACCATTTGCATAGAAAATCCTTCCCCTTTTGCATCCATCAACATTGTTGCATCTCATCCCTAGGAACATTCTGCATTTTCATGCCACCCGTCACTCGCTTAGCCAAGAAGAAGAAGGAAACAATGGAGCCCTATCATTTGGATCAAACAGCTTTGCTCCCCTTGAGCAGTCAACCATCCTTCAGCCCAGAGAATACTATACCATCACCTACTGACATTGAAACTTTCATGAACCAACCAGGAAATGTAGTATTGGTGAACGCCATTATAGACAAGAACAAAGAAACAATCATGGCTAACTTTCAAAAGGACAACATAGGAGCCTTCAACTTTGGAAGACCTCCTCCCTTATCAGATCCATCTCACCCATTGTTTGGACAACTACCACTCCCAATAGGCTCTTATGATTCAAATTATCCTCAATATGTGCCAAAAGAAGAGCCTCAACCCACCCCATATGATCCAATAGACCCAAACATACCAGCCTCCACTCAAGTTGAAATCTCCCTTCCGCAAATCAATCTAGCCACCACCACTCCACCATTGGTCCATACCACTCCATCCCAAACCCCCTTCACCCAAAACACCTCATCATTCACTCCCTTCACTATTGTTGTTGTTGCTCTCCAACCCAGCCTTCCAAATCCACCCATCTCCCAAATCAGTGCTAGTATCTTTGGCCAACCTTAGCAATATACAACTGGGATGCTACCCATGGGGCTAAGTAATCAACCTTTCATCACCCCCAACTTGTTTACCTCAGCTCAGAGCACAATTCTATCATTTCCACTAAGTCCTTGGAGCTCAGTACCATCAGCCACAAATCCACAAGCTACTACCCTCACTCCACAAAGCTATCAAATCCCACAAGCTACTACCAATGTTCTGCCAAACTCTCAAGTGACCCAAGCTCCTGCCACCACTCTACCAAGCTTTCAAATCCAACCACCAGGCTATCAAACACCATTAGTTCCATTTCCAAGCTTTCAATTCCCACCACCTCCACCACCAACTAATCCATTACCTCCTCTTACTAACTATTTTTCTATGCCACTTCTAGGAGGAAATCCACCACCACCAACCACCAATTACTCGGCCTCCTTTGCCATGATACCCTCCCAAATGGGGGCACAACCCACATATATTGGTCAAACTCCTCAAATCCCAAGTCAAGTTCCACAAGCTCTCCGATCCTTTCTCCAAGCTTCACAACCATCTTATACCTTACCTCCACAAAGCAATCCATTTATCCCATAGCTCGCCTACGTTCCTCAATCCCTATCCCAAATCCCATACCAGCAACAAGCCTCGCAACACATGCAACAATATGTGCCCCCTCCACCTCAGCAACCCATCATCCACCATTCAATTGCCCAAGCCATGTATAATCCCTACCAGCCCATACCTCAAAGCCATCCATGTTCCATTGCCCCATCTAGCACATACCTACCTTAGGGCATTCCTACATTGGGGGCACCCCAGCCATCACCCATTAATTCAGAATGGGAAGCCATGAAGATAGCTTTGAAGAACATCCAGGAGGGAAATGATCCAAAAACCTTCAAGTTTGAGAATGTGTGTCCTTACCCATTTGACAGAGCCATTACCATAACACCATTTCCCAAACACTTTGAGATACCCAAGTTTGACAAATTCAGAGGAAAAGGGGACCCTGTCACACATATCAAAGAATTTTACATGCACCGCCAAGAAGTGGCATACGATGATGTCTTTCTCTTGCATTCTTTCTCAAAAGCTTGGCTGGACCAGCTCTTGAATGGTTTTATAGAATCCCCTATGGCACAATTAAAATTTTTGCTAAAATATCTGAGGCATTTGTAGCCCAATATGCCCATCTTGGTTAAACAGAGCTATCAGTAGTTGATCTTGTCCACACTAAGCAAAAAGGTGGAGAAAGCCTTCCTGAATATCTGCAAAGATGGAAAACCCTTACCACCTGCATATCTTGCACCTTGCCAGAGCACCATTTGGTGAAAATGTTTATTGATAATGCCCATCCTAGCTTGGCTCACCACATGACCATGAACTGTTTACATACCTACAAAGATATCAAAGAGAAAGGAATGATCCTTGAGAAAGGACTCATTAAAGATGGTGTGGTCAAGATTTACAAGGAAGCCAACCAAAATCAAACACATTCAAATGACAAGTCTCGATATTGGAACAAAAACAAGAACATTGCAACAGATGGGGTTATCGATACGAGACATGTGAATATTGTTGGTTCTTCCCAAAACCAGTCCAACCCACCTTATCAACCAAACAATCAACAGGCTATCAACTACCAACAGAAGAATAACCAAAGCTATCAAAATCATAATCCAAGAGCCAACTTTCAAGGGTCTAGCAATCAAGCTAATGCCATCAATGTAGCTGCAGGGCAAAAGCCCAAATTCCAACCTGCACCTAGAAATTATACACCCCTTGGTGAACCTTTGGACATCTTTTTTGAGAAATTGACTAAGGAAAACCTCATCAAATTTCCTCCTACCCAGCAAATTGACCCAAGCCAATCAAAGCTGCATGGTACAAAGACAATGAGTACTGCAAATTTCATAGGGTAAAAGGTCACACCACCCTCAGATGCATGAAACTGAAAGATTATGTGCAGGATCTCATTGATCAGAAAGAAATCACCATTGGTGCTCAAACCTCTCCCAATGTAGGCTTACAGATCTATCAAAATGCTTTTCCTCCTCACAACAACCAAAATCCTGGAAAAGCACCTATCCAAACCAACAACAACAACACCAACAACTGCTAGCCAAACCAACAGCATGGGAAGAACAATGACCACACTTCATCCTATATAGAATATGGTAGCCTCATAGGTTGTATATTCGAGAAAGAGCCTTATGTCAATGTTATCAATATTCAAGGACCAAACAATGAGTGTGCAGTCACCACTCGCAAAGCACGATTTAACATCGCAGGCCCACCCACTTCACTAGCACCATCAGCTCCATCAAGAAGCCAGTACAATATCTTGGAACACCTTAGGAACATGCCAGCCCAAATCTTCATTTTAGACCTTCTCCGCACTAGTCCTGTATACAAGAACATCCTTGACAGTGCTCTCATAGAATCTTGTGTCCCTTCAGATATCAATGCTACTAATTTTTGTAATCTTGTTGGACACCTATCCTCCTCATGTGCCCTATTATTCAAACCCACCGACATACTCATGGTCGAGCCAGATCACACCCTCCCACTTTGCATAGCCATCATGGTATCCAATTTTGTCATGAAAAGAGTAATGATAGATAATGGATCAACCTTGAATATTTGTACCCTAAAATTCATAAAACAAGCTGGGTATACTGAGGCAGATATCATCAGTGAAGTTATCACCATCAAAGCTTATGACAACTTGGAAAGAACCACAGAGGGAACTATTTTGTTGCCAATCAAAGTTGGGCTAGTCATCCAAGAAAAACTCTGCCATGTTATTGATCTAAACCTACCATTTAACATCCTCCTTGGTCGCCCATGGATTCATGCCATGAAAGCTATTCCATCCACTTACCATCAGTGCATCAAATTTTTGCATCAAGGCACTGAGGTAACCATCCATGCTGATCCAGAACCCTTTGCTTACTGCAATGTGGTTGAAGCCTCATATACAAACCATTTCCCTGGAATTGATATCGGCACAGCTATCGCCAGCTCATCCCACACTTGTAAAGACCCAAAAACCATCCTCGCCTCCACCCTATCTACCGTGAAGATCAATAACAAAGGCTATGGAGAGTATAGTCTGTCAAATGCATTTGCTGTCAAGGTACTCCCACTTGATCCACACGCCCATGGACGATCAACATATCACAAAGCTAAGGAGATTCCACCTCCTCGATACAAATAGTTTGGCCCAACAACCTTTTTATCCTCAAAAATCCCTCTTTATGAGGAGCTCACTCTAGATATCAACAATTGGTTACATAAGGATGCACCTCCAAGAAATCAAGCACACCTTGATCACTTTAGCCAAAAGTATCCCCAAGAACATAAGCTCATCACTAAAAAATGGAACTATCAAGGTGGTGGTCTAGGACTAGACGAAAGAGGCATGCAATGCCCCATCAACGCACACAAGTGGGAATTGAAGTCATGTCTTGGCTTTGGCATACCCACAATTGGGGGCACCAATGAGAATGGTCACGCTTTTTCGGACATTCATCGCGACCTTGTCGAAATTGAAGACATTCTTGAGGAAGTTGAAAAGAGAGCCTATGATGATATCCCAGACCAAATCTTCCTCGGAGACTCTTTTCTCCAAGAACTATCCATCCATTTCATTGACCTACCACTTGCCCATCCACAACTCACAGATTGGGACCAACCAAGCATCATACACATTGATGAGTTCACATCAGAGGAAGCACTTTTGAGATTCATGGGAGCTAAAACTCCTCACAACCAAACAAAGCCAGATTCTACCTATATCTATAAGCTAGATCCCAAGGGGTATTTTGGAGAAAATCCCCAACCTAGTTTTGATACACCCAAAACTAGAACTAAGGTGAATCTGAGACTAGCCAAGGCAGCAAAGAGAACCCCTCGATAAGAAAATCAAGAGTCACAAGAAGAACATGAGGATTTAGCATTGCCTCCTCAAGATAATCGACTAGAGGTGTCTTCTATTCTAATTGAGGATACTAGAGAAGTCAACATCAGTTCTTTAGCGATCCCCAGACTTGTTCCCATTGTTGCATCCCTATCACAAGACCAAGCTGACCTCCTCTTTGAGGTCTTAAGAGAGAACATTGGCCAATTTGCATGGTCATATCAAGACATGCCAAGACTTGATCCAAAGCTTGTAGTTCATCATCTTGCAATCAATCCAAAGATCAAGCCCGTCAGACAAAAGCTTAGAAAAATGCACCCCAAGGTGGCATTACTAGTCAAAGCTGAATTAGAAAGAATGTTAGTTGCTAAGGTTATCCAACCTATCGACTACTCAGAGTGGATCTCCAACATGGTCCTCATCACTAAACCTTCCAGTGACATCAGAATCTGCACTGATTTCAAAGATCTTAACAAAGCTTGTCCAAAAGATGATTTTTCCTTGCCCAACATAGATATGATTGTAGATCTTACAAGTAGACATGAAATTTTGTCCCTCATGGATGGATTTTTTAGGTATAATCAAATCAAGATTGTAGAAGAGGATCAGCATAAGACAACATTCACTACCCCTTGGGGAACCTTTTGCTACAACATGATGCCTTTTGGCCTAAAGAATGGAGGGGCTACCTATCAAAGAGCTATGACAACCATTTTCCATGATCTTATCCATAGCATTTTGGAGGATTATGTGGATGATATCTCAGTCAAATCTCATACCTTCATGGATAATCTTGTTGACCTAGAGAAAGTCTTTGATAGGTTAGCCAAATATCATCTCATGCTGAATCCCAAGATGTGTGTGTTTGGGGTCACATCTAGCAAGCTTCTAGGCTTTATATTTTCTAAATGAGGTATAGAGATTGACCCCAAGAAGGTTAAGGCTATCTTAGACATGCCTTCTCCCCAGACACTATGACAGCTTTGCTCTCTTCACAAAAAGCTTCAATCTATCCAGCGCTTCATCTCCCAGCTTGCAGATAAGTGTACACCATTTACACATTTACTAAAGAAGGATGAAAACTTCAAGTGGGATCCTTTATGTCAATGCAGCTTCAATTAGCTCAAGCAGTATCTCGCCAATCCCCCTATCTTGGTTCCACTAGTTCCTGGTCATCCCTTGATCTTGTACATATTAGCAACACCTACTACTCTAGCGGCACTTCTAGCACAACTCGATGACTACGACAGAGAAAGAGCCATCTACTACATCAGTAGAACCCTAGTTGGTTATGAACTCAATTATACTCCTATGGAAAAAGCTTGTTTGGCAGTTGTTTTCTCAACTCAAAAGATTTGCCACTACATGCTAAGTCATACCATCCAACTAGTCTCCAAGATCGACCCTCTCAAGTATATGCTCTCCAGAACAACACTTATAGGCCGTTTGGCCAAATGGGTTATGCTCCTTAGTGAATTTGACATCCAGTATGTGGACAGAAAGGCAATCAAAGGGCAGTCTATAGCAGATCACCTAGCTGATGCGCCTTTAGCAGATACATATCCTTTGATCATAGAATTTCTAGATGAACATATTTGTCTAATTGAAGAATAGCCCCCATGGAAACTCTATTTTGATGGCTCATACACATCTCATAGATTAGGGGCAAGAATATTGTTGGTCACACCTCAAGGAGATTACGTTCCAAAAGCCTTCAAGCTACAATTCCCTAGCACCAACAATATAGCTGAATATGAGGCTCTCATAGCAGGATTAAAGATAGCTATAGAATGGAACATCACTAAGTTAGAAATCTTTGGTGATTCTCAGCTCATCATCAAGCAAGCCCTAAATGAATATCAAACCAAAGATGAAAAGCTATTAGCCTACAAAGAGCTAGTTGATCAGCTAACCCAACATTTTACAAAGCTTTAGTTTACACAAGTGCCTCGAATGTAGAACAAAGAAGCAGACACTATGGCTACTATTGTCTCACTCTTGGAAATTCCCCAAGCAGCTACACAGTATGAGTTTTTAGTCAAGCAGCTCCTCACACCTTCCTATGCAAATGATGACTCAAATTGTGTTTGTATCTTGGTTGGTCCCCAATCCCCTTGGTACCATGAGATTTACGCTTACCTTAACGATGGTATCATATCCCCTCACCTCACATGTACCCAATACTAGAACCTCATTCAAAAATCATCCCGCCATGTTATCATAGCCAATACCCTATATCGTTGGGGTTATCATTATACTCTCTCTCAATGTTTAGATGAAAATGAGGTCGCAATGACGTTAAAAGAAGTACACTCTAGACTTTGCGGTGCCCACACGAGTGGTATCATCCTAGCATGAAAAATCCTTAGAGCAGGCTACTATTGGCCTACCATTGAAGAAGACTCCTGTGACTTTGTTAGAAAGTGTCTCTCATGTCAGCAGCACGCAAATCTTGTGCACGCTCCAGCACAAGATCTATAGCCTATTGCACCACCTTGGCCTTTCGCTTGTTGGGGACTTGATCTAGTTGGAACTATCACACCTCTCTCATCTGATGGACATAAATAGAAAATAACTGCTACAGACTATTTCACTAAGTGGGTGGAAGTAGTCCCCTTAGTCTCAGCTACAAGAGTTCAGGTCTCCAAGTTCATCTTGTACCACATTGTTTGCCACTTCGGCATCCCATCCACCATCTTCACCGACCACGAAGGTAGCTTTGAAAATCTCAACATGGAAGAATTATGCACTTCCCTTCGCATCCATCACTACTTTTCTAGCCCATATTTCCCACAAGGTAACAGCCAGGAAGAGGCAACTAACAAAACCCTCCTCAAAATCCTAAAGAAAGTTGTCAATGATTCCAGCCATGATTGGCACCTACAAATAAATCCAGCCCTATGGGCCTATCAAACCTCCTTTTGTACATCCACAGGCACAACTCCATACTCCTTGGTTTATGGTGCCAAAGTGGTACTACCCATAGAGGTTGAACTTCCCTCCTTGCACATATCTTTGCAAGGGCAAATATCAGATGAAGAATATAGAGTAGCCAGACTCACCCAACTAGATCTCTTAGATGAGAAGTGACAACAAGCCTATGATCATCTCACAGTCTATCAAACTCATCTCAAAAGGAATTTCAACAAGAAGGTCCTTCCACAACACTTTCAGTCGGGCGACATGGTCCTCAAAGAAAACATGAAAGTCTAAGCAAATCGAGAAAAGAAAGGCAAGTTTGAACCTACCTAGCTTGGTCCTTATGTTGTCACTACATCCTTTGGCTCCAGAGCCTATCAGCTATCTACATTGGAAGGAGAACTCTTGAATGATCCTACTAACATCATTCATCTCAAGAATTTCTATGCTTGAAGATCCTTGGTATACCCAGCTTTTGAAAAAAACAAAAAACAAATAGTAAAGAGAAATAAGCATGCAATGGTGAAAACTTGGCAATTCAAGTGCCTTGGATAGGTACCTTGGTGAAAACCTAGTAATTCAGGCACCTTGTGTACTAAGACTAATCCATTATCTATCACTATCCTATCCCTCATCCATTCACCCACCATCCCATAAAACACTTGCTTGTTCCCTTGGTGTTCCAACCAAATATCCAAAATCTAATGAAGCTTGTAAATACCTCCTGTACAGCTTGTAAATCTTGTACCTTAGCTTGTAAATCTTGTACCCCAGCTTGTAAATCTTGTATCATCCCTTGTATCATAGCTTGCATATCCAAATCTTGTCCAAAGCTTGTACCATATTTTGGCTTGTATTATATGCCAAATCTTATATCCTAGCTTATATCCTATCACATGCACACAAAGAATCCCATTTTTCTTGAGCTTTTTGCAAACCATCTACCTATCTACCTATCAACTATTACAGACATCCCACCCTTCATGAACATTTCCATCTCACAAAAACAAAAACATGAACAACCTTGTACATTTGTAACATATCTTGGTCCATCAGCTTGTACATCCATGTTAGCTTAGTACCATTGTATCTATCCAGCTTTCGTGTCAGTTCATCCTTGATCAACATATTTCACACATTGCACAAATCTTGGTTAGCTATTCCATTGCATCCTTTAGCTAGATCTCCTATCACCAAATTGTTATCCTTCTTAGTTTAGCTTGCCAGACACATCACTCATCCAGATCCATCAGTTTAGGTGCTCTCTGATAGATCCTTGTAGGATATAGCTTTCCTCATGTCTGATCTTGGTGTGTTAGTACCTCGTCCTACCCATCTTGTTGGAAAATGGTTCTCTTTTGGATTTTTGCTTTCTTTTGATTTGGAATCTTCCCTTTCGGGTCTTGAAATATCTTTTCCAAAAAATCATTTTGTTCCCTCCTCAAGGTTGCCACGATCTTCCATATCATGGTATACTGCGAATGGGGCAATCTGAGCATAAGGTCTTGATTAGGTCTTTTGTTTGTTTTTTGCTTGTGGGTTACCCAGTGTCGGTTCCACACTGCTTCCTCTAGGAATCATGTGTGATGTTGGAGCAATCCTTGTGTGATTATTTTGAGTCAGTTCATTAGTCCTCTAGACAGTTGGTGAAAAGGCCTTGATGTTCTTGGTAACCTTGGCAATTAACCAACAGTCCTATAGCAAATCTAGTGCTCAACTACATGGTGGTACTTCTCTTTAAAGTATCCTCCTACTCAAAAAGCTTCAATGGATTCCCTTCATCTCCATTATCCCCCATCCATATCCAGCATCCATCTGTTCTACCCCAACTTATGCATTAGTATCTCTTTGAATCAATCTTCACTCTTAGCTTTAGGGATCCACAATCCTAGTCTTAGGGATCCACCCATCAACTCAATCCACCAAGCCTCATCTTTTGAGATCCACAATCCTAGTCCTAGGGATCTTCAAAACCCATCTTCCATCACTCTAACTCTTTGAAATCTTGTTACATCAGCTTTATAATCCCCTCATCCATCTCCCTTTCCTAGATTCCTTTTTATAGCGCTCCACTCCTTCATCCTCCCCCCAACCCTAGAACGTCTTTAGCTTGCTTCCTTTTGTGCATCTAACCTCCCTTTATCATTCTCCCATAGTGAGAGTTTGAGCTAATTCAGCCCCTTCTCTTTGCCAATCTGAGTCTCTTTGCTTATCCCAACTTCTTTTACTTTTCAAGAAGCCGTCGAGCCTCATCTTCTCTCCCCACCACCTTCTGGAGGGGGCATCTCTAAGTCTAGTCTCTGCTCTTCTTATCCGAGACTGGGGCAACCTTGTTGCTAAAACATCTTCCTCGTATCATCTCCATTTGAACTTCTTTGAAATAGTGTTGTCTCAATACTATGTCAAAGAGGGGCAAAATGTAGACACCTAAATTTGATTACACCACTTTGGTAATCCTATTTAGCTATCTCTAAAGGCATTATTAAATAAATTTCTATGTAATTAATCCTTTTCCATCCCCTAGCTGATTAATTTAATTAATCATCTATAGTCCTAATTGATAAATCAATTAATCTTATTCTCCTATCTAATTCCAAATTCCAAATTTATTAAAATCACTTTAAAAAATAAAACCCTCAAATCTAATAGCCCCTAAAACTATCCTAAATCCTTCATTTAGCCTAATCCACCCCATCCACCCATACTAACCTAGCTTAGCCACTAACTCACCCACCCTCATGAATGCTATCCACTTGCACATCTCTAACATCCTTAATCTAATCCTAAACCAAGCCTAATCCCCCCCCCTAACCTTGTCACATTCCCTAAGTGATCTTAAGACTTTCCTAAGCCAAATCAAAGTCTCCTCCCTCAAAATATCCCAACCATAAAACTTTATCCCAACCACAAAGCCTTCAATTCTCTTACATGCCCTCAAAAGCTCTTACAAGCCATTATGAGGGACATTTAAGGCCTTGAGCCTCCTTCGTTGACTCATCCTTGCCCTTTCCTCCATCCACTCACTCTGTGACATGTGTCACTCTCTGATTGGTTGTAAGGAAGCACAATCCATGTACTCTCCTCTCATACAATTTGAGCACTCCATAAGCTTTCATCTCTCCTTTCATCTTAACCCTCCATCCCTCAAGCCCTTGGCCTATAAATTAGATCCCCTCCCAAGCCATTTCATCACAATCCTTGAGCTAAAGTTATAATGCTAGTTTGAGAAGCCAAATCCATATCAAAGCCATCATCCACACCAAAAATCCCAAATCCATTGAAGCTATTTTGAAACTTGAGCATATATCCCAAATCTACATAATAGACTCATCCCTAAATCAAGCGATGATCCTCATTGGGAGAGCCATTCCATGGCTCATATTCTCATTTGAGGGTTTCACTTTGTCTATCTCATATGTTATGATTTTTATGCTAGTTAATGCTTTTGTTTTTGAATAGATTAGTATTACTTGATATCATATTTTCTCATATACACTTTCAAATTCTTTAATTGTGGTAAAATAAGACACTTTGCATCTTAATGTCCTTATAATAGTCATGATGAAGTAGATGATGAGAAAGAGAAATCAAGTAAAAAGAAATTCTATATCAAAAAGAAGTTCTTTAAGAAGAATAAGAGTTTGATTTCTGATGTATTAGTTAGTGAATCCACTACTTTTGAATATGATGAAAATGAAGTTTCATTCATGGCTATAGAAACTACTCGTCAAGAATTAGATAGTGATGACGATGTTGAATTTGTTGAGTTTAATTTAGAATGTGAATTTCTTTATGCACTTAAAAAGATCAAGGAATTAGAAAGGAATTTAAGTGTTCAATAAAATAAATTATAAAAATAAAAAGAAAACTTTGAAAAAGAAACTAAAAAATAAGGACTTAAATCAAGAAGTTATAGAATTGAAATTTCAAGTTGAGGAACAAAAGAGAATTGTCTTTGCCACTAAGGAAGACTTAAGTTCTAAAGATTAGGAATGTAAAAGGTTAATGAATGAAGTAGTATCATATAAAATAAAGTTAGAAAAATATGAGAATACTACTTTGGATGATATGTTAAGGAAACAAAGAAGAACTGATGATCTAACAGTTATTGGTTTTGAACTTGGGCAATGTTCTAGTGACAAGAAAGATAAATCTTTGTTTGAGATATTTAAATTTGAAAGTAAGGATACAAATCAGAATTTTACCACTTAAAATGTAGGTAAAAAATGAAAATTTTAATCATATTTATAATAATAAAAATCAGGTTATATCAAGCACTTCATTCATGGGTAAAAGATACTCAAACAGGTTCACTTCTTTCTTTGATGGGTATTGATTCATGTGTCATCAATATGGACATATAATAAGTAATTATAGATACATGTTAAGGAGGTATTCAAAGTTTTATTTTGTTTATTCCTTTCCTAAAATGAATGGTCTAAGATGTTATAAATGTAATCTCTTTGGTCATATTATGAGTAATTGCACAACTAAGTCAATTCAAAATGATCAATCTTATGCCTATCTACAAGTTGATAAAGAATTTGATACTAAAGTGACTAAGATATGGAGGCCTAAGATTAACAAGTCTATGTTTGTTCAAATGGATCTACATTCTAAAGAAAAGGACTTTTGGATAATTGATAGTGGTTGTTCTAGATGCATGATAGGAGATAGAATGAAGTTTGACAAATTGATTAACTACAAAGGTGGAAATGTTAGTTTTGGTGATGATTCTTCAAGGAAAATTAAATATTTGGGTTCTTTAATGCTTAGTGAAAAAATGTCCATTCATGATGTGTATTATGTTGATGGATTAAAGTACAATCTTCTAAGTGTTAGTCA
Organism: Cupressus sempervirens; assembly: GCA_028749045.1. NCBI lineage: Eukaryota > Viridiplantae > Streptophyta > Pinopsida > Cupressales > Cupressaceae > Cupressus > Cupressus sempervirens. The sequence continues at coordinate 599,024,095 of CM053785.1, read as the reverse complement.
AATTTGTGATCATAGATATGAAGTTGTTTTTGATGACCATGGTTGCCAAATCAAATTAAAATCTAGACAGTTGGTTGCATTAGGTAAAATATCTAAAGGGAATGTATACAATTTAAAAGATATCACAAATACTAACAATCATGAATATTTTTTTCTTATGGGATAGGTGAATGAAAGTTGATTATGGCACAAAAGACTTAGACACTTGGATTTTGACAACTTGGTAAAAGTTAGTAAGCATCGGAAAGTAAGAGGTATGCCATGTATAAGTATGCCAATGAATATTATTTATGAAGGGTGTCAACATGGGAAACAAACAAAAGCATCTTTTCCTTCAAAAGAATATTTTTCTACTAAACCATTGCAATTAGTATATACTAATTTATGTGGTTTTACAAGGAAAATGTTGTTAAATGGTGAAAAGTATTTCATGTTTTTTATAGATGATTATACAAAAATGACATGGGTAACATTCTTAAAGCATAAAACTGAGGAATTTAACAAGTTTAAGATTTTTGGGAAAATGGTTGAAAATGAGCCAGACATGAAGATTAAATGCTTACAATTAGATAAAGGTGGTGAGTTCACTTCAGGTGAATTTGTTGATTATTGTGAAACACATGACATCAAATGACAATATGTAGCATCTAGGACACCTCAACAAAATGGATTTGTTCAGTGAAAGAACTAAATAGTGAATGATATGGCAAGAACTATGTTAGATGAATCTAAAGTACCAATTAGGTATTGGAAAGAAGCAGTTTAAACAACAATATATATTTTAAATAGGGCACAACTAAGGGTAAAAAATAACTACACTTCTTATGAGTTATGGTATGAACATCTTTCATCTGTTAAGCATTTTAAAAATTTTGGAAGTAGATGCTTCATTAAGAATTTTGAAGAAAATAGGAAGCTCTAATTCAAGATGTGATGAAGGAATATTTTTAGGATTTCTTCTCAAAGTAAATCTTACAAATGTTTTAATAAAAGGTTGAATAAACTTGTTGAAACTATACATGTGAAAGTGGACGAAGTTGTGCAGGATAAAAATGAAATAAGAAAGGATACTAGTTTCCTACAAGACAATGATAAAGACTTGAAAGAAGCATATAATAAATTTGTTGAAGGTGAAGAAGAGATTAAAGATCAAATAGAAACACTAGAACCCACAGGTACAAAGCCACATGAACAAGATTGAAGAAGTATCATTCAAATCATAGGGATAAAGATGTAGGTATTCAAATGAGAACAATAACTACATCTAATGAATGTGCTAATCTCTGTTTGTTATCTCAAATTGAACTTAAATCATACAAAGAAGCTAGTATGGATGAGTTTTGGGTTAATTCTATGAAAGAGGAACTAAGTGAAATTGAAAAAAATAAAACTTGGGAATTAGCACCTAGACCTAAAAATAAAAATGTAATAAGTGTTCAATGGGTCTTTAGAAATAAACTTGATGAAAATGGAAAGATATCAAGGAACAAGGCTAGATTGGTTTGTAATGGTTATGCATAAATAGATGGTGTGGACTTCAATGAAACTTTTGCATGAGTGGCTAAAATTGAAGTAATTAGAATCTTTCTTGCATATTCAATATTCACGGGCTTTAAAATGTATCAAATGGATGTTAAAACAACATTTCCTAATGGTTATCTTGATGAAGAGGTTTATATGGATCAACCTAAAGGATTTGATAACAAAGACTATCCAAATAATGTCTATAGGTTAAAAAAGGCTCTTTATGGTTTGAAACAAGCTCCAAGGGCTTGGTATTCTAGATTAGATCAATATCTTATTAAAAATGGCTTTAGAAGAGGTGGTGTTGATAGCAATTTGTACATATATGGTACATGTGATGATGTTCTCATTGTTCTTGTTTATGTTGATGATATGGTATTTGGATCCAATGATGATGCCTTAAGTCAAGGTTTTCCAAAGCTTATGCAATTTGAATTTGGAATGTTCATACTTGGGGAACTATCCTATTTTCTTGGGTTGCAAATTTCTCAGTTGGAAAATGGTATATTCTTATCCCAAACTAAGTATGCAAAAGAAATGTTAAAGAAATTTTACATGGAAGATTGTAATCCTATGGTAACACCAATGATAACATGATGTAAACTTACTAAAAATGATGATTCTCCTAATGTTGATCAAACTACTTATAGATCCATGATTGGAAGTTTACTATATCTCATAGCTTTAAGTCCTAATATCATGCATGTTGTATGTTTGGTTGCAAGATTTCAATCTTCACCTAATGAGTAGCATGTTATGGTAGTTAAAAGAATTTTTAGATATATTCAAGGTACTTTGGATTATGGGATTTGGTATCCTAAACATGATGGTTTTAGATTTGTTGCTTATACTAACTCAGATTGGTTAGTTTTTCTAGATGAAAGAAAAAGTACTTCAGGAGCAACATTTTTCTTTGGTTCAAACTTTATCAGATATGAAAGTAATAGTGTCTAAACCAGTTACTATCTATTGTGATAATTAGAGTGCAATCAATATTTCTAAGAATCTAGTTATGCATTCATACACCAAGTACATTAATGTTCATTCTCATTTGATAAGGGAACATGTCTTGAATGGTAATGTTGAATTAGAATTTGTTCCTTCTTTAGATCAGCTTACTGACATATTTATAAAACCTCTCTCAAGAGCCATATTTGAAGGGTTAAGAACAAGATTGGGGTTTTTATCCCTCTCTTCTCTTGCATAAGTTGATAAATGAGTGATAGGTTTCAAGGGGAGCATATTTTGATTATCTTTTTGTTACATTGAAACCTTGGTATATCTCCTTTGTCATTGATGTTAGCTAAGATGAAGATGTCTACATGATGGATATATAGGTATAGGTACACATGGATTTAAATGTATAGATAGATGATAGATAGGTACACATGTATCTATAGGTGGAAGTTGGTATTGACATCAATGCCAAAGGGGGAGTATGTTGAGCCCTTGGTATTTGGTCTTTGATTGTTGTCTTTGATGTCAATAATGAAATTATAATGAGTATGTGATATTATTAACATCATGTAATTATCTTATTTGATGTCCTTCAATATTGTTCAAAACATATTCAAGAAAAACACTTGAGTGTTATACAATTAACACTTAATGTTCACATTGGTTTAGAAAATAGTTATAAAAAAATAGTTTTGGTCTATGAGAAATTTGAAAAAGGTTATTTATTAGATAGACCCAAACTATCATACCTTTATGGAAAGGTCTCTAAGTTAGCTAATATGTTTCTTTGTTAGGTTTTGTATAACTCATGTATATATTTATCAAAAATAGTTACCAAATTGTTATGACAATTTTAGCAATTTTGATCAGCTTTGGTCTAATGGAAGTTTAGTATATGTATATACCTCCAAAATTTCAATTTTTTTGGTTTATAAATAGAGATTACATTCCTCTAGAACATCCAACAAGTGGTTTTGACAAAATTTTCAAGATTTATTTTAAATTCCTCGTAGACCGAACAATTTGCAAGTAGATTTTTAACAAAAAAAAAGAGGGTAATGCTTTATGTTTCTCATTTCATATTTATGATTTGATTTTCATTGCAAAATTTTATTAGAGGTAGAATAAGGGTTATACATTTCTTTTTCATTCATTCATATCAGTATTTGATTATATATTTTAATGGAAAAAGAAAATATATTTCGGTATTGGATGTTTTGAGGAGAATATAAGTATATCTTACAGTATGTTTTCAAAAAGAAGTTGAAACTAGTGATTCATGATTTGTGTTGTAATAAAGACAATATTTTGATTTTATATCTCTCTTTTTTTTAATTTTGGAAGTTGGTGATTCTTGTATTCTTGAAGTTGGTGCTTTAGGTGTAAGGGATTGGTGTTCCTTGAAATTGGTGTTTCTAAAATAGGATGTTGGTGCTTCCTAGAGTTGTAGCTCTAAAAGATTTTCCCAAGAGGTCAAGAAAGTTTCTAGTTCAAAGTGATTTCTTACCCTAAGGGATTTTCCACATCAAAATATCATGTCACTTTTTAATTCATTAACTATCTTGCTCATGTGTTAAATTTTCATAACTTGTAATTGTTTCAAGTTTTGAAAAGTATTTTAAACCATTAATTCACACCCCACCACCCCCCATTGGTGTTTGTATTCCAACAGAAAGAACATTCATGGTATACATGGTATCCTCATAAATTAAAAAGGATTTAATTTTTAAGTTCTATATTTAAGGTGAGTAAATGATGTAGATTGAATATTTTTGTAATAAACACAATTTTTTAAAATAAATATTTACCTTCAGTGCCTTGTGTTAAATTTTTTCCAAATTTGGATGCATCTGTTGGCATATTAAGTGTCCAACATTTCAAATTGTCCAACTTGGGCATTGAATTTTGTTAGACCCACTCACTCTTCATGTTGAACCAAATAAGCCAAAATTATAAATTCTCAGAGTTGTAGCATATGACAACATTTATGTGAGGTTAGGCATCAAAGAAGTCAAAATAATGTTTGTAGCACAAATGGACAATTGATTTTTTTGAGAATGGTAAGAGGACTTGTAAGACCATTAAACAAAAAAAATTTAATGCTAATTCAAATACATCAATGGAGGGAGATCAGGTTGGGTGTGGCATTTATATATGGGTTCTTTCATATTTCTAGAGTAGAGAGTTTTTAGATTTGAAGGTATAAAAGGAAGGAAAGAAGGTGTATGTTTTAGCTTTCTTGTGTAGGTTGCTTCTTATTATTATATTTAGAACCACAAGTGTTTTAGTGAAGCCAATAGGCTTAGAATTGCATACACCCTCATAGTTTTCATTCCTTCTTGAAGTTTATGTAAAGTTGTTGTAGATTAGTTTCACACATGGCTGCTGGAAGAGCTTTCTTCCACCCCCTAAGATGTATTTAGGAGACAAAGACATAACTTTGGTTGGAGAGACAATTCTCAATAGTGTATAGAATGTTTTTTCCTCACCTTCTTAATATTTCATACCTATTTTCTTTCCTATGACTATTTTACATCATTGTAAATGTAGCCAATGGAAAGGAATGAGGATAGGAAATCTAACTTTGTCAAATTAAGATGGAATCAAACAAAACTTGCATCAAAATAAAGAGGATTCACAAATCCTTCACCCTCAATAATAGTGGTTTCATGAGGGTAAGAAAAATGCAACTAAATGAATAATAAACAAACTATAACTACGGGAAAGGTAGGAAAGTAGTGGAGTTTTATTGAAACTCTTCTCTAAAATCTTGATCTATTGTATAATAGAGTGACTTATTTAAGGAAATGACTGAGTTAAACTGATCCACGCCTAAGAGTGACCTTTCAACTTCCTTTTATATAATTTTTTCCCCTTTTGAATATTTAAAATTCTTTTTTGCTCGACAACATTTTTCATTTCAAATTCTAGCAAATTTCATATTTTTGCAACTTGGGGAAATGATGAAGAATGGTCTAAAATTACCCTAGGAAGCATTATTAAGCTAAATCTTATCAAAATTCATTAACACCCCTATTTTACCTATTTGAGGCTAATCAGGACCTATTGGGACCTATAGTACCCTACACCAACAAATGAAACTTAGGAAGTCAAGTACAATAGAATAGACTATGGGGTGGCTTTATCCCTAATACATATTAGAGTACAACATGGATTTTTCTCCAATATATCAATCATATTCTTCTTATAGTCATCCAACATCTCAAATACTAATATTCTCATAGGTGGAACAAAAAAAATTCATTTTATGCTTTACAACTCTAAAATAAGAGAGTAGAGAACAAGAATCATCTCTCCATCATTATTGAAGATTGAAAAGCTTTAGAAATATTTAATTTGGAGGGTCTCTTTCTCACTAAAAAAGGATTCATAGGATTTACAATGCATTTCCTTTGGAGTCGAAACTTTTGAAACTATAATTTACTAAAAATCACATTTGTGGAAATTCCATTTCAGATCTGCTAAGGAACCTATTGAAGTTAGATTTTTTTTTCAAATCTTGACTTGAAAAATATGGAGTTGAACAAAAATTCAATAAATAGTCTTTTCCACATTCTAGTCCAAACAATGTTAAGACTTGAATTATGTATTACAATGTTATAATCACAGTCTAAAACCCACCAAAAGGTGACAAAGTACATTACTCTTATTGCTCTTAAGGATATAAGGCTTCTAAATCATTTCTTTTTCAGGTCATAGCTTAGGTAGCATAAATCTTGTGGATACTAGACATCATGAGAGAGCAATCAATTTTTTACTCTTTCTCTTATATTCATCAATGTTAGGGCTTTCAGACAAATGAGGGCACCATGTCAACTTAATATTAATTTTGTCTACTTTAAAATATTTGGCCCTCCAATCAATATATAGACCACTAAAAAGGCATAAAAGGTTTAAAATATGTCATTTGGACTTGAATATTAATATATATTTAGTGGTGTATTTTGCTATGTTACTTTAATATTAGCATATTAGTGTATGAAATTATTTTCTGCTGCATATACAGACAAATAAAATTATTTTTTGCTAAGAGCATATGTTTTTGTATGGAAGTATCCAAAAAAAATTCAAACCCACCCCAAAAAAAATTGAATGAATTCAAAACCTGAATCCAAATTGGCAACTACATATATTATACATAATATACATGAAACTTTCCAATATAATTATATAAGTTAGACCAACATGTGGTGTTAAATGAGTAAAGAAAAAGAGAAGGAAAAAAAACAAGGCAATAGGCCATGACCCTTGACTTGAAATTTCATGGTTACCAAGAAATCCTTTTATTAATAATTTTCATAATCATGACTAATTAGAGGATATTTTGGTTAGAGTAAATGATCTTGTAGACTACTGAAAATTCTAGGCAAAAATAATAACTAGTACAAAGCCCTATCAAACTATCTACAAGAAATGATGCAAATATTCTAATTGCAAACACATGGAATGTAACACCCTGCCATGTGACCTAAAAGAAATTAGCCTAAAGCTTCACTAAGTTTGCCAAACATTTTTTTTAAAGATAACATACACAATAACAATAGAATAGTGGAAGCAATTAATATGCACTCTTACATCAACAACACATAAACAGATTACAACTCTTAAGGGTCCCTTGAAGATGAATCACATTTAATTTTAATTAATACTAAAACCAATATATAACACATCCAAATTAAAGAATAACTCCAAGTACAAATTCCATTTAAATAAAATACAATTATATATGATGCCACTTGGCAATAAACAGAATGCACAATCATCCACTATATAGATCACAGGGTATGAAAGACTAAAATAATATACATCATGAAATAGATTACATCATCTCATAAGATCTATGAAATCAAATATAATACACTTAGATCATAACCATCTATCACATAAATAGAATATCAGATAGAAAGGAACATCCACACTGTTGGTGTAAATAAGTATTTACTATTTACACTTTACTTAAGTTTACTTAGGTTAATGCATTATTTAATTATTTATTAGTTAACCACCTAGGAGTATGCATACTCTTGTGAGTTGTCATGTTGACAACATAGGAGTTAGCACTCTAATTATGCACATGGTGTCTGCAACATAGGAGTTAGCATTTTATTTGAGCTCATGGTGTCTACAACATCTCTACATGTAAGACACTTTGTCATACTTATCCTCTCCTTGATGCATGTATATTTATGCACAATGGAGGATGTGTGCTTAGTTGTCCCACTTATCTCCTAGTTCTTTTTAGATCCATTCTAGATGCATCTTAGAGGCCTTTATATATAGACACTCCTAGTGTGTATGTACACATGTTTTGAAATATTCATTCTCATATTGATCATACTCTCTTGGTCTACTATTGTGCTTGTGCTTGAGTTCCTTGATCTTGTGTAATTTTTCCCTAAGAAAAATTCTTACATGGTATTAGAGCTATACCAAATTCTTACTTGGTATCAGAGCTTGGGGAGATTCTCTTCACATAGTCATTCAAGACCATTCTTTCTTCAAGCACCTCGACCTAAATCTAGAGTATCTGTAGATATTGGGAGGATCTAGAGCCAAAGAGGACCTCACCATTGTGTCTAGAATGTTGATTCGGTGAAAATTGACTATAAATTTGCCAATGTTGGGTGATAGTCAAAATTGAGGCAGCATATTTTTTGCAAATCGGCAACCCAAAGGCCCAATTTGCAGAATTGGTATGATCATTTCAGATCTGTACAATTAATTTTTAGATCTACATTTTTCATTTGCATCTCCTTTTAGATCTACAATTTTTTTCAGATTTGCATTATTTTTGTCATAAAAATTGGCCATCAGGCCTATAGGAGAGATATTTTGGAAGTGAATATTGAAGCTTGTTGGTGCAAATCAAATATTTGCATTACATTCTGAAGGTCAAAAAACTCCGAAATTGATTTTTGTTTCACCAAAATCAGACATTTAAGATGAAATCTAGACTCATTTGATTTTTGGAGGTGCAATAGCGCTGATTCAAGAAAAATAATTACAATAGTGATTTTCAAACAATGATATCTTCCTCATATAAACTCCTTTTTTCGAGCAATTTTTTGTTTTGGGGTAGAATTTCATGATCTACACATTGGTGTAGGTTGTTTGAGATCTTTGTTCCTAAATTTTTTTGCAAATCACAAATCTCAATGTTTTTCCACTTCAAATGCTTGGTACAGTCTCATTTGGACTCCAAAACATGTTCTATTTTTTTTTTAAGTGCATTTTTTTGTCTAGTTTCTAGATCTGCAATTAGATTATAGGCTTCTATGGACAAAAATACGACTTTCAAAAATATGCCCTAAATTGTCAAGTGGCAAGTGCCTATTGTAATTTCACTAAGTATAAAGTGCTAAATCATACATTAGGGGGGTTGATTGATTATTTTTTCATTTTGGGGGGTACATTTATTGCTCTCATGGAGTCTTGTCACATATGTCAGTCTGGTATAAGAATGAAGTTCACACCAAGGAACTACTAAAAATGGAGTGTCTTAATCATTGATCATCTAAGAGAACATTAGGAAGTGTTTCCTTATCTCTGCTCAAAGATATTACCACCTAATCCTTATTAGGAAAATCATCTTCATCCTCTTATTCATTTTCTGTATAATAGTATGAGTAAGGAATATTTTTCTCCTCTTTGTATGGAAATTTTTCCTCATTATGTTTGGATGGCTCTTTGGGAAGCATATGGAGATACCACAGTTCCTCCTTTTCTAGAAGACATTATTTCTTTAGTCACTTCAACTATGGTTCCTCCAACTCCAGATGAGATCCCACCTCTTGATGCTCTTGTTGATTCTACTGATCTAGTTCCAGCCATAGATACTTCTGATTCAGTGCAGCAAGAAACATTATATCTTCCTACTTCATCTTCATGGGACGACTTCCTTCCAGATATTTTAGGTCTGTTCATGGTGTCATACATTGAAGATGTGGGAGACATCCTCAATGAAATTCTTCTTCTCTTTATTAAGGTGAATACTTCATCTATTGATATAGTGATAGGTTCATGTACTTCAACATAATAGGGTACACCTAGTCTTCCAGTTCTAACATCAATTGATGAATTCTTGACAGATATTTTAGGTTTTTTTACTGAGTCACACATAGAATATTTAGGAGACATCATTGATGATCTTCATCTTCTCTTTGATGAAGAAGATCCTTCTTCAGTATTCGTGAGGGCTCACTCTGTCCGTCTTGTCCATTCTCTACATGATCAATCCTCATAGGTTGATGTGATTGTGGATACTTATGAACAACAGTTGTAGGAGGTCTCTTTATCATTTGAGGAGACAAATGATTCTTTGAGATAGGTTATACATCCATCCTTGCTAGATTAGCACTCATTCTTTTTAGTAGTTTTGGAAGGGGCAACCATTAGTATCGATATAGGGATAGTTGAAAAGGTTTTAGAGACATCATTCATCTTTGGGATTCTTTCTACATATAGGGGAAGCATCTCACCTGTACCTCTACCATTGTTTCTTCCAAAGGGGAGGAACATTATTCAAAATTCATGGATCAACTTCTACATTGGAGTAGCTATTACTAATCAAGACAATACATTTAGGGGGGGGACTACCTTGTCTCCTTATTCTCTTTTATGGGAGAGAATTTTTCCTCTTATGGGGTTTTGTCCTTCTCCAATTTTCTATTGTATATACTTGATATATGTTGTAATGCGGGGGGGGTTTACTCCATCCATCAATGCATCTTATTTTTTTATCTCTCTTTTTGGGGGAGGGTTTTTCCCATGAGGTTTTCCTTCTTTCTCTACTTTATGAGAGATTGCATTTCATTTTGTACATGGGTATCTAACATGGCCTAGTAGCCAGAACCCATTATGCATTTTATCCTAACATTCTCCCATGTTACACTTAAGGGGGGGTGTTAGTGTAAATAAGTATTTACTATTTACACTTTACTTAAGTTTACTTAGGTTAAGTTCTTTCTAGAACCATTCTAGATGCATCTTAGAGGCCTTTATATACAGACACTCCTAGTGTGTATGTACACAAGTCTTGAGATATTCTTTCTCATGTTGATCATACTCTTTTAGTCTACTGTTGTGCTTGTACTTGAGTTCCTTGATCTTGGGTGATTTTTCCCTAAGGAAAATTCTTTCATGGTATCAGAGCTATACCAAATTCTTACATACACAAACACATCTAGCAGCAACATCTAATGGTCATATCTTAATAGTATAAGAAAAAGCACTACCACCTGACCTTGAGGGACCCAAAAAGTCCACTCCTACTATGTCAAAGAGATAAAATCAAGTCTCAAATAGGATTACAAACTCAAAAGTCAAAACCACATCTAGGTTCAAGGAATCACTTGAAAGAAAACTATCTCAAAGGGTACCAAGACACAAGTATCAACTAATCCCAGAAGCAACACAAACATGTAGGAAATCTACTATGCATGTGGGCAAGTGTCATCGCATGGGCCAACTATAAGGTTACCTAGCTAGTCTTTTAATCCTCCACCCCCCTAGTGACTCTATGTGGCACTAGTATCCTTTCATACTAACAAGGCATACTAATGAAGCATGGTCACAACTAAGCATCCTTTCTACTAGTACTCGAGGCATGGGCAAGGAAAAAAATGACTCTTATTAATTCATTTTAAACCCATTTAATAATATGTTATCACTTAGTAAATAACCTACAATAGGTTACATGTCATTCTCCTTTGGGCCTCGGCCTCTAGTGCAAACCACTTCCAAACATGACATAGAGATAACCTACCCCAATCTCAACAAAAGAAAATGATCACAAAAGACCACATACCATACATCAATTCTTAAACAAGAAACTAACAAGCATTGAAAATCACTATTCATAATCACAGATTCCACCAATACGATCATCCTAATAGGACCAATCCCAAATCCATGTCAGAACATGACATCACCAAGAACAAATCATACATCCACCTGAGTCCTATACAAGCCACTGAAAAATAATTGAAATACAACTGATTGAAGACTCAAAGGCTGTATTAGATAGGTTACACCATTCACCTCAGTTTTACACAAGAATACTGGAAACAAATAATGATCAATAGATTAAAACACCTCATAGAGCATACAAGACACATTACCATGGTTGAGTATAAAAGATTGTGATCAAAACATCATCATGACATCACAAAATAGAACTGTTGAGCCTTTGGTTAACATCCTAATTTGGTCAAAGTACTAAATCAACCTAATATCCAATAGTAAAATCATACGTCATAAAAATAGTACATACAAAAGTTATTATCATAATTCCCTAGCTTTGAAAACACAAACATTAAATTTTTACTTATAGGTTCTCAAGTTTTCAATTTTGTTATCAAGTATATCAGTTTATAATATTTTTCTATCTCCATCAAGGTTTCAATTTCATTTCTCTAATTGCCAAATTCACTAAGGTTTTCTAAGTTCACTAGAATTCTAGATGATTCAACAAATCATATAAAGTTGCTTAAACATAGTTTCATAGTTCAAATTCATTATCAAACAAACACAAGATTCAATGTTCAAAACTAGGATTTCAGTTTTCATTCTCTCACAGTATTATAATTACTAAGGTTTTCGAATAATAAAATTTTCCTAGTATTACAAATTATTTTCATATATCTGAACCATATAAACACATCCAAGTTTATAAAAGAAAACATTAATTCTCCTAATATTTAAATAGTAAAGTAATAAATCAAATTTTCAATTAATTAAATTAAATTTTTTAACAATACTTATTAAAATTATTAATAATTATTACCAATTATTACCATAATAATTTTAAATTAATTAAACTTTGGAAAAAATTTCTCAAAAAGTGAACCTACTAAAAATAGAGACTTTCTTGAAATGAAAACTTGCTAAAAATAGAAACTTTCCTACAATAGAAACTTGCTAAAAATAGAGACTTTTCTAAAATGAAAACCTACTAAAAATAGAAACATTCCTGAAATAGAAACCTACTAAAATTAGAAACTTCACCAAAATGGAAACATGCTTAAAATAAAAACTTTCCCAGAATAGAAACCTACGAAAAACATAAACTTTTCAAAAATAGAAACCTACGAAAATTAGAAACTTTTTGAAAAATATAAACCTACTGAAAATACAAACTTTTCAAAAATAAAAACCTACTAAAAACATAAACTTTTTCAAAATAGAAACCTAGTAAAATAGAAACTTCCAAAAATGGAAACTTACTAAAAATAGAAACTTTCCAAAAATATAAACTTACCAAAAATAAAAACTTTTCAAAAATGAAAACTTACTAAAAATGGAAACTTACTAAAAATGAAAATTTTCAAAAATAGAAACTTGCTAAAGATGGAAACTTTCCAAAAATGGAAACTTACAAAAAACATAAACTTTCCAATAGGAATCTGGTAGAGAAACCCAGATCAAACAGTTAAAATTTATAAAATAAAATTCATTTCTTTTCAAAACCCAAATCCTGATATCAACATCCACTTACGAAATACCAAAATAATCAAACAAGGATTTTCAATTTAACTCTTTCTTAGATGTATTCAAGAGTAGAGAATAGTAAATTTTAACATCAAAGTTTCAAATCTCTATTTCTCATATACAATAATCAAACAAAGAACAATTTAAAGTATACAACAAGGTTTCAATTTCATTAATTCGTTCATGAATGTAATGAAGAATATAAAATAATAAATTTCAACTACAAGGGTTTCAAACAATTCTAAAAGTTCTGAAAACATATTTAATCAGACATGAAGAAGATAGGAAAATTGAAGAATGTAAATCTACTACACAAATTAACCACAAGATTCTATTGGAATCTGATGCTGATTCGACAACACACGAAGCATGCAAGAATTTCCCTTTCTTTTTGAAAACTTTCTTTTCTGAAATTGCCGCTCCAAAACCTATATAATTGTATAATGAGCTCTAGATCTCTAATAAAGAGTTCTCCCTTAATTTGGGGCTCTGATTATGCAATCATGTGATCTTTGATAAAGAGTTCTCCCTTAATTTGGGGCTCTGATTGTGCAATCATGCAATCTCTGATATAGAGTTCTCCCTTAATTTGTGGCTCTAATAGCAATCATGCGAGGGAACTCACTAGTCAATTATTGTTTATTACTGGTTATCTTTTACCTTTTCATGCACAACTCTAGTAATTTTAAAATATTTTTATTAAATTAGTTTTCTTTCTCCCTTTGATTAATTTATTATTTTTAATTTCATGCATAAGCTTTATGTAATTTAATTAAAATAAACTTTATTAAATAATTGCTTACTCTCTCTTATTAATTTTTGAAGCATTTTAATATAATATTTATTAAGTTAAGTAATAATAATATTTAACATTTATTTAAAAATGAACTCCTAACTATATCATTATTAAACTTAAATAAATATTATCACAGCCAAAATTAGACTATAACTTTATCTTTGGATGGATTCTTTTATTTAAAAAATTTACGAGACATTTTAATAATATATTTACTAATTCAACTAATAATATTATTTAGAGTTTATTATTTAAAATAAAACTCCTAAATAATTATTATTAAATTAAATAAATATAATTACATCTAAATTAGAACTATAACTTTATCTTTAAGTTTCATTCTTTTATATAAATAAATTGATAAGACATTTTAATAATATATTTATTAATTTAACTAATAATATTATTCAAAATTTATTATTAAAATAAAACTTCTACATAATTATCATTAAATTAAATAAACATAAATACATCAAAAATAGAACTTTAAGATAATATTTTAAATTCTTCTTTTATTTAATTAATTCACAAGATATTTTCAATAATATATTTATTAACTTAATTAATAAAATTATTTAGAGTTTATTATTGATGTGTTGGATGAATACATTGGTGATGTTTGTCATAGTGGATTGGATTTTTGGTGCATGTTGGTTGGATATGCAGTAAGGAAGGGGCATGGCTCACACATGGAGGCTTGTGAAGATTTTAATATTCTTTGTGGTTTCCCAGCAAGTAAAGAAGATTTGGTGAATGCGAGGTCTTTTGGTCATCTACCTCAATGGGTTCTTCGACAAGGTGTTTGGAGAGATAGTGCAAAGATAGGATAGTCTCTTGGGTCATAAATATGCTAGAATTGATTGTCTCAAGAAAATTGGGCTAGGGTTAGATCTATTGTTCCACCTAGGGCTTTTGTGTTTAAAGGTATTTTGGGATCTCATCTGTCTTTTGCAGGTTTTTTAGGAAATCTTTTGGTCCTCCTTTGTTTCCACAGGGTAAGCAACATCATTTTCCAGCTCAAAAACCTAATCACAAGAAGACTTTTGTTTGGCAACCTCCCTTCGATATCTGCAAGGATTCCCAGCTTGCGTCACCCTCTTTGATGTTTCAGGGTAGCCCTATTCCAAGATTTCTGTCCTCTCTAAATAGGAATCTATTTTAGAAGTTCCCTCCTCATCCTTATAGAGCTCTCTTCATTCCAAAGTCAGGGGAAATTTTCCCTAACCCTCTTTTCCCTCTACCTTAGACCAAGTTGGGTGTGCTCCGATTCTCAGAAGCTCATCTTGCCAGTTGTATGAGCCTAGGGTTACTATTCCATTAGAGTTAATCAGTGAAAATGTGGATGGTTTGTGCTTGGTGTTTCTTATTGGTACACTTTAGGCTACAATGGATTTTGATTCCTTCCTTTCATGGGCTAACCATTATTGGGTGGGGTTGTCTGAACTTTTTTGTTGGATAAGGATTCTCTTTCTTTTATAGTGGTATTTGATTTAAAAAACACAACATTGTGGTGCATAAGTTTAAGATTTGGTTTTGTAATGGGATTGGCATCACTACTATGGGTTGGACACCCCATTTTGATATCTCAAAGGATCTACCACATTTTTTTTTCCCTTAGTGGGTTGTGCTTCCAAATCTCCTGTTGGAATACAAGGATCTTGTATTGATCAAGATTTTTCCTAAAAAGTTGCGCATTTTTGTTAAGCATGATTTAATATCATTTGTGTGATCACATATGGTTGTTCAAGTGTGTATCCTTATGTAGAAAGGTGAAAAACATCCATCAAAAATGACTATTTGTTCAAAATTCAGGGCTTGGATGCAACAAATTCAATATGTGGAGGCAATTGTTATTGCCAAGAATGCTAACTGTTTGGGTCATTTTATGCATCAGTGTAAAGATTTTCTTCTGGTATTGCAAGATATATGTCAATGTTTTAATTTAGACCTAATGTTATGCTCGTTTGATGATCACCAGTTGGGTTCAGAGTCAAATTATTTGCAATTGGTTTTGGGTCACCATAATTTTGTTGGTGAAGGTCAATTTGAGGCTGAGTCAGAGGTGTCCTCTCTTAGGGTTAATTTGATTCTAGTTTAGTTGGTTCCTAATCTTCTTTTAGTACAGTTGGATCCTATTTCTCATGATATCTGTTGGGGTTCTCTTTCAACAAAAGACTTTGAGGCTTCTCCTATTTAATGTGTGATGCTTGTTCATCAGGTTCTCTCCCTTCTCCCCCCTCCTTTTTCTTTAGTTCTTTTGGTGTCTTTCTCAAGCATGTATGGTATGTCTATTTTTTCCTTTCCTTTGGTTGGTGATTCTAGTTTGTCTTTTAGAAATGCACTTCTTTTTGCTACTTCTTGTGTATACCTTGATTGTCCTAGCTATCCAATGTTTATTTTGGTTGTTCCCCTGGTTGATGAGTTGGGTATCATCCATAATTTATTGTTTTGTAGTCAACTATTTGTCCCCATTTTGTCTTCTTCTATTTCTCTAAAATATTGTCATGAGACCTATTTGCAATCTAGTAGTATCATCATCTTGTTTGTGACTCAGGATTGGGATGAGATCATGTTGGAAGAAGGGGTGTTTGGGTTTGATTTTCTTGAGCATAAATGTCTATCTACTACTTATCATTTTTATTTATCTCAAGAACTATCCATCTCACAATCAAAGTCATCTAGTGCTCTACTGATTCCAGGTGTAGTTGTTAAGACTCTGAAGAGAAGGGGTTGTAAGCCTCTTGCTTGTAAAGTTAAAGAGGAAATTGAGGATCCTATTCAATCAAATCTTTTAGATTCTTTCTCACCTATTATTTGGACTTAGAGTGCGTCATAGTCTCCTATGGCAGTATGTGGATCTTATCTTGGAATGTTAAGGGTTTGAATTCTTTAGATAAAAGTAATAGAGTTAGGAAGTCTATTCTATCTTTTCAAGATTGCATAGCTCTTCTTCAAGAGTCTAAATTATCTCAAGATTATTTTGATAAGTTTTTTAATAGCTGGTCTTCTTGGGAGTCTACATGTGTTCCTTCTTTTGGTGCATCTGGTGATCTCATTTTGTTGTGGAAAAATAAATATGTTTCAGGGGTGCTCCTAATGTCACAACCTAATTGGTGACTCATTAAAGTTAATTGGTTGGAGTTTAAATTTTTTGTTTTTAATGTTTATGGGCCTTCTTCAACCAAGGATAAATGTTTACTTTGGGAAGCTATCAATGATCAAATTAGTAAATTGGAGGATCTTCCTATTGTTATTGGGGGTGATTTTAATGCCATCTCTTCACCGAATAACCAAATTATTACTACCCCAAGAATCATAGAGGAGTTTAATTTTTTTATTTAGAATAATGCCTTAAGTGAGATGCCTTTCTTCAATGGTAATTTTACTTGGTCTAATTGTAGATCTATTGATCCCATATCTTCCAAACTAGATAGATTCCTAATTTCTCTGGAAATGAAGCTATTTAATTTATCGCTTTCAGCACAGATTATATTATCATCTAAATCTAACCATTTTCCCATTTCTTTGGAGATTAATAGGCCAAGTCTAGTAAAAGTTAGGTCTACCTTTAAGTTTGAAAGTATGTGGTTTAATCATCCTCATTTCTTACAATTACTTCAGCAATGGTGGATTAGTGCTCCATTCTGCAAAGGAAACAAAATGTTTTAGTTTACAAATAGGTTATCCTTTGTGCACTCCAAATCTGTGTTTGGAATAAAGAGGTCTTAAAAAATGCATTCCATGAAAAGTATAGGGTTGAAAGTGATCTCAAAAGTATTAATGATCATATTATGAAGTTTGGGATTGACACAGAGTTGACAGTAAAACAAAGGTGTCTTCAAGGTTATTGGGAAACTTTGTGTGCTGGGTAGGAAATTTATTGGAGGTAGAAGTCTAGGGAATTATGGTTAAAAGAGGGTGATAAGAATACGAAGTTCTTTCATGCCTCGACTAAGATCAAGAAGGCATCCTCATCTATTTTGACTATTAATAGTGCTTCATCTAGGGCTAATTTGGTTTCTCAACAGGATATTTGTAATGAGGGGGTTCATTTTTACAAAACATTACTTTGCCTAGGTAAGTGTCTGAGAGAAAACAAGGATGATGGGAGTTTGTTGTTGTAGTCCATTCCTTCTCTTGTTACCAAATCAAATAATGAGCTTCTTATGAAACTTTTTACTGTGGAAGAGATTTGTTCTATTTTTTTCTATGGCTCCTAACAAAGCTTTTGGTCCTAATGGATTTTCTATTCTCTTTTACCAAAAATGCTAGGATGTGATTAGTTTTGATCTTCTTTTGGTCTTAGAGGAATCTCAAAAGAAAGGGCATATTCTAAAAAGTCTCAACAAAACAAATATCATTCTAATTCCCAAGGTGAAATCTCCTTTAATATTTGTAGATTTCAGGCCTATTTATCTATGCAACTCAATATATAAGATCATTGATAAGGCTATTTATCTTAGGCTAAAAACCCTAATCCCTAGGTTAGTCTCTCCTAAGAAAGGAGGTTTTATCCTAGGTACCTCATATGGGGCACTTCTTGTATTGGAAGCTCTTCATACCATTGAATCTTATCAAACATCTACATTTTTTGCAAAGTTAGACATGATGAAAACCTATAATAAAGTGGATTAAGAAGTTCCTTTCGGGGGCTTCGTTTGCAGTCATAATTAATGGTGTTCCTTCCTCTTATTTTCAAGCTACCCAAGGGATTTTCCAAGGAGATCCACTCTTCCCATTTTTATTTATTATTATGGCTAAAACCTTGAGTAGATCTATTCTTAAGTATAAGGCTTTAGCTACTTGGCAAGGTATTAATATATCAAACTCTAAAAAAAATTTAACTCATAACTTCTTTGTTGATGATACTCTTCTATTTGGTAGATCTTCAATCGAGGAAGCCAAGTGTATCAAGAAGATCCTAGACATCTATACTAATGGGTCTGGTCAAGTCATCATTTTGAATAAATCTAAAGTTTTCCAACTTTACATGCCTAATTGAGTCAAACAAAGATTAATTAACATTCTTGGTTTTCTAGTGGAGGAGCTACCATCACTTTATCTAGGGATTCGTGTAGTGCCTGCCCTAGTTTGCATTTTTCTATTATTGTTGAACTCTTTTTAGGCCAATTTCATGTTGATGATTATTAGTAACATTATTTTGAGATTATCAAATATTGTTTTAGATTCAGTTGATATATGATGAGATTACTTGGTACTTTATATTTCATATTTGCATGATGATTATTCAATGTTTTCAGATATTGATGATGAATAATTAGATGGTTTATTATCATATGTGTTTTCTTGTGGATACTTACCCAATAGTACATGTGTATGGTGTGTGTGTTCATTTTCTTTATGTATGGCATTTCTGATGTGGTTAAGGAAGGGAGTCGTAGTCACCTGCTAGTTAGGATCTACATGATGCACTACTTCCTGCTATTGCCAATTTAGCTTAGTATATATTGTGTATGTACATGTGTGGATTTTATACAGGTTGCAAGTACTGAGTATTGACTTCCTTGAATTACCAAGATGAGTGTACCTTATCACATTATCTCAATGGTAAGAGAGGGGAGATAAATTCTTAAGTCCAAATCCTAAACCCTTAAGCCATTTGTCCTAATTGACAATTAGGACAAGTATCTGAGTTGAGTACCCTCTGAATGTGTCAAATGATGTTAATTTGTGAGTATAACCATTTATTTTGATTTTGTATGTGTTTTTCTATGATGGGTTTTCATATTTCACTTTGGAGGTCTTTGGTGAATTTTCTATTAATTAAGTCTAATTAAAAGATTTAATTAATGATTTAATTTAATGGAAAATTATTATGATATTTTAAAATTTTATTTTATTTAATTAATTTTGAAATTAATAAATAAAAAGAATTACATTTGAAGATAAAAGTTATAAATTTAAATTTGGAACGTGATAATATTTATTTAATTTAATAATAATATATTTAGAGTTCATTTTTAAATAAATGCTAAATAATATTATTATTTAAGTTAATAAATATTTTATCAATTAAGTTTGAAAATAAATTTAAAAGTAGAAAAGAAATTAATTTATTGAAATTTCATGACCACATGATAAGTGAATGAGATTTAGAATTAATAAATTAATTTAAAAAGGACTCAAGTGAATATTAAATAAAGTAATGTGCATTATTTTAGTACTTATTCACATAGGAGTATGCAAACTCTTGTGAGTTGTCATGTTGACAACATAGGAGTTTGCACTCTAATTATGCACATGTTGTCTACACTTAGGAGTTAGCACATTATTTGAGCACATGGTGTATACAACATTTTAGACACCTCATCATGTTTATCTTCTTATCATGGAAGCTATGTGCTTAGTTGTCATGCTCATCTCCTAGTTCTTTCTAGACACATTCTAGATGCATCTTAGAGGTCTTTATATACATGCTCTCCTAGTGTGTATGGGAGGCTCATAGGCTTCTATAGGCTCATAGGATTCTACATGCTCATATGCTTCTACATGCTTTTAAATGCTTCAAATAATAGTGAGCATTCATATTGATCATACTCTTTGGCCTACTGTGTGCTTGTACTACGAATGTTGGAGAAGGAAGGGATTTTTCTCTACAAATTCTAAGGAGTAGCGAATTAGCATCAGCGTCCAGGTAGACACTCGTGATTTTTTCATATACTATTTCACTCCTTTTTACATCGTGTCTTCATCATGTCTACTAAATGACTATTTGGATAATTCTTGTGATGAATGTTTTTTTATATTGTGGAAATCTGGGTATGCATGTTGATGCTTCTTTGTGTGAAGAAATCAAGGAAAAACCCAATTAGAAAACCCTCATTCCATTGATGAAAGAAATTAGTTATATATTTGTTAATTAACTTAATTAAATACAATTTTAATTAAGATTAATTAATTAGTAGAATTATATAATTATTGAATTATTAATGGGATTGATTTTGATCAATGAAGATTATTTTAAATAAATGATTTCCTTGGAGTGTTTTAAGGAATTTGTAAATTAATTATTTAAAAGATGATAAGTATTATTCTAAAGATTTGAATAATGGTAGACACTTCTTGGAATTATTAGTAACATTGATTTTAGCAAAAAAATGTGAATAATTTTATTGAAAGTCAATGGGAATGAGTTTAATGTTTTACATAAGTAAATGATTATCTTTTGATTATTTTATAAAATTGTTTTAAAATAATGGAGGGATAATTCTATGTTTTATTCAAAAGGATAAATGGGTTGACTTGGAGATTAAATGAAGAATCTTATACTCTTGAAATATACTTGAAACGAAAATTGAAACCCCATATTTGGCTTAACCATGTGATTGCAAAAGCAAACCAAAACATGTGTTTGTATCATGTTTTCTTTATGCTATCCATGTTTTGGGATTTTGGGGTTGACTAGATTGTTGACCAATTATAGGACATCTACTAGAGGCTCAGGAGTTATGAGATGTGATGTCATGCCAATGTTATTTGATCTCGATCTTTTTGGAACCCAACCATGGTAATGTGATGACATGCTCTATGATGTGTGTGGTTTATTGATTTTTATTGCTTTCCAGTCTTCTTATGTGAAGCTGAGGTGTATGTATATGAGATACTTGACTTAACCATTTTTGAGTCATTGATCAGTTATACTTGGATTACTTTCTAGTTGCCTTGATGAGATTGAAGTGTTTTTTTTTATCTTGATGATGTCATGTTATGATATGTTTGACTTGACCATTTTGGGGTCTTTGATCAATATTACTTTGAGATACTATTCGATTGCTCATTGAGAACCGATGGGTGTTATGATTTATTTTGGTTGCTCATTGAGTATTGATGTATATTGTGATCTATCATTTGATGCTTTTCAGTTTCTTGTAGAGAAATGATGTGATTATTTGATTATCTTGATGATGCTTTCTAGTCACTTGTATAGGGCTAAGGTGATCATGTGATTTGTGATTTCATGAGCCTAGGGTAGGTTATCTATATGTAGTGTCAAGAAGTGGCTTGCAATGGGGGATGGGGCCCTAAGAGGTTGCCAAGGTAACTCATTGTAAGTTGTATTCATAAGTGAAAAAATTATACTATATGGAGATTAAAATGAACCTAATAAGATAATTGTATGTTCTTGCCCATGCCTCGAGTTCTAGTACAGACTAGGATGGGAGTAGAGAAAATGCTTGGTTGCGACCTTGCATTTTGTAGTATGCCTTGTCAGTATGAGAGGATACTAGTGGATCACTAGGGGGCCAAGGTCTATTAAGAGACTACCAAGGTAACTCTAGTGTGATTTGTGCGATGACACTTTCCTGCTTAAATAGTAGATTCCTACGTATCTTGCGTGCCTCTAGGTATAGACATTGGTCTATGTTGGATCCTTTGAGTTAGTATACTTTTTGAATTCCTAGACTTAGAGAGTATTTGTGTTATGTGATTTTTTATCCTGTTTGGGACTTGAGACTATCTCCTCAACACGGTGGGAGTGGGCCATTTAGGTTCCATGTAGTTAAGTGGTAGTGCCTTTTCACTCTTACCTTTGAGATCCATTCATAGTCATCATGGCTAGAGCATTCTTTGTTGGTATTTTATTCTTGAATCATTATGATGGATGTTATATCTTATGATGGGTGTTATTTACTAAAGTGTTTCTTTATATTGATGATTAGCATGTGATAGATGATGTTATCTTCTTTGTAGGATCATCTTATGCTTTATTCTTGCATGTTAGATTTCTTTATGCATATGTTGTAGCATGTTTAGAAGTGACATCCTTATTACTATAGTATCGATGATCTCTTCAGTGGCTTAGAATGTTACGCATGGGGGATGGCTAGGGTCCATGATGGTCTAATGATGCTATTGACAATTGGGAGGAACCGCACACTTAGTTGTGTTCTATGATGGATAGATGTATCATGTATGTTATTGGTTTCATTTACTTTATTTCACTTGTATCATGGTCGATGAGGATGATGTATCTTTATTTTTACATATGTATATTCTCTTAAGCCTTTCATACCCTGTGACATATACAGTGGATGATTGAGCATTCTGAATTGAATTGCCAAGAGGCATTTAGAACAAATGTATATTATGGACTATGGACCTTTAATTATTCTTTCATGTGGTTGTGGTAGTTGTTAGATTTATTATTAATTAAATTTAAATGTGACTCAACATCTTGGGGATCCTTAAGGAATATAACCTATTATTTATGCTTTAGTTGATGGTATATTATTGCTTCCACTACTAGGTGTTTGTGAATGGTTTATCTTTCTTGTTTTAAAAAAAAAAGTTTGGAAAGCTTAGTAAAACTTTAGGTTAATTATTTTGGATCCCTTGGCAAGGCGTTACAGTTTCATTCTTTTTTGATCCAATGAAGTTGTTATTTTGGGATAATGTGATTAATAGATTAAAGGGTAGGATTTCAACTTGGAAGGTGAGGTGGTTTTCCCTCTCTAGGATAATTTTATTGATCAAAATAGTCATTCTCACCATTCCTAATTATTACTTCTCTATTCTTCAAGCTCTATCTTCTGTTATTTCTTAGATTGAGAAAATCATTCTTAACTTCCTATGGTCTTCTAATATGAATAATGTTAGAAAAATACCTTTGATATCCTTACAAAAATTGCTTTGTGTAAATCCTATGGTGGGGTTGGGTTTCATAACATCTCACTTAGGAATAAAGCTTTTAAAATATGTACTTTAAACCTCAATCTTTATGGTGTCAAATCATGCAAGCTAAATATCTTGATTATACTTGTCCTCATAAAATCTTTACTATTCTAGTCCTCTATTAGGGTCACCTACCTAGAACTTTATGATGTAGGACAGTTGTCACTAAATTCTTGTCTTTACAGGTTCATTATGGTTTTGATGTTTCCTTTTGGAAAGACTCTTGGAATGGAAGTCCTCCATTGTTTTGTAATTCCTCTTTGCATAAGGTTATGGAAGTTATGTGTAGGAATTTGGGAGTTCATCTAGTAGACTATGTGGATTATGTTGACATTGTGTCTCAAAAAGTTTGTTGGAAAGATCCTTTCTTGTTGTCTATTGGTAGAGAATTGGCTAGAAATTTTGATGTCATCCTAGCTAGCAAAGTGGTTTTTTTAACCAGATGTTGTGACATGCTCATGTGGTGTTCTACTAAGATTGGTTTGTATTTAGTTGAATCAGGCTATGAGGCACTATTGGGTATGTCTAGGTGGCATGATACAAAGAAAGCTTTCACATTTTTTTGGGATAAGAGTGTTTTGCCAAAAGTGGGAGTTTTTTCTTGGTTGGCCATTTAGGGTAAAATTTTGACTATTGATAGGCTTAGTAAACTGCATATTGCAAATTCTTTTAAGTGTGTCTTGTGTGGTTTTTATATTAAATTTGTTGATCACCTTTTTGTGTGATGTCACTTTATCCATGCAATATTGGTATTTTGTTTTGGGTAAATTGCCTCTTTACCTTCCTGTTCCAAAGTCTTTATGGGACTTGTTCAAATCTTGTTTGATTTTGTTTACCAATTCTATTTTTGCATGTTTATGGATTATTGTTCCCTCATCTATCATTTGGTCTATTTGGTGGAAACAAAACAAGAGAATTTCTCGTAAAGAGGTATCTAATGTGAACAGTGTGATTGATACAATTAAACAACTTACCTCTAAATTAGGCAATAACTTTGTTAATGGTCATTTTAAGTGCAATGGCATGTTCTCCTCCTGGGATAGTTTTATTCTTCATAATTGGAAGCTTATTTCTCTACCTTCATCTCCTGTGTTCCTTTAGATTAGGTCTATTCTAATTTTTAGGAGTTCTACTAAATGGAAGCCTCCTAATTCTCCATTTTTTAAACTTAATTTTGATGGGGCATCTAGAGGGAATCATGGTGAATTAGGTATTGGGATTTCCTTGCAAAATCAATTTAGTGTACTGCTAGCTTTTTATGCAAAACTAATTCTGTTTGGCACCAATATTATAGTAGAATCCATAGCTCTACTAGAGGGGTTGATCTTGGGTAAGTATATGTCCTTTTCTTGCTTACATATAGAAGGTCACTCTTCTATAGTTATTAATGCATGTATACATAGGAAGATCAATAATTGGCATTTGGATTGTACTTTCTAGCGCATTTGAGATCTCATTGATTCTCTTGATTACTATTTTTTATCACATGTATATAGGGACGGTAATGCTCTGGCTAATAGCTTAGCAAATATTGGTTGTGATGGTACAATCTTGGATTCTTATTCCTCTAAGCATATGCTAGATATGTTTCCTTGTATTGATTCTATCATTATTAGTAAATCTTAATTTTCCTATTACATGGGAATTACTAGGTTTGTGTTAAGATGGTTAATATCACTAGGTATGTTTTTCTTATGCATATCTAGTTTACTTGATTTGGTTTTAAGTGAGTACACATAATGGTGGCATTAATCATTTTAGCATTGGGTTAGTAATTGGCATCAAGTGGGTAAGGTGTGTATGTAATTGTTAGCTTTAGCTAAGATTGAATTTTATGGTACATACTTGGATTTCTCTTTCTTTTAATTAGATTCTAGATATGGGCCCTTGTATTAGGAGTTAATTTTTATTTTTCCTATTTGGTGTGAATTACTAAGTTAGTGCAATAATGATTAATACCTCTAGATATGTTTTTCTTATGCATATCTTACTTGTTACATTTGGTTTTAAGTGAGTAGACATAATTGATGTATTAATTATTTCAACATTGGTTTAGTCATTGGCACCAAGTAGGGAAGGTCTAATTGACTCAAGAATGGGTTGTGTGTTCTCAAGTGACTTTATGAGGACTAGTCACTTGTACCTTACAAGATTTCTTTGTACGTTGTTCTAGGTGATATTTTTGTTTATGTCGTTGGATAGTTTTCAGTTGCATTCCCCCATGGTGCCAAGACCCAACATATGACTGTAGTTTTTGTTCTCCTTGGAAATTGACCTTTCAAATTTTTTGTACTTTATCATTTTATATTTTTCAGTTGGCATCTACTTCATTTAGTAGAGCTATGTGGATATTTATACTTTCTTATTTTTTTTGCTAAATAGTACCCAACTTGTGTGAGTTGTCTTGCATTTTGTATGTGAAGGTTTCAATTCATATGATCCAACTCATGTGGCTTGAGTGGTGTTTTAATGAGACCAATCACATATATATTTTTTCATAATGGTTATTGAATGGGAGTATTTTATCTTGTTCACCTTTGCAATTTTCATAGTTTTCTGGGTGGTTGCTTTTGGGGTTTGCACTTTCTTTGAGCCACTTTTCACTATAGGAGTATTTTTTTCCTATTTTATCCTATAATATTCTTGGTTTTCTAAGCTTTTGGGTGGTCTCTTTTGGCTTCTACTTCTTCTTTGATTCGGTCTTCATTATTGCCTATAGTTTCATCATGTCAAGTCACCATAGCTCACTAGTTAGAGTATGTTACCCAGTTGATGTTTGTTTGACCTGCTCTTCTCTTCATATTGAATATTATCCAAGGAATTGTAGGGTAATTTTGGAGGTAAAAGATCGGGAGAAGCCTTTTCTGGACTTTATTAAGGATGACATGCTAGCTACAATGTTCTTTTGTGATCATCCTCATATTCATAGAGGAATCAAGAGGATTATTGGGCATGAGATTTTCTTTCCTTTTGGTAAAAAATTAATATATCCATCCCACATTTTGTCAATTTTTCTATCTAATGCTATGGATTTATTGTAGTCCCCATTGCATTTGGAGTTGATAATTCCTAGGTTTATTAGACCTACTTATTTGGAAGGGGGAAAGCTTACTAAAGCCTGTCAAAAATATGATCTTTGGAGTGGTGTTGCCCTTATTAAGAGTTTTTTCCCATCATCATGCACTCCTAAGTAATCATAGTGTTTATATGGTTTATGAGAGTATAAGAAAAGCTCTAGAGAGGTAGTCTTTTCATTCTGTAAAGGTTGCATTGCAGCAATATGCTGGCTTCTTACCAAAAAATTGTGTCAACAATGTGCATCAAATTGTCTTTCTAAGGCCTCTACTCCACCTATGATTAATCCTTCCTCTGCCACTCTTGATATTACTCTTAAGATTGGTAATTTTGTTCCTATGGCAAGGGATATGGAGGAATAATTTTACTTGGTTGGTGTTTTTTTGGTTTTGTGTTTTGCACTCTTTTTGTGTACATGTTTCTTAATGGAGCTACTTTAGCACTCTGATTAGCAATTGGATTGGTTGACTGGTTTGGCTTTGTAGCAATATTCTATTGATATTTGGTCGCATTTCATACATATTATATATGTAAATACTTGTACATGCTAGCTAAATGTTTCTTCTTCTCTTCTTCTTCTAGTATATATTGTAATTTGAAAGTCTCATTCCTAGAATGTTATAACCAGGTCTATGTAACTTCCATCTTCTTTCCTCCTTTCTTTTCCTTTTTCCTTCTTCTTGATGGGGTAATGAATAGAGATTTTCTTCCTGATTCTTTTATCCAGGAGCTCTGTATCTTAGAATCAGTATAAAATATAAAATGTAAAAAATATAATATACAAACATATATATATATATATATATATATATATATATATATATATATATATATATATATATATATATATATATATAAAGAGCTTTAATAAAACCTTTTTAATTTAATTCTTTTATTTTATTAGTTTCTCAATTAATTAAATATAATTAAATTTTGAATTTTCTTTATAAAATTTCCATTAAATTAAATTATTTTTTAATATGATTTAATTATAACTAAAAATCATCACACAACCACAAAACTCAATTCAAAAACCCATCATATAGAACATAAACTAAATCAAAATCATGGGTTATAATCATGAATTCATGTCACTTGATGAATATGGATGGGTAAACTAACTTAGATACTTGTCTTACTTTCTAGGACAATTAGCTTAGGGTTTAGGATTTAGACTCAAGAGTTATCTCCCCACTTATGCCATTGAAATACTATGATAGGGTATCTCATCCTGGCAATTTAGGGAAGTCGATACCTAGTACTTGCAATCTGCATGAAATCCACTTATGTACAAACACATATATTATAAACTAAACAAGAAATGGCAGGAAGTGGTGCATCGTGTAGATCATGACTAGCAGGTGACTATGACTCCCTCAACCACATCAAAAATATCAAACATAAAGAAAACATACACGCACACCATACACATGTAAGTATGGGGTAAGTATCCATAGAAACTACATAAAAATATTTCATCTAACTAACATCATGAAATAACTAATACTAAAGTAACTCAAGAGATACATTAACTAAATATGAAATATAATTAATCTGTTATGGTAATCTAGCACCGCTAATCATAATACATAATAATAGAATAGGCCTAAAATAATTTGATCAAAAAAATTAGAAAAGTCAACTAGGGGTAGGCATTACATGGAAAAGGAAACAAACAACTTGATGATTTATTCTATGAAAAAGAAACATGGGTTTAGAAAAAGAAGAAATAAGCTCAATGATCAGAAGACAAAACATTAATATGCTAGACATAGAACAAATGGAAAAATCTAGTCTAAACTCAATTGACTTAGAATGTATACAAATAATAGCTCAAAGCACTATAAAACATATCCTATTATAAAAATAAAACTACAGTAAGGAAATTCCAATCAACCAATGGACTCTTGGACAAGATGGAGTTGGAACATGTCCCGTGTGATGTGAGAGAGGTATAAGAAATATTGAAGGAAACCTTTTAAGGATTGCCATAGCCAAAACAAGTTTAGCCAACTTGACTATAGTGGTCCACTTTCCAAAGGGACAAGAAAGAATATATGGTTGCATAAGATACCATACACCACTTTGAGGCATATCATTGAAAATTTTGGAATGGAAATGAAGCCTACTATTGTTTTGTCAACTTCAAAAAAACTTTCAATAGATACTATACATAGAAAGATCAATCTTTGTATCCAAAGTAGTACAAAGTGGCTAAAGATAGGATTTGAGGAATTCAAATAAAAGATAAAACTCAAATAGGTCTTTCAAAAAGTTTTAGAACTAAAATACATATGAAACAAGGGTGTCCTCTTTCCCTTTCCCTTTTGGTCTATTAATAGATCAAATTGAAGAATGATTAAATATGCAAGGATGAGACAATGTCATTTTGGGAGAGTATGTTGTGAGGCTTCTCTTGTGTGCTAAAGATATCATCTTAATCGATAGATATCATCAATGCTTACAAATCACTTAAATGCCTTAAAGGAGTTTTACAAGAAGGTATATATGCAATTGAACACCAGCATGATTGAGATTGTGATCTTCTCCATTACAAGGAATAAAACATAGCTCAACTTTTTATTTTGAAAATAATATAGTAGAAAAAAAGTAGTTGTTCCTATACCCTAAGTACCCAAGTACCTCATTCCCATGCAACCTTGATTTATGGTCATTAAGAAAAGTGATGTACTAGATGCAAGGTTGTTGGATACTCCACAAGAAATTTCCATATAATTCATTGGAGAGATGGCCATAAAGAAGAATGTTAGGCATTAGATAAATAAAACTCTTAAATTTTAGTTACTTCTACTATAAAATATGAACACGATTTAAGAAGTTCATCTTTTGAGATCAAGGATATAGGATATCTTGAGTATAATTTGAAGGGTCAAAAAGTCTCTTTTGTTAAGAATTTTGATAATTATGTTAGTGAAACCCTTGAAGTCTCTATAACCAGTTTCATGGAAGTGAAGTTCTATTACCTTCATTGGAAGATCCATAAGCTCCATGGGGATGTTTTACCTCTTTTTGAGTAATCAGTGTGTAAGTTGTGCCTTCTTTATCTCTTGCAGGTCCTATCCTTCCAATGCAATAAACATTCATATCCATATCTCTAGCTATATCAAGGTTCACAATAGATTTGATTGACTTAATATGAAGACCATGAGCTATAATATTAGTTACAACAAGAACATGGTAAATTCCTAATTGAAAATTTTGTAGAACCTTAATTTGAGAAACTTGATGATGGAAAACTAGCTAGAGAGAAAATATTTTGGAGCTACAAAAAAAAGTTAGAAAGCTGGCCAGAGAGACCAAAATGTTTTGGAGCTATAAAAAGATGTTGGTAAATTGGCCAAAGAGATGAAAATGGTTGTTGAGTTCTATAAGGAACAGTAAAAGGATGAACAAGAAGACAATTTTAATGTCTATAAGGCCTATAGAATCAAGATAATTTCATTAAATCAATTATTTTTCTATGCAAGTTGATAATGAGCCCTTCCAACTTCTCAATTTTACTCCTTGTATATCATGAGCTAGCAGTTAAGATAGATACAAACTTGCCCCTACCATCTTTGTAAACATCATACTCTAAAAGATGTTTCTCAATTCCCACTTCCTTGAAATTATGCCAAATAAATGCACCCTATTTTTTTTTATGGAGGTCTTCCACAAAATCATTTTAGCCATCCAATAGGAAAGAAAAAATATTACGTTTGAATCTCTTTGGCTAAGAGCCAAGAATTAAGTGGTATCGATCCTGCCAAATTCACTAGGGGAACAATCTTGGCCTCATCACTTTTTGATGTTAGAGCCTTACACTCAACCAAAATTGATCCCTTATAGGATCTTTAAGCACCTTAGAAATTCAACAATAGACCAAGAGCCCATTGACAAAATGCACCTTTTGATATAATGACTTTTCTTAAAGAACCATGGGAAAATGCTGGAAAAGGGACCATTGAAAAAATGCATCCTATTTTGAGAAACTGATCTTTTTTCTATTAAAAAACCATAGAAAGATGATGGAACACTCTGGCCAAAGAGGCATTTATGAAAAAATTGGTTTTTTTTATAGTTTTGTTAAGTACATTCTATATCAATTAGAATTTTATGGGAATGAACGCGAGTTGTTTTTATTACATTTGTCATTTCTCTCAAATAGACTTTTTTTTTTGTGTGTGTGTGTAAGAGAAGTTGTTTTCTCTAGTCATTTCACTCTTTTCTCAAATCTAGATGTTTCTAAACTTTTCCTAAGACATGCACCTAGCCTTGTTGAGGTGTATCCAACACTAATGTAAAGGAGGTTCCTAAGCCTGTGTAAAGACCCTTAACAATAAGCCACTAAAAAAAACCCTAAATTTAATACACTATTGAAAGTATATTGTTGAATAAAAGAAATTGTTGTACTCAAATCACTAATGTAAAATAGTGCCAATGTATTCATTCAATGATAACCAAGTATTTTTACATATGATATGCAATTTTCAGCACCGTAACATTACAACATGGCACATTACAGACAAACCCTAACTGGCTGAATTCAACTAAGAACTTGTTACAACTACAAATTGAAATGAAGAACCTGTATTGATCAAATGCTAGAGACTGAATGCTGAAGATGATATGATGAAAATGCAACTCCAATTGAAACTCCAAACCATCAATTAAGCACAAGTGAAAGGATTGAAATATCCTTCCCACAACTGCAATAATTCAGGTGATCTTTCACACCCTCAAAATTGCATACCAATTAAGAGTTTTTGTTCTCAATGGCCAATTGTGACTACTTGCAGAAACCATAGGCTCCACAATGCACATCAGAAAATATCAATAATAAATCTTGATGATAGGAAATGAGCCCTCAATGCCTATTTATTCTTTTTTCCTCGATAGGTTGGCCTCCTTTTTAATTTTTTCTCTGCTTCTTCCAGCAACCTCTAGAACATTATTTTATTTAATGAATTTATAAAATATATCACTTTATTAAATTAATTAAATATAAAGTTACCTTGTAATATATTTTTTAATTGATAACTTTATAAATAATTAACTCCTCCAAAATAGGGACATTACAGGTCTGCCCCTCCTAAAATTTCTTGGCCTCAAGCAATCTAATGTTGGATGCTACAAAATCACTTCTCCCTCCCAAGTAGCATCTTCAATAGGTAAATATTTCCACTTAAATAGATACTCTTTGATTACTCTCCTACAAATTTGCTTCTCTCTACTATCTAGAATAGATTCTGGTACTAAGATTCTGGCACTAAGATCAATTTCCCCTCATCATCCAAGGGAGGTAATACTATAGAAGGCATCACATTCTGACCCAACACCTTTTTGAGGTGTGATACATGAAACACATTGTGCACTCTACTATCTACAGGAAGCTCCAACTCATAAGCCACCTCATGAACTCTCCTAATGATCCTAAATGGTCCATAATAGTGTGGCTTGAGTTTACTCTTCTTGAGAGTGGACTGCTTATATGGCTGCAACATGAGGTAAACCATATCATTTACCTCAAAACTATGCTCAGTCCTCTTCTTGTCTACATACTATTTTTGTTGGTTTTGAGCTCTAGAAATGTTTTCTCTGAGAGTAGCAACTATATCCTTACTTTCCTGTAATAGTTCACCTACACGGGGTACCCAACTGTCTCCCAAAAGAAAATCTAAGAAACTAGGTGCCTCATAAACATAAAGTGCCATGAAGGGTGTCATTTGTATAGTCATATGGTATGTAGTATTGTAATAATACTCACAAAGATATATCCATCTAGCCATGGCTCACTATTGATCTACCACATAATTCATCAAATACCCTTCCACCCATTTGTTTACAATCTGCATTTGGCCATTGGTCTGTGGGTGATAACTGGTGCTAGGTGTAAGCTTAGTGCCACACAACCAAAATACCTCCTGCCAAAAGTGACTCATAAAGCGGATGTCCCTATCACTCACAATGCTATGAGGGAAACCATTTAATCTGAAAACCTTCCTAAAGAAGACCTCTACCACCTGAGTTCCTAAGTGTGTAGTAGTGATAGGGAAGAATTGAGCATATTTTGTCAGCCTATCTACCACCACATAGATACAATCGTGCCCCTGGGCCCTGGGCAAGTCTGTGATAAAATCAATAGAGATGCACTCCCACTTCCTATTAGGAATAGGAAGTGGCTGTAGGAGTCTTGCTGGATAAGTGTGCTCTTGTTTGTTCAATTGGAAAACATAAAATTCATGCATGTACTATAAAACATCAGCCTTAAGTCCCTTCCAAGTGAACCGCTTGCATACTAATCTGTAAGTCTTGAAATACCCAGGATGGCCTGTTGTAGGTGAACTATGGAATGCTCTAAAAATCAACTGCTTCACTTTCAATACTGGGACTAAGTAAATCCTATTCTTGTAAATGATCAAATCATCTATGAGAGTGTACCTGGTGTTTATCGTTGTTCCCTCCACTATAAAAGAGGCCCATGTGTCTCTGGCATATTCTGCTACAATCAAGTGCCACCAATTGTCTGATATCTAAATCATAGAAGAGAGGTGTGGCCTATAGGATAAATCATCTGCAACAATATCCTATGTCCCCTTAACATATGTGATATCAAAATCATAGGCCTGTAACTTAATCACCCACTTCTGCTAATGATCATTTAGGTCTCGCTGTCCCAAAAAGTGCCTCAAAATATTATGATAAGTTTTAATACAAAATTTGCTACCCACAAGATATTGCCTGAATTTGGCCAAGGCATGCATGATGGCCAACATATCCTTATCATATATGCTGAATGATCTCTCGGACCCTCTGAGTTTCCTACTCTCATAAGCTATAGGATGCTTGTCCCATATGAGTACAACACCAAATCCCTCTCTAGAAGCATCACATTGAAGCTCAAATGGCTTCGTGAAATTAGGCAATGC
Organism: Cupressus sempervirens; assembly: GCA_028749045.1. NCBI lineage: Eukaryota > Viridiplantae > Streptophyta > Pinopsida > Cupressales > Cupressaceae > Cupressus > Cupressus sempervirens. The sequence continues at coordinate 598,990,612 of CM053785.1, read as the reverse complement.
TAATACTGGGAACGTAGTCATTATTTCCTTGAATTGCATAAAATAGTCTTGTGCCTCCTGAGTCCACACAAATGCCCCTTTCTTTAGCAAATCTGTCATGGATCCTACATGTTGTGAGTAGCCACTAACAAACTTGTGATAGAATCCACATAGACCAAGGAACCCCCTTAACTGTGTAAGGTTCTTTGGTGGTGGCCAATCAATAATAGTGTAGATTTTTTTAGGATCCATTCACACTCTTTCTACATTAATGATGTGTCCAAGATACAACAGTTATGTCATCCCAAAATCACATTTGGACTCCTTGGCATACAAGGAATCCCTCTGTAAAATGCTCAATACTATCTCCAAGTGCTTTAAAATGTTCCTACCATGTCCTACTAAAGATTAAAATATCATCAAAGAACACCAACACAAATGTCCTCAACTAATGGTGGAAGACCTTGTTCATAGTGGACTAAAAAGTGGTAGGAGCATTAGTCAAACCAAAAGGCATGACTACAAACTCAAACTGCCCACAATGATATCTGAAAGTAGTTTTCTCAATATCCTACTCTCGAACACTAATCTGGTGATAGCCTAATCTTAAATCATTTTTTGTGAAATAAAAAGCCCCATGCAATTTTTCTGTCAACTCATTGATGCGTGGGATGGGATACCTATTCATTATAGTTCTCTTATTCAACACCCTGTAATCAATACACATTTGTAGAGTACCATCCTTCATTTTTACCAAAATAATAGAATACAAAAAAGGTGACTTACTTGGTCTAATGTGTCCCATTGCTAGAAACTCCTTGATGGTCCTCTTGATCTCATCTTTGAGTCATTTTGGGTGTTGGTATGGTGTGATCATGATAGTCTTAGTGCCTTCCTCTAGCTTGATAATACGCTCAATGCCTCTATCTGGTGGCTTGCCTGGTGGAATCTCACTTAATACCTTCTCATACTTGATTCTTAATTTCTGAATACTTGGATAAAATTCAATCTTATGTTGCTCCTCCTAGGTAGGCATCAAGGAACATATTGCCACCCACTCTATATTATTATGCCTAGCTAATCTCTACAACTACCTAAATGAGATAGTCCTGACATCACCATTATGGATAGCCTTCAGCACATGAGTCTTTCCATCCACCTCGAATTGTATCTCCATATCCTCTAGTCTTAGGGTAACCTCCTTCAAAGAATTTAGCCACTAAATCCCAAGTACTATGTCCATGTCATCCACGTTGACCACATGATAGTTTGCCTTAAACTCATAGTTGTTCATGCACAAAGGTAGATCTCGCACCATCCTGTCACAAAGAAGAGTATATCCATTAGCTACCTTGACTCTCAATCCTTCAAACTCCTTAGTAATGAGTCCACACCTCTCCACAAATTATGCATCAATGAAATTATGTGTGGCACTTATATCCAATAGAGTAATAACTTTCTATCCTACCAAGACTCCCCAGAGTCTAAAAGATCCCTCTCTTTGAATACTAGATAGATGTGCCTCTTGTAAATGTAGCTCTGGAGCCTCTTTTTTCTCAGCACTATCTACTATCTATTCACCCTCTACCTCATTAGGATCCTCATCATGGTGCTCTAAGCTGTCTAAATCTGAACCCTCGTAATAAGCCCACATTGCCTAGTTAGCCTTCCCCTTAGGCCTCATAGTACAATCATGACCAAACTCATAGGGATCTTTTCAAAAGAAGCATAGCTTCTTCATACGTAGGTCATTAAGTGTTTCCTTATCCAAAGGTGTAGCTAACTTTCCTTTTGAGTCACTAACCTTCTCTTTACCCTTACTAAATTCCCCTTTGTTATCTCTAAATGATGAAGAACCCTTTGAACTAAACCAGTTTGCTAGAGCTGCAAGTTCCATACTGCAAGCTTTCTTCATGGCTTCCTATAATGTAGGATGATCAAAGGCCTTTACCCACCCCTTGAGTGGTTTAGTTAATCCCTCTATGAATAAAATGACTAGCCTCCATTCGAAAATGTTAGGCACCATCACTGCAAGCTTTTGGAATTCATCGATAAATTGTTCTAAGCCTCTTGACTATCTCAATTGGGCTAACTCCTAGAAATAAACTTTAGGATTTTTTTAATCAAACCTTTCTATCAATCTATCCAAAAACTCTTGATAACTGGTTATCTGATTGTGTTGTAATGTGATCATACCATGTGTCCACCAATCATGTGCTACCCCATCTAAGTGTAAAGTGGCATACTTGAGTGATTCAAATTCTATCATAGTCTTTAGAGATAGGAAAGTATCAACCTTATGAATCCAAGCATGAGTAGTCATTTTTCCGTTGCCATCAACTGTGGGTAATATCAACTTGTTGGTGACCTATTGCAACTCACTGTGTTTATTTGCCTGGCAGCTCTATAGTTTAGGTACCTATCAAATGTCCATCCATCCTGTACATATGCTGGTAATGAATCCCACTCTTTCCTCACTTGTCTAAGTTCATCTATAATATCTATTACCATAGCATCAAGTGTGTGTGCTAGAGTTTCTTCCCTGAATGTAGGATGCATGGGTCTATCAGATGTTCCAGACCGTGTCCTATGTTGAGATCCCGCCATGCTCCAGTAATCCTAGTCATTATTATGATTATTTCTCCTATTTTCCCCAATAAAATGTTGCATCATAACCATCATTTCCTGTGTACTTTCCTTTATTGACTATAGAAGCCTCTCCTAATGTTGTAAAGTCTCATCATCTCGCATAATTTTGGGTGGGCTTTGAGAATGTCTCTTATCCATATTCTCAATTATGTTGGTTCCCTATGTAAATAGAGCCCTTTTGTTTTTTTAAGTTTTGTAAACTAAATTGGTTGCATAAACCCTATCAGGCTAGAAGGAAACTACTTTGATACCACTGTAAAGACCCTTACCAACAGGCCACTAAAAAAAACCCTAAATTTAATACATTGATGAAAGTATATTGTTGAATAAAAGAAATTGTTCTACTTAAATAATTGATGTAAAATAGTGCCAATGTATTCATTCAATGATTATCAAGTGTTTTTACATATGATATGCAATTTTCAGCATCGTAACATTACAAAATGGCACATTACAAACAAACCCTAACTAGTTGAATTCAACTGAGAACTTGTTACGACTACAAATTGAAATGAAGAACCTAGATTGATCAAATGTTGGAGACTGAATGCTAAAGATGATATGATGAAAGTTCAAATCCAATTGAAACTCCAAACCAACAATTAAGCACAAGTGAAAGGATTGAAATATCCTTCCCACAATTGTAATAATTCAGGTGATCTTTCACACCCTCAAAATTGCATACCAATTGAGAGTTTTTGTTCTCAATGGCCAATTGTGACTACTTGCATAAAACCTAGGCTCCACAATGCACATCAGCAAATATCAATAATAAATCTTGATGATAGGCAATGAGTCCTCAATGCCTATTTATTCTTTTTTCCTCAATAGGTTGGCCTCCTTTTTAATTTGTTTTCTGTTTCTTTCAGTAACCTCTAGAACATTATTTTATTTAATGATTTTATAAAATATATCACTTTATTAAATTAATTAAATATAAAGTTACGTTGTAATATATTTTTTAATTGATAACTTTATAAATGATTAATTCCTCTAAAACAGGGACATTACAACCTATGCCTAAAACTTACATGCAAGGGATTTCTAAAAGGGTGTTTAAATATTATCATATAGATGTGCCCCACATGAGCATGAATATGTTTAATCAGCTTGAATTAGGTTCATTATTCTACCTTTCCACTTAATAAGACTCTCCATCTTTAAGGTAATTCATGATTCATCAAGGAGTTCTTTCTACCCTGTTTTACAAGAGGCATTCATTTTAAGGTTTTGGACTCTAATTTCAATTAGGTTTGCATAGATAGGATTCTAATCTAACTATGGAAGATGAACCAAGATTTATCTAGGCTATGATGGCCCTTGGATCCCATTCATAATGTATGTAGGATGTAGACAATTGTAGTTGCAAATGCCATGGTAGAAATGTATGCAAAATGTGGAAGCATATAAGGCATAATAGTATTTAAAGTTTTGACAAAGAGAGGAAGATGATGGAGAGAAAGATAACCAAAATGAGATGATTATATATTATATCAACTATATTCTCTAGTTAGAATCTTCACCCTTTTGGAATCTACACCATACAGTGATCATTTAGGTAGCTTGAAAAGTTCAAAAATTATACATTTTAGGTGGATAGGTAAGACAATATTAATATTCATTTTCATTGGCATGAAATATCAAAAAGAGACCAATGAAGATAATAATACAAATTCAAAGGGCTATCAGATAAAGAGGCCTAAATCTAGAAGAAAAAAATTCAATATTTAGGATTTTTTAGAATAACAGTTTCCCAATCTATGCTTGATATCTATTGAGCTGTCGTTATGCACAATGCTAAATGATAGGAATTATTTCAAACTCTTCTCTTGAAGAGTAAATCTTGTGAATCAACTCCAAGGCTCTAGGTGATATTATGACCTATTAGAATCTACTTAGTTGAAGATAAATGTTTTGGTTTATGAGGAGGCCTTTTTTGGTTCATTTGATTTCAGATGAGACATAGAATCTATTCACTAATTCAAAATAAACACAAAAAAATAACTATGTATTTGTATTTTTCTATTTTTAATGAATGTAATCTAACAATGCAACTAGTATGAATTTCCATTCTAACAAGGGGATTGATAGAGCAAATAACAAGAACTTTAAAGAAAATAACATGAAAATAAAATCATAATGGACATAAGCTATGAAGAAAAACACGGTTGTGAGTTAAGCTTCTAAAGAAATTGGTGGGTAACCAATGAAAGAATGAGCAACACTTCCTTGATTCCATTGATGTAATCATCGATGGAAAACTTAGTAACCATATGATGTTTCACTCTTCATCAAATTGAAAGGCCATGGAAAGTGCACTCATGTGAAACAAAGAGGTGTGTGTGCACAATTTGATGATTTCTTCTCGAGCTAGATATGTCAAAAAAATTTGTAAAACCATAGCAAACACCAGGATTAATGGATCACACAACTAGAAATAATGAATTTTTTTTTGGCTCAATCACAATTCCATGAACATAAATTCACAAAAATATGACACATTTAGGCAAGAATCACTACACTCCAAATGTGAGCACCAAAACTATAATATTATTACAAAATAATGGTAGCCTCAATTACATATTACAATAGAGTATTTATAAGAAATCATCTCCTCAATTTTTGTTGAGAGTGAGAGATATCCCCATGCAATAATATGCTTTTAATTTAATAAACCAAACTAATTATATACAAACTAACAATCTAACTGGTGCTTAGTAGGACTCCATCTATTTTATATTCATTAATTGGATGGATGAGCCTTTACATGTCATAAAACAAAGAATTTATGAGAGAAAAAGAATAAGAAAGCCTTCAGTTGAAGTAGAGGGTTTTGGAAGTGTCAAAAATAGAAGCTAATCCTTCACTGGGTGTCAGTCAAAGTTAAAATGTTGTTAGAATGCATTTCTGATGCATGGAAAACTCCATTTTTGGAACTAGTAGTTAACTATTAGCACACCTTTGGAAAAGCACATCTACTCACCAGCTCACCTCAAAGGTCCAAAATCACAAAATTTTACTGAGTGTCAAAACTAAAATTCTGGCTTCTGGGTTTTGTCGTCCTTCATACCAGAGCTATGTCTAGATGCTTGCCCTTGAATTTCTCAATAAGCTCAGTAATCTTAGCCACATCTAGTAAACCTAAAACATCATACTTATCTTTAACCTTTTGTCTATAGTTGTCTACTTCAATACGGGTATCAACAAAATCATTGTGTTTTGTATCCAACTCTACCAAGGCTTCTTCAATTCTAAAGGCCTACTAGATGTCATCATCACTAGAAGATTCTTCAAAAATCTTCTAGAACCTCTCTACCACTACCTCTATAGCCATTAATTTCTCCCATTCATCATCCTCAAAAATATCTAGACACACATCACTATAATGTTTCTCTACCTCCAAAATTTTCTCTCGGGCTTGGTCCTTGAGCTAATGGATCTCCTCATGTAATGTTTCCATTACTTTATTACTATCCACTATTTTCTCAATCCAATCATCAATTAAATATAACTACTCTACTATATATAAATCTATAAGAATCTTATACCTCTACCCTTTTATGGCCTATAATACCTGTAAATCTTTACTCCAAGCACGTACTTCATCCATAATACTAAAATTTTGCTTCAAAATTGCCACCATTTTGTCTACATTTTCGTGTGTAGCATATAGTAGCTTCAGATTCCCTTAGATGATTAGGAGACCCTTTTCCTCAAAACTTTCTCACCATTGCTGACAGGCCTTCAAAAATGGATCCAAACATACACTTCCCTCATCTCTAAGTGCAACATTTAGAGTCTCCTCAGGGTGTTCGAGATCCAAGGGAACAACAAATTTGGCTAAATATCCTCTTAGGATTTCATTTTTCCTACAAAGTGTTTTGAGTTCTGCACCTTCTTTCTCCAAGCTTTTGAAAATCTCCTTTGTCCCCATTGTGACCATCAACCTAGCGGTATCAAATGTGGGCTTTCCAAGCATAACCTCTCTAATCTAATAGTCTTGTGGGCCTAAATCTTCAACATCTACACTAGGAGGAGGGATAACCACTTGTGCAAACAAATCCTAGTTTTGATTATTATCGAGGAATCTTAAAGCTCTTGCTTCCTCTAATGGGGACTCGAATTTGCTTAGAACCTCAACTCACTCGATCATGTCCTCTTCATCAACATTGAATTGTGTCTTCTTATTTCTTATTATTTCCTTTTGTAATCACCTTTGGACTCGTTCCCCTAAAGGCCCTCCTCTTGAGGATAAAGGAGTTTTATCAGCTACACCTTTTCCCTTATTGCTCCTCTCTGGGGTCTTCTCCCTTTGTGAAGTCTCTTCCTCTATAGTTTTGGCTTTAGTGGAGCCCATAGTTTCTACCTTAGTGTCTTGGGAGGCTTGTTGAGGATATACAACCATTCATCCCCTTTAGACACTTCATTGGTTTCTACTTGATGTGACTCTTCCTCATATTCTTTATGAAGCTATTCTTCTTTTGTATTTGGAGGTAAAGGAGTAGTTGAGCCTTTGTCCACCACTGTGACTTGCACTGTGGATGGATGAGTAAGATCAAGACCATGTGATTTTGCTGGCATCTACATCTAGTCTTCATATTGGGGCTCACTTTTCAGGTATCCCCGATCTTACCCCTAATTAATTCCATCCCTACGGGCATAAAATCAAAATCTAACATCTTGAATATGTCAATACCCTCTACATCCTACTCATTAACCCATTGTTGTACTTCATCCTCTAAGGTAGTTATTTTTGGAGGTTTTTCTGGGGCTAATGGTAGTGTAATAGTGGAACTTCTCCTCCTTTCTTGTTCTATGGCTCTTGCTAGCCATTTTCTTCTTTTCAATGATACTTCCTCCTCCTCCTCATCTTCTTCTTCTTCTTCCTCTTTAGGAATGGGGTCTGAGGTAGATGGAAAAGGAACCATCCTTTTAATTACCCTTTTCCTTTTATTGATAGGAGTCTTGATCTTTCTTAGTTTCTTAGGGGCCAAAGGGGATGCTTGTTCTATCTGCAAAGGAGGAGAGACTTCTTGGATTTCACCCTTTGTTTCTACTTGGTTGGGCATAGCTAGTGACACTTGAGGGTCTACCTAGACTTGGGAAGCTCTAGTATATTTTGGCCCTTACACATTTTCTTCGTGTTGCTACAGAGGTGCAAAAATTTCACTCTCTTCTAGTTCATCTCTTTGAGGAGAACTCCTCTTTCTTTTGCCCTTTCCTTTTTTCTCCTAAGGGTGATAATATCCAATTGGTCTATCTAGTTGGTATACCATTTTGGGCCTAGTGGGTGATTGAGGTACAAAGGTAGGGATAGTGACCTTCTTTCCTCTACTTTTGGTTGGGTGGCCCTATGCATGGAAAACCACTTTCTCAAGTATTGGATCAAGTTTAAATGGTTTCCTGATCCAATCCTATGTCATTTTGATGATGTACCTCACCTAATTATTAATATCATCATTCTCTTCCCTATCAACCTCTGCATTCATAATGGGCTATTCCCCAATTTTATCTTTGTTGAAAAAAGGGTTAAGTAGCTCCCTTGAGCCTTGTTGCAATATCTCTAATGGAATCTTTACATTTAGAGCATTTTATACCAAATAAAAAGTCATCCTACAATAATTCCTAATATGGACATCATAGTCATTTTTTGCATTCAGCTAATGGTCTTCAATGACTTCTTCATGCTAGAGTTCCTTGCCTACTAGGTATTGGACTCTCTCGATATTATCAAAGCATGGCCCCAGAGAATTGTACTCTTCTAGGGGATATTGATACCATTCTCACTCAAAAGAAGGAATATCCTACTTCTGCTTTACTTGAAAGGGTCCTATGATTAGAGGCCATGTTCAACATGGTCTATGTTGTTTCCTAACTCTGTCATATGTAGACTTAACTTGTTGAGCAATCTCCAAAAGAACAAGTTTATCACTAGGATATCTTGGGAGCTTCTTTTGATTGACAGTGGCATCGGCTACCCTCAAATATGTGAATGTTCTGAATTGAATATAATAGGCACCAAGTGTTGTTACCTGTGCCATTGCATCATTTGATAACCTCTTTGCATAATCTCCTTCTATGAATTTGATTATGGAAAATATGAAGGCATCATTTACAATTTTGTATTCCTTGCTCTACCCAAACAGTCTCTTCTTGACTAATTGTGGATAAACAATATGTGGCCAAGCATTAGGATCTTGTATGCCACCTCTTTTGTATAGCCTTGGGTAGTCTGTTTCCCTTGAGGCTAATAAATATACCAGGTAGGATGTCATATAGAACTTCCTTTTGTCCTTAACTACCTCCAATTATTCACACAAATTTTTGCTCAAGGTACTGGCCCAATCAAGTGGTATCTTTGTCGTCTTGATGGTCTTGATAAAGTGCACCATGAAGATATTTAGGTGTCTAGCTATTAGTAGACCCATTACTCTACTCAAAAGTATGATTGAGTACCCAATATCTTCCTTCATATATCCCCTTGTCATATCCACTTTACTAGTTATCATCCCTAGAGGAGTCTTCTCTATAAGATAAGAGGATTGGATGATCTTAGAAGCCTCTTTTAAGTGCTCTCTATACCACCTTTCTACTGCCTCATAGGTTAACCTGATAAATTTATTTGCCCTTGGGAGATGGAATACTCTTAATGTTTTTGGGTCGTAGATCAAGAAAAATCTCTCCTATAACACTCTTCAACACCCTTTCCTCTAGTACAAAGTGTTGTGTAAGTGTCATAACGAGTTTTGAAGATTGTACTAACATTGGGTGTGAAGTTGCATTTACCAAACCTAATCGAATTAATGTAGAAACCATAGCCGATCTCTTAATGGGCTTGTTACAAATTCTTAGGAACTCCCCCAAATTAGTGTGTCCCAAATCTATGTCCTTGATCTCTGCATAGTCATCTTGGAACCTCGATTTTGATGGAACATCTTGGAATTTGAACACATTGGGTTTTGGTGCCATTTTCTCGCTTGATGAAGATGCCATTATATCTACACACAAAGGACACCCATTAGTTCAAAATGAAAAAGATTAGTCCCATCCTAAATAAAATCTAAAAAAATTAAATGCAAAGAAACTACAAAAAAATCCCCCTTATTATCCATTTTCCCTCTCAAAAGAAATTTTAAATGTAAGGTGTGCATTAGCACACCTTATTAGGTGCACCAATGCACACCTTTGAGATTCTTTATTTTGCATTTTTTGGGGTGCACATCAACACACTTGAGGAGGTGCAATGATGCGGACCCATTTTCATGGGGGCTTAAAAGGTTTTGAAATTTTGATATTTAAGTTTTCAAAATTTGGGTGTGCACTAGCACACCTAGATAGGTGCATGAGTGGGAACATGATTCATGGTTTTGGAATTGTTTTATTTTTTATGTTTTCAAGCTTAGGGAAATAGGGTCTATGTGCACTAGCACACCAAGTTAGGTGCACTCGTGCACACCTAATTTGGCTTTTTATCCCACAAGTTTTCAAACATTTGGGGTGCAGAGTAGTGCACCAAGTTAGGTGTGCTATTGTGCACCCCTCTAGGTTTTGTTTTTTTTCTATTTTATGTGCATAGGGAGATGATTGGAAGGTGTTGTGTAAAAATATTTCACATTTGGTCATGTATGGAAGTGCATATGAAGATAGGTGCAGTCAAAGATCTCTGATGTGGCGTAGCATTAGGAGGTGGCTTCTTTGGGAAAGGTAAGCAAGGTGAGATAAGAAGAGGGGGTGGGGTCTTAAATAGCCTCACCCACCTTTGGTGTTGCACTAGTGCACAACTACACTGTGCATCATCAAATGGTGATGTGCCTTTTATATGGCACACTAGCACACCAAATTAGGTGTGCTGGTGTGCTTCTTTTAAATTTTGCACTTTAACACTATCTCCTTTTATCACTAGATTTTGTCAATTGAGATTTTGATTTAGGATCTGGATAAGAATAAGGTCACTAGGTGAGACCTCAAAAATGACACAGACCCCAGACTAGGGTACTAAAAATAGAAAGAAAAAAGTCAAGAAATAAAGTAGAGGGTCCTCATTTCTTTAAAGAAATGGGGCATGCATTGTGTAACCACAACAAATTGCCCCGACAAAAGGAAAAAATGACAAAGGCATTTCTTTATCAGTAAACATTCCTCCAACATGTGTCAAACACCAACTAGATCCTAAACATTCCAAGAAAATTTCAAATGACTTCACAATCAAAACTTCAGGATCCAAAACCTTCAAGTTCAATGTGTGTTCATTGTATTCATTTTCCTTGATATCTCAAGATGTAGTCTATCAGAAGCTTCTGACAACTTGGAAATAATCTTCCACCCCTCCTAGCTCATTTATTAGGAATCTCCATGAAGGTAGTTTATCAATCCTTTTCTTGACTGGACGAGAGAATTAGTTCAAGGGCTCTTAGTGAGCTATCACTTTTGTTTTAAATTTTCTAGCAAATCTTTTAAATTATTGCTCTGTGTAATTCATAATATCACCATTTGATTCTTGAATGAAGCAATGCTTAGATACTAGATAGCTTGTTTTTAATGCATATCTATTTTCCTTTTTAAATCTCTTAGAATCCTTCAGTCTTAACACCATTCTTTTTTATATATACTTTTATTTTCTTCTATATCTTGACTACACTTAGACTGTGTAGCTAGAACATTAGTGCCATTTCTTGGATTTGATCTTTTTGTAAACATCCCTTGCATTCCTATTTTATAACTTTTTGGAAACTCTCATGCTAAACAATGATCTTAGCAATCCTTCAGGAAGACCCTTCTGTTTGAATAAATTAGGGTTTGGATCATCCCTTGCTACTTTAAACCTTGGTTTGACCACATGTGAGATGATTGATCTTTAGATTTGTAAGGTGTTGAGAACTTGTTGGTCTAGAATCCTTAACTCAAGACTGAAAGTCCCCAGTGACTGCAAGTAACATCCATTCCTCAATTGGTATAAGACACACAATTGTCCAAATGTTTTGACAAAGAAATATGTTTTCCTAAAACTAGAACCAAAATAGTAGTTATTAAAATATCTCAAGATAAAATCTCAAGTGCACCTTATCCCCTAGGACTAGCACAACTTTGAAAGAAAAACATACGACTGAAAGCAAACACACAATTGAAAGTAAACACACTTGCAGAAAATAGGCACACTTGTAGAAATAAACTCTAATTTTATTTTTTTGGGTTCTCTTAGCCTTCAAAATATTTGTTTAGAAATTTTCCATTTATTGGCAACAAAATAAATTCCCCCTATAAGGAACTCAACCTAAAAGTATTTTCTCCAAGAATCTCCACAATCTGATGAGGACCAGTCCACATGAATTATAATTTGGTGTAGCTGCCTGACTTTTCTTTTGCCTTATCCCAAAGTAGAACAAGGTTAGAAATTCTAAAGGATTTTATTGTGGCCCTCTTATTGAACCATCTCTTGATGACTATTTGATGCTTAGCCATGTTCTCTAATGTAGTTGTCTATTTCTCATCCGTCTCTAAAGGATTCATCAATTTGATTTGTACTTTGTTAGCATCGTTGAGTGGAAATATTGGCTCTTGTCCATAGACAAGAAAGTATGGAGAAGTACCCAAACTGTTCTTGACCCTTACTTGGTTTATCCATAGAGCATATTTGAGTTGTATATGCCAATCTTTAGGATTCTCCTTCAACAATCATCTTATTACTGTGATCAAGTTCTTGTTTATAGATTCAGCTACCCCATTTCCTTGCAGGTAATAATATGAAGAGAACTTAATGATAACTTTATTTTCAAATTCCCATTGTGTAAAAAATATTGATGCAAAAGCCAATCCATTATTTTATACAAGGGCAAACAACATTCTAAACCGAGTGACAATATGTTCTTCCAGGAAGTCCATTACCATTTTAGTAGTTCAATTTCTAAATTTTTTTGCTTCTATCCACTGTGTACAATAATTCATGGTTGTGAGAATAAAAATATGGCCAATTTCCAATGATGGATTGATCGGACCAATGAAATCTAGCCCCCACTTTGTGAAGGGGCATACCTTGTAGATTGGTTGTAATGGCATTGTCAGGTGTCTTTCTCTATTAGCACTAGTCTGACACATATGACAAGAATGTACATGCTCAAAAGTGTCTTTAAATATTGTGGTCCAAAAATAACCCGATCTTAAAATCATATGAGCAGTTGATTCAATAGAACCATGTCCTATACCATACTTATCATGGAACTATTTCAGAACTTCCTTTGCTTCCTCACATCCCAAGCACTTTAAGTAGATTCCTTCATAATTCCTTTTGTACAACTTTCTATCATGCAACATGTAGGACTCACACTTCATTTTGAGTCCCCTATATTGTGAACTATTCATCCAACTAGGGTACTAATTTTTAAGGAGATAGTAAACAATATCCTGGTGCCAAACATCTGTCACTACACCTTGACTAATATCAACTTGGGATACTATCATTTTCTTTTGATCATATTCATTCAATTCACTATCAAATTTAAATTTATTCTCATTTCAATCCTAGTTATCAGCTATCATCTTTGATAACCCTTGGCCTCTAACTAATCTCATAGGTTGGATTTCTAGATCAAATTCTTGAAGTATCACCACCTACTTCCCTTGTCTCTTACTAAGTTCATTTTGCATAAAAAGTGTCTTTACTACTGGATTAGGTACAATTGTGTAGACCTTACTTCTTAGTATATAGTGCAAAACTTCTTTACTATCGTGATCAATGCAAAAGACTATTTATTAAGGTTGGAATAATTTAACTTGGCATTTTTCAAAGGGCAAATCATAAAATAAATAGGTCTTTCATCTTCCTTTTCTTTCTTCTCTGTCAAGATCCCAACACATTAATGCTCTGAAGCAAAAGAATATATCTTGAAGGCGAGTTCATAATTAGGACTTACTAGTATGAGAGCTATGGAAATGGCCACTTTGATATTGTCAAATGATTTCTTAACTTCCAAACCCCATTCTATCTTAGCCCCTTGTTTGAGTAAATCATTAAGGGGATGAACTATCTCTGCAAATCCACTTATGAAGTTCTGTGCAAAATTTATCTTCCCAAAGAAAGACTTGAGTTCTTTTCGAATATGAGGAGGTGATAATTTTAGAACAGCCTCAACTCTATCAAGATTAATAGAGATCCCAGCTTCAGAAATGATGCGACCTAGGAGCTTTCCTTTAGTGACCCCAAATGAACATTTCTTGGGATTAAGAGATATGCCATACTTATGACACCTATTGAATATTTGTCTTAGATCAGTGATGTAAGTGCTTTAAGCTTGTGAAAAGATAGTCAAGTCTTCCATGTAGATAACTATACACTTATTAATCAATCCCTTAAAAGCTTCATCCATGGTTCGCTGGAATGTAGCTCCTACATTAATTAGTCCATAAGGCATTCTCTTGTAAGAAAAAGTTCCCCATTTAGTTGTAAAAGGTGTCTTTAGTTGATCTTCTTCATCAACCATCACTTGATTATATCCTAAATATCCATCCAAGAAACACGTCATCTTTGAACCATTCACAATTTGTAAAACCTCATCTAGTGAGGGTAAAGGATAATTGTCCTTTTGTGATGCAAGATTCAAGTTATGAAAATTGACACAAAGATGAATCTCCCCAGTCTTCTTTTGCACCAAAACCAAATTAGCCACCCATGTAGAATGGTGAACAGGGAAGATAATCTTGGCATATAGTAACTTCTTAACTTCTTTAATTATTAGTGGTTCAATGATAGGATTTATAGGTCTTTGTCTCTGCCAGAAAGGTTTGACACCTGACTTTAGTGGGATGTTATGCATGATAATCTTAGGATCATATATTTTTATTCTTTGTAGCTTTAAGAAATAACATCCTTATACTTAGCAAGCAATTTTAGAATGTCTTCCCTTTCTTGTGCATTGCACACTTTTTCTATCTATACAATTCTTGGATCTTCATCAGTACCGAAGTTGTATGAGTCACATTCCTCGATCCCTTTTTCTTCAGTCTTTCTTCTATTAAGCGTTAATTGATCATGATAAAAAAATGCATATTAATTCGACCATCCCTTTTGGAATAGTGTTGGTTTTCATATTTAGGACCCCATCTACATCTTCAAGTTCATCACCCTTAGGTTTGTCATCCAATATGTAATCCATTTCTTGCCCATTAAAGTGGCCATTTTACATGATAAATTTGAGTATATGTTGATCATCTTGAAAGACCTAGAAGTTTGTAATGTTGTTAGGAATAGATGGAGTGGCAACCAATTCTACTAAAAATATTTTCAATTTTGTTCTCTCAATAGGTTTTAATGCACTTACTAAAATGGTGAGAGCATCTGCTACCATATTTTTCCTCCTTGGAATAGACTTTATGTTTAAAGCTTCAAAATCATCCATTAAATCCCATACTCTTTTCCTATAAGTGAGTAGGTTCTTATCATTGTAGGAGTATATTGATTTCACTTGTCATATGACTAGTTGAGAATCCCCTTTGATTATGAGAGTTGTGATGCCTTTCTCCAGTGCAAAGAGAAATCCTCATATTAACACTTCATATTCTACAATGTTGTTAGTACATATGAACTATAATCGGTATGCTACATAGAAAGACTTACCTTTCAGGTTAACCAACTCAATACCTACATCAGCTCCAGATCTACATTTGGAAACATGAAATCATAGTGTCTAGATTAGATTTCCTTTGGGTTTCCTAACTTTGTGTTTATTTTTCTTTAGCTTTTCTTTGACTTGGGCTCGGAATGACTATTTCTTAGGAACCCATTGTCACTTTTCGTGGGGTGGACTTGACAATTCTCCTTTGTGAATTCTTGATAGAGGAAGTGTATGCTATTCTTTCTTGTCTCAAATTTCTCCTATTAGTTCTTTGATCTTTTCAACTTTAGGTTGAGGATGAATGACCACTAAAGTCCATCCTTTTCCTTTCACATATCATCTTCTTCTGTAAACTTTGACCATTCCTAAGGGAGGAGAAGAAAAACCTCCACCATCTGAAGAGGTGTCACTATATGAAAAATTTATATCTTTGATTTCCTCTTCAACCTTTTCCATCGGTTTAGATAAGTTTATGGGACTTTGATCTTCTACAATTTCCTCTTTTGGAGTCTTGCTATTCTTCTCTCTCCTCATGTGCATTAATGCCTTTTCAACTATTTCTTGACATGATGAGCATTCAAATTTAGAGTGACTAACTTTATGCAATCAATAAAATCTTGGAAGAAGTAGGATGATAGGAACAACTTCCTCTCCTAAACATTGTAAATTAGCCACCATACTATCTATGAATTGTATCACAATTCCATCCTTTGGGATTGGAATCTTGAGTTCTTTATCCTATCCCCTAAAATTTGGATTAAAATTGTATCAAATGCCATGACTTTGTAGGATCCCATGTCTAATTGTAAGAATGCTATTTCATTTGGGGCATTATATTATGTAATCATCATTTTTTGTTTTGGTTCTGCATCTATTTTGATTTGATTATTCAATCCCTTCCATGGTAACCATAACTAAGTGAAGTCTGTGGAGAACCATCCTCTTAGGAATTTCATCCATTCTCTTCTTAGTAGTAGTCTGTTTGTTTCTATAATATCAACCACATGTATATCAATGACATCTTGAATTTGGGGATCGACTGTCAACTGTATCTGAACGTCTTTCAATACACCAATGACTTTCACCTCTATTTTATCCAAATATATCACTATTCGATTAGAAGGTTGAGGGATGAATCCTAACCTCTATGCTATTGTTAGTGGCATGCCATTGTAGGAAGCTCTAGAATCAATAAGGAAATTATGAAGATTCTTCCCAAATATCTTGATGCTAAGCAAAATGAGGGCCACCTCCACCTTAGCTTTGAACATAGTGGGCATTGTCTCCACAACATTAACCTATTGAGGGGTAGTATTCATATTTTGGGGAATCTTCGTATGATTGAGGGTATTCATCAATTCTTCTAATTTTTGTGGGAAATTTTGTAGCATATCAAACATAGACATGTTGGCCTTTGTTTGCTTCAAATCTTCTACAACACTATACTTTTTAGTAGACCAAGCAAGATTTTTTAATATTGTAGGAATGTTCCCTTGGTTCTAATTTTGTTGTCCTCTATATAGTGGTCTAACTGGCATTGGATTGTTACTTGCCCTTGGATCTAGAGGAGTTGGTTGTAGTGCTAGGAGAATTCTATCTATTAGAGGTTCCTTTCTACTTCTAAGATTGTATGTATTTTGATTGTTATTGTGAAAGGCAAACATCTCTTCATGCTGAAGGTTGGGTTCTTGGCTAAATGGGAATGAGAACTCCTCAGTAGCTAATTGTTCTACCTATACATTTTGTGCAAAATCAAAGGATTCCAATAGCATAGCATTGAATTATACAAGAGGAGTGTTGGAATTTACTTGTGAGCTTTGATTCATCTCTTGATTATCATTATAGTACGAACCATTGTTGTTAGGTGCATTTTGACCATCATCATATTGATTAATATCTACATACTGAATGTTGTTGTTTTTATTGTATACAAGAATGCTTCCATTATTTGGATGAGTGTTCCACTATTGGTTTTTCCTTTGGAAGCCATTATTATGGTTAGGAGGGTTGGAGTTGTTCCCTCCATTATTATTTCCTGCATTGTTGTTGTTTTTGTTCCCATTGAAGTTCCTATTATAATTTTGGCCATAATTGTTGTTGTAGGGACCAATGTTGTTTCTTTGAAAATTGTTATTTTGGTCTTGTGGAAATCTTAGATGTCTCAGCTCATTGTTCATTTGTGACATAGTCTTTTTCATTTGATCATATTCTGAAATAAAGCTATTGTTTGTTTCTACAAGAACTACTGCCTCCTGCTCAAAGAAAGCAATTTTCAGTGGTTCATACCCTAGATATGTTAGAGTGGGGTTTTGTGGAGTGGGTGCCTACTATAATGGAACTAGATTCATAGGTATGAATTTCCTAGGCACCGTGGGTACTCTAATAGGGTATGTTGGCATTGTTGTAACAGCTGGAGCTAAAAGCATCATTCCTCCTCCATTAGGATTGGCTTGTTTAATGAATGTGATTGCTTCTGCAAAGACCTTTTCCAATGTATCAATATTTTCTGGAGGAAGTCTTCTTAGAAAGATAGCCATAATAGGATCCATAGAATTCAAATAAATCTAAATAGCAGCTTCAACTGGTATAGTATATGGCATTTCCAATTTGCATTATGACATGTGAAAGTGGTGATTGAAGCATGAAACCATCACAGTTGGGTCCCTTTTAATTGATATGAATTTTTGATGTATCATAGCTAGGTTGCTGAAAGTTTTGAGTTCTTCTAGGAAAAATCTTTTGAAAGTATCCAAATCTCTGATACATCCCGGTGGAAAATTAACGTACAAATTAAAGGCAACTTCCCCCAAAGAGTAGGGGAATAAATGAAGAACCACATCCTCATTAGCAATTTTCTTTCAATTGCAAATTTCTTTGAATACTTTGATGTGATCTTGGGTAGTTCATATTTCTCCATAAATGAACCTTGGGAAAAAAAAATCAAGATTCTTGGGAAGGTCATGGAGTGCACATCTCAAGTTTATTGGTGACTCTACAATGTTTGCAAAGAAGGCCATTGGAGGATTTGGTGGACCTAAAGGTGGTTATTGTGGAGGCAAAGCTATTGGAATATGTAGTGGTCCACTGAGTGCTTGAAATGGTAGGGTAGTTGAAGAAGATGATGAAATGTTGAATGTAAGTGGTTGGATTTGAGATATTCCTTTATAACTGTGAGGTTTGCAAAAATGGGTAAGCTAAAGGAAGTCATGTACACTTGGTGAAGATCTTAAAGCTCACTTAAATGGAGATTTTGGATCAATATCCTCTAGTTTGCACTGATTATGGAAAAAATGCACCTTTACAAAAGCACACTTTCTCACAAATTATGTGTACCACAAAATTCAGTGTAGTAGCAAACCAGTTCACCAGTACAATAGTGCACTAGCTCACCAGCATAACAGCACAACTGTTCACCTAAATTTCTAAAAAACTCAAACAAATTTCTAGACTTTGTAAAAAATGCAGAATTTTGAAACTTTGATAGATTTTTCTTCTTTTCTAGAAATCAAAATCCCTCCTTCTAGCACCACTTCTATTGAGCTATCATTATGCATGATGCTAAAGGGCAGGAATTCTTTCAAACTCCTCTCTTAAAAAGTCAATCTTGTGAATCAACTCCAAGGTTCCAAGAAATCTTGTGACTTATTGGAATCTACTCAGTTGAAGATAAATGTTTTTGTTTATGAGGAGGCCTTTTCTAGTTCATTTGATTTTGAATGAGACGTAGAATCTATTTGCTACTTCAAAATAAACACACAAAAAGAATTATGTTTTTGTATTTTTCTATTTTTAATGAATGCAACCTAACAATGCAACTAGTATGAATTCATATTCTAACAATAGGGTTAATAAAGAAAATAACAAGAATTTTGAAGCAAATAATGTGAAAATAAAATCCTAAAGGACATAAGCTATGAAAAATAACACGTCTGTGAGTTAAGCTTTTACAGAAATCGATAGGTAACCAATGAAAGGAGCAATGCTTCCTTGATTCCACTGATGCAATCATTGATGGGAAACTTAGTAATTGTATTATGTTTCACTCTTTATCAAATTGCAAGGCCACAAAAAGTGCGCTCATGCAAGACAAAGAGTTATGCGAAAACAATTTGATGATTTCTTTTCGAGCAAGATATGTCAGTGAAATTTGTAAAACTGTAACAAACACTAGAATTAATAGATTGCACAACAAAAAATAATGCAATTAAATTTTGGCTCAATCACAATTTCATGAACATAAATTCACAAAAATATGACACATTTAGGCAAGAATCACTACACTCCAAATGCAAGCACCAAAAGCATAATATTATTGCAAAATAACAGCAACCTCAATTACATATTACAATGGAGTATTTATAAGAAATAATTTCCTCAATTCATGTTGAGAGTGAGAGATATCCTCATGAAATAATTTTCTTTTAATTTCATAATACAAACTAATTATATACAAACTAACAATCTAGCTATTGCTTAGTAGGACTCCATCCATTTTATATTCATTAATTGGATGCATGAGCCTTTACATCTCACAAAAAAAATACTTTATGAGAGAAAAATAATAACAAAGCCTTTAGTCAAAGTAGAAGTGTTTGGAAGTGTCAAAAATAGAAGTTGATTCTTCACTAGGTGTTAGTCAGAGTTAAACTGCTATTAGAATGTGTTTTTGATACATGGAAAGCTCTATTTTTGGAACTAGAAATTAACTATTGATGCAACTTTGTAAAAATGCACCTAATCACCATCTTACCAGAGCACCTACTCACCAACTCATGTCAATAGGTCCAAAATCACAAAATTTTATTGAGTGTCAAAACTAAAATTCTGGCTTCTGGGTTTTGTCGCCCTTCGTACTAGAACTATGTCTAGATGCTTGCCCTTGAATTTCTCAATAAGCTCAATAATCTTAGCTACATCTTGTAAATCTAAAGCATCATACTTATCTTTGAACTTATATCTAGTTTTCTACTTCAATATGGGTATTAGCAAAATCCCCAAGTTTTGTATCCAACTCTAGCAAGGCTTCTTTTATTCTAAAGGCCTACCAAATGTCATCGTCACTAGAAGCTTCTTTAAAAATATTTTGGAACCTCTCTACCACTACCTCTATGAACATTAATTTCTCCCATTCATCATCCTCAAAAATATCTAGACATGCATCACTATAATGTTTCTCTGCCTCCAAAATTTTCTCTCAAGCTTGGTCCTTGAGCTGATGGATCTCTACATGTAATGTTTCTATTACTTTATTATCATCCACTATTTTCTCATTCCAATCATCAATTAAATCTAACTCCTCTATTGTATATATATCTACATATGGCCTGTAATACTTGTAAATCCTTACTCCAAGCACGTACTTCATCCATAATATTGAAATCTTGCTTCAAAATTGCTACCATTTTGTCTACATTTTCCTGCATAGCATGTAGTAGCTTTAGATTTCCTTGGATGATTAGGACACCATTTTCCTCAAAAATTTCCCACTATTGCTAACATTCCTTATGGGAGATTCTTTAGACAAGAGAAAGAGTACTAGTGTCAATGAACTTTTGAAATGGATCCAAATGTACACTTCCCCCATCTCTAAGTGTAGCATTTAGAGTCTCCTTAGGATGTTCGGGATCCAAGGGACCAAAAAATTTGACAAAATATCCTCTTAGGATTTCATTTTTCCTACAAAGTGTTCTCAGTTCTACCCCTTCTTTCTCTAAGCTTTTGAAAACCTCCTTTATCCCCACTGTGACCATCAACCTAGTGATATCCAATGTGGGCTTTCCAAGCATAACCTCTCTGATCTAATAGTCTCATGGGCCTAAATCTTCAACATCTACACTAGGAGGAGGGATAGCCACTTGTGCAAACAAATCCTAGTTTTGATTATTATTGAGGAATGTTAAGGCTCTTGCTTCCTCTAATGGGGACTTGGGTTTTCTTAGAACCTTGACCAACTTGATCATGTCCTCTTCATCAGTGTTGAATTATGGCTTCTTATTTCTTATTATTTCCTTTCACAACCACCTTGGGACTTGTTCCACTAAAGGCCCACCTCTTGAGGATGAAGGAGTTTTCTTAGCTACCCCTTTTCCCTTATCACTCCTCTCTAGGGTTTTCTCCCTTTCTGAGCCCATAGTTTGTACCTCAGTGTCTTGGGAAGCTTGCAGAGGATATTTAATCATCCATCCCTCTTCAGACACTGCATTGATTTCTACTAAATATGACTCTTTCTCCTATACTTTCTAAACCTATTCTTCTTCTGTATTTGGAGGTAAAGGAGTAGCCAAGCCTTTGTTCACCACTATGACTTGCACTGGGGATAGAGGAGTAAGATCAGTTAACTATGATTCTAGTGGCATCTACATTCAGTCTTCCTATTGGGGATCACTTGTCAAGGTATCCATGATCTTATCCCCAATTAATTTTTTCCCTATGGGCATAAAATCAAATCTAACATCTTGAATATGTGAGAATTCTTTACATTCTACTCATCAACCCATTGTTGTACTTCATCCTCTGAGTTATTTATTTCCAGAGGTTCTTTTGGGGCTGATGGCAGTATAATAGTGGAACTTCTCCTCCTTTCTTATTCTGTGGCTCTTGCTAGCCATGTTATTATTTTCAACAGTACTTCCTCCTCATCATCATCTTCTTCCTCCTCCTCTTTAGGAATGGGATCTAGGATATATGGAAAAGGAACCATCCTTCTGATTACACTTTTCCTTTTCTTGATAGGAGTCTTGATCTTTCTTAGTTTCTTAGGAGCTGAAGGGGATGCTTGTTTTATCTACAAACAAGGAGAGACTTCTTAGATTTTACCCTTTGTTTCTACTTGGTTGGGCACAACTGGTGGTACTTTAGGGTCTACCTAGGCTTGGGAAGCTCCAGAATCTTCCAAGCCTTTGCACATTTTCTTCTTGTCGTTGTGGAGGTGTTAGGATTTCACCCTCTTCTGGTTCAGCTCTTTGAGGAGAACTCCTCTTTCTTTTTCCCTTTCCTTTTTTCTCCTGAGGGTGATAATATCCAACTAGTCTGTCTAGTTGGTATACTATTTCAGGCCTAATGGGTGATTGAGCTACAAAGGTAGGGATAGTGATCTTCTTTCCTCTACCTTTAACTAGGCAAGCTTGTGCATGAAACACCACTGTCTCAAGTATTGGATCAAGTTTAAATGGTTTCTTGATCCAATCCTATGTCATTTTGATGATGTGCCCCACCTGATGATTAATATCATCATTCTCTTCCCTATCAAACTTTGTATTCATAATGGGCTATTCCCCAATTTTATCTCCATTGAAAAGTGGGTTGAGTAGCTCCCTTGAGTCTTGTTGCAATATCTCTAATAGAATATTTACATTTAGAGAATTTTCTACCAAATACAAAGTCATCCTGCAATAATCCTTGATATGGACATCGTAGTCATTTGTCCCATTCATCCAATGGTCTTCAATGACTTCTTCATGCTAGAATTCCTTGCTTGCCAGATATTGGACTCTCTCAATATTATCAAAGTACAACCTCAGAGAATTGTACTCTTCTATGGGATATTGATCCTATTTCCACTCAAAAGAAGGAATATCCTACTTTTGCTTTACTTGAAAGGGTCCTATGATTAGAGGCCATGTCCAACATGGTCTATGCTATTTCCTAACTCTCTCATATATAGACTCAACTTGTCAAGCAATCTCCAAAAGAACAAATTTGTCACTAGGATATCTTGGGAGCTTCTTTAGATTGAAAATGGCACTAGCTACCCTCAAATATGTGAATGTTTTGAATTGGATGTAACAGGCACCAAGTACTATTACCTATGCCACTGCATCACCTGATAACCTCTTTGCATAATCTCCTTCTATGAATTTGATTATGGAAAATATGAAGGCATCATTGACAATTTTTTATTCCTTGTTTTACTCTTAGAATCTCTTCTTCACCAATTGTGGATAAACAATATATGGCCAAGCACTAGGATCCTACATGTTGCCTCTCCTATATAGCCCAAGTAGTCTATTGCCCTTGCAGCTAATAGATATACTAGGTAGGACGTCATATAGAACTTCCTTTTGTCCTTAACTGCCTCCAATTGTTCACACAAATTTTTGCTCAAGGTAGTGGCCCAATCAAGTGGTATCTTTTCCATCTTGATGGTCTCGATAAAGTGCACCATGAAGAAATTTATGTGTCGAGCTGCTGATAGACCCATTACTCTACTCAAAAGTATTATTGAATACCCAATATCTTCCTTCATATATCCCCTTGTCACATCCACTTTACTATTTATCTTCCCCAGAGGAGTCTTCTCTATAAGATAAGACGATTGGATGATCTTAGAAGCCTCTTTTAAGTCCTCTTTATACCACCTTTCTGCTGCCTCATAGGTTAACTTGATAAATTGATCTGCCCTTGGGAGATGGAATAATCTTGCAATGTTGTTGGGTCATAGATCGAGAATAATCTCCCCTATAACACTCTTCCCCACTCTTTCCTCTAGAACAAAGTGTTATGCAAGTGTCACAACAAGTTCTGAAGATTGTACTGACATTAGCTGTGAAACTATGTTTACCAACCCCAATCGGATTAATGTAGAAACCATAGCTGATCTCTTAGTGGGCTTGTTGCAAATCCTTAGGAACTCCCCCAAATTAGTGTGTCCCAAATCTATGTCCTTGATCTCCACGTAGTCATGTTGGAACCTTGATTTTGATGGAATGCCTTGGAATTTGAACACAACAGGTTTTGGTGTCATTTTCTTGCCTGGTGAAGATGCCATTATATCTGCACACAAAGGACACCCATTAGTTCAAAATGAAAAGATTAGTCCCATCTTGAATAAAATCTAAAAAAAATTAAACATAAACAAAGTATTGAAAAATCCCCCTTATTATCCATTTTCCCTCTTAAAAGAAATTTTAAATGTAAGGTGCGCACTAGCTCACCTTATTAGTTGCCCAATTGCACACCTCTGAGTTTCTTTATTTTGCATTTTTGGGGTGTTCATTAGCACACCCAAGGAGGTGTGCTAATGTGCACCCATTTTCATGGGGGCTTAAGGTTATAAATTTTTGATATTTAAGTTTTTGAATTTTGGGTGCACATTAGCACACCCAAATAGATGCACAATTGTGCACCCAATTCAGGGTTTTGGCACTATTTTTGTTATGCTTTCAAGCTTAGGGAAATAGGGTTAGTGTGCACTAGTGCACCAAGTTAGGTGTGCCCGTGCACACCTAATTTGTCTTTTTATCCTACAAGCTTTCAAAGGTTTGGGTTACAAAGTAGCGCACAAAGTTATGTGCGTTACTCCACGCCCCTTAAGGTTTTGTTTGTTTTCCCTTTTTTGTACATAGGGAGATGATCAGAAGGTGTAGTGCAAAAATGTGCAACACTTGGTTGTATGCAGAAGTGCATATGAAGATAGGTGTAATCAGATATCTCTAATGCAATGTAGTTCTAGGAGGTGGCTTCTTTGGGAGAGGTAAGCAAGGTAAGATAAGAAGATGGGGTGGGGGCTTATATAGCCTCACCCATCTTCGGTGCTACACTGGTGCGCAACTATGTATCAATGCATCACCAAAGGGTGATGTGCCTTTTATATGGCACACTAGTACACCAAATTAGGTGCACTGGTGCGCTTCTTTTAAATTTTGAACATTAACATTATCTCCTTTGATGACTTAATTTTTTCCTTTGAGCTTTTGAGTTGGGATTTGGATAAGAATTAGGGCACTAGGTGAGACCTCAAAAATGACACAGACCCTAGACTAGGGTCCCAAAAAAAAAATCAACAAATAAAGTAGGGGGTCCCCATTTCTTTAAAGAAATGGGGCATGTGTTTTGTAACCACAACAATATCCTTAGTATGCAGAAATTATTTAAGTTCCTTGTTCCAATTGGCTTGTCCAACATATATTAGGGGGTGTCAAGGATTGCTTCTATAAAAAAAATTTAGTTTGTGGATTGAATATTGTTGATTCTTGGAGTTGAGATTAAGGAAAATATTTGTGTATGAATTTTGTATCCTATTTCATTTCATATAATTATACTTGTTTGGCAAGAAATTGTACAAGATGCTACAAAAATAGATCACAAACAACTGGAAGTGTTATAAACAATGTGCATG
The DNA here is from genome assembly GCA_028749045.1 of Cupressus sempervirens. NCBI lineage: Eukaryota > Viridiplantae > Streptophyta > Pinopsida > Cupressales > Cupressaceae > Cupressus > Cupressus sempervirens. The sequence continues at coordinate 598,965,262 of CM053785.1, read as the reverse complement.
AACATTTTATATGGCATGTGGTTTAGGGGAATAGGATAGACTAAATTAATAGATGAATTCCATGAAATCGATGTGTTGTATAGATGGTCTAGAGGGTTGCATTTGAGTTGCAACTTAGTGATGTTAGGAAGTGATCTAGTAAACATTGGTGCCACAAATTGTGTTTCTCAAGTGTAAAAAGATTTACAATGTTCAGCGTAATTGACAATATTTTTGCATAATTTTTTTGTGCTTTCAAGGGTTTGCATCCTATTTATGCACAATTTTTCTTTCAAGCATGGATAAGTGTGGGCTGATTATGTGAGAGGAAGAGATATTTTTCAACATGGAGTGAGATGGATGAAAGCCCACTAATTAATATTATTATGATCATTTTTTTATTGCTTCTAGGGGTTTGTAAGTAGTACTAAAGTAAACTAGCCAGCCCAAAAATTACCAAAATAATAAATAATCATCAGAGTATTGACTTAGATATTAAAAATAAATCATCAAAGTATAGTAGATGGGATTGAAGATGTGGTTAAAAACATGGAACCATACTAAATCTAAACACTTAGCCCAAAATTTACCAAAATGGAAAATAATCAACAAGTATTGCCTCATATTTTTAAAAAAAAATCATCCAAGTAAAATCTAAACCATGCAATAGAGAATACAAATTTCCTACCATGAGCATAAATATGTTCAATAGGAATAAATGCTAGTCCTCCAAGCATGGAATATGAGTAATGCCAAAAATGTACCTATACCATCCAAAAAGGTAGTGTTATTTTTGGACAAAATTTGATGCAGGAGCATCCAGAGGTATAAGGGCAATCTCGTGTCACCCAAAAAAAATGTACTTAGAGTTAGTTTTTGTTTCATGTCTTTACATTTTTGGATACCCATTTGGGTCAAATAAAGGTTCCAACTCTCACAGTTTAGCTATCAGTGTGCTAGAAAATCTCAAAAAAATAGGAGCATGCAATTTGGCCATCATTTTGGTGACCTAGAAGGTGTAAATTGGCCAGATGAATGTAATTGTGATTTAGAGCATTCCAGAAAAAGAATCAGGTCAAAAGGCCCCACAGTTTGAAAGTTATTGCAATTTTTTGAGTTTTGGAGACCTCCTAAGAATGCTTCAAAGTCAGGTTAGGGGCATTAAATGACCTTGAAAAGGGCCAAAAAATGGGGGATGAGTGAAGCTTGTCCATAGGGCTATAGAGAACTTTGAGAGCTTTTCAAAAATGTAAACGATTCATCAATCGGAGCTACGGTTCAAAAGTTATGCCTCCCGAAAGTTCGGTTACCATTTATGGATTCTTCTAGATTTGCACCGACTTCTAATGCAACTTCTAGAACCTTCTATTTTGTCAATGGATGACTACTAGCACTTTCTAGAATGTACTCCTAATCCTTAACCCTCTGAGGTCTATTTAAGGAGATTTTTGGCATTGTAAAAGGCAGTTCAGAGTGGAGTTTGAGAGGAGGTACTGTAAGGAGAAATTATCTCCATATTTATGCTATTGTAAGCCCTTAGGGCATGTTTTGAAGTTTATTTTCTCTGTACTTTTTGTACTAGCTTATTTTCTCAGTGAATATAATTTTCCACTTTTCTGTTGTGTCCATTCTGTTCTTAGGTTGTGTCCCCATCAAGTGGTATCAGAGCTGGTTTTCTTGAGTGTGTAGACAGAGTGCTGACTGTGAGGTAGTTTGCACTAGGACTATGTGGTTGTGGGTTTGAGTTAGAAGATGCCTCCATGAAGAGAGCATGGTGGAAGGGCTAGAGCTATTAATCTTGAGGAGGTTAGAGCCCTCCAAAGGCAAGTGCAGGCATTGCAAGAGGAGCTCCATAGAGGAGCAAATGTTGTCGTAGGTGATGACAGTGAGGATGACAATGAAGAAGAAGTAATGGGACCAGAAGAGGAATTTGACAGGGAAGTTCTGAATCATGCAGAGGAAAGGCTTTTTAGGGCCATTACTAAGTTTGGGAAAAGATCCACAATTGAAGTGGGTGTATTTTTAGGAGATCTGAAACCAGATGAGTTGATCGATTGGATCAATGAACTGGAAGAATACTTTGAATATGAGGATATCAGGGACCCAGATAGGGTTAAGTTTGCAAAGGCCAAACTAAAAGGCCATGCCAAAATCTAGTGGCAAGAGGTTCAATTGGAAAGAAACAAAAGAGGAAAGGAGAAGATCACAAGATGGGATCGCATGGTGGACAAATTGAAGAAGCAGTTCATTCCTGTGGACTACGAGCTTGATCTGTTTAAGAAGATGCATGGGTTAAAGCAAGAAGGAAGGTTAGTCCAAGAATATATAGAGGAGTTTTACCAACTCTTGATTAGAGTGGGGCATGCAGAAGCAAATAAGGAGAAGGTTGCTCATTATATCAGTGGGTTGCGACCTAGCATCCAAGAGGAATTAAGTCTGGTAAGAATGACCAACATTGAAGAGGCATACCAGTTTTCCCTACGAGTTGAAGAGAAGCTGAATAAAAGGTTTGAAGGAAGACAAAGAGGGTGCGGTCAAGGAGGAAGGGTAAGCGGTAGGTCATATGGAGGCCACAATGAAACCCAAAAGAAAAATGAAGATGTGGGTACTAGCAGGAACCAAAGGAATGAGGGTTTAAACCGCTCCCATGATCAAGACTTTGGAAATCAAAGAGGAAGAGGTAGAAGATGTGGACAAGAAAGAGGAGGCTTCCATGGTACCTGTTTCCACTGCAATGAAGAAGGTCATCATGCCTTTAAATGCCCTCAATGATAAGGAAGGATAGATAAGAGAGCTGAGGGCCAAGCTAGGGTTGCTCATGTGGATGAAGATGCATAATCATCACATTCAGAGGATGCAGAAAGAGGAGAGACCTTGGTAAATGAAAGAGTCCTACTAAGTGGTGAGATTGAACTAGGACAATGAAGGAGTTTGTTTTGTACGAGATGCAAGTGTGAGGATAAATGTTGTGATGTTATCATTGATGGTGGTAGCACTGATAACCTGGTATCAGAAGAGATGGTCTCTAAGCTGAAGCTCAAGAGGGAGAAACATCCCCAGCCCTATCAGATTGCTTGGGTAAAAAATGATCATAAGGTCCTGGTAAGTGAACAATGGTTAGTGAAATTCAAAATTGGGAGTTACCATGAGGAAGTTCTCTATGATGTTATTTCGATGGATGTTTGCCATCTATTGTTGGGTAGACCATGGCAGTTTGATAGACATGCAGTACATGATGGGCATGAAAACACATACTCTCTGACAAAGGATGGAGTTTGCCACAAATTGAAGCCCATGTAAAAGGAAGGTGAAAAGGTATGTAGCAGTGCTAGGATTTGTCTTGTTGATGGAAGGAAGTTTTTAGATGGCATGAAACATCAACATATGTACTATGCTTTGATTCCTAGGAAAGATAAAGAAGGTAGTAGTGAAATACCATTTGAAGTTTCAAATTTACTAGGGGAATTTGGAGATATTATCTCTGATAATGTTCCAGATGGATTGCCACCAGTAAGGCAAATCAGTCATCAGATAGATCTGATTCCAGGAGCTAGTTTACCTAACAAGGCTGCTCACAGGATGACTCCTACTGAAACAGAGGAGCTAAATAGATAGGTTTAAGATCTGTTGAGGAAGGGCTTGATTCAAGAGAGCCTGAGTCAATGTGTAGTACCTGTAGTACTTGCACCAAAGAAGGATGGAGAGTGGAGGATGTGTATAGATTCTCGAGCTATAAATAGGATCACCGTCAAGTGCCAGTTTCCTTTGCCAAGGATGGATGATATTATGGACTGCTTGAGTGGAGCTCAGTACTTCACAAAGATAGATATGAAGAGTGGTTATCACCAGATATGGATTCAAGAAGGAGATGAGTGGAAAATAGCCTTCAAGACCAAGGAGGGTCTTTATGAGTGTTTAGTCATGCCCTTTGGATTGACGAACGCCCCAAGCACCTTCATGCGGCTCATGAATGAGGTACTTAAGAAGTTCTTGGGAAAATTTGTTATTGTCTATTTGGATGATATTTTAATTTTCAGCAAGACTTTGGAAGAACATTTATTGCATATTCATGGTGTCCTTGAAAGGCTAAGGGAAGAGAAACTGTTGATTAATTTGAAGAAGTGTAACTTTGCAAAAGGGAGTTAGTCTATTTGGGGTTTGTTATATCACCTGAAGGTCTCAAAATGGATCCGAAGAAGGTAAAAGCCATCTTGGAATGGCTGTCATGTCCCCTTTTCAAATAATTAAAAAAGAAAATCTTTGCTAAGGCAGGCAGGCCCAAGAAAGTGAAGTTTTGGAAAAAGGGGGGTTAATCTTTGGAAACTGTTGGACTAATAAATGAAAATTATTATTAAAATAAGTTTCATTAACCTCTCTTGGATGTGAGTTACAATTATGCCCTCTTTTAAGGGGTTTGGAGGCATTTTGGGCTCATTCTAGAACTTGATTTTTGCTCATTCTTTGTTATTCTTCAGAGGCTGCCAAACCTGTGGAGAAGGAGACCCAAGAACGGGAGTTTGCAGGTTTCCAGGGAGACCCAAGAATGGGAGTTTGTAGGTTTCTAGGAAGGCTAAGGATGGGAGTTTGAAGCCATTCCATGTGCATGCTCATACAGAGTTTGCCTTTGTGCTGAACAGTGCAGATTTGTGAGTTTTCGGGTGTGTTTTTGTATGAGTTTGGTGTTTACAGTTGAGTATTTCATATCAGTTTGGGTTGCTGTTGTATATCAGACTTTAAAATGTTAAAATAGAGCTGAATATATATATTGGGATGTGATTAAACTTCTGAGATAGATTATTAGTATTTTTGTGGTGTTTTCGGGCATATTTTGTGCTATTTCGGGAGCCCGATGAGCATAGTTTTGGTCCTACATTTTTGAGCTGTTGTGTAAAGGCTATACGGATCTGGAAATGTCAATTTGTAGGCTGTTATTCTGCTGAAATTTCTGTAAAAATTTCCATTTTCAGATTTATTAATAATTTGTGAAGTTGTGAAGCTTTTAGCACTATTTTCAGCATACCCGATTTGGGGTTTCTTGAGGAATTTGGTGGATCTTTGGGATATCAGTTGTTTGACTTTGAAAATCAGATTAGAGGTGTGAAATACCATATAAAATCAAAAAATGGGACATTTCAGTGGTATCAGAGCCATGATCTTGCCAGCCTGAGGGTTTGTAGAAGTTGCAGGTCAGTTTTGACAACTACCCAGATCTTGCATGTCAGTTTTGACAACTACCCAGATTTTGCATGTCATAATTTATGGGTGCATGTTTCTTCTAATCAGATGCATGTTAAAATTTATGGTTACATTCTACTTCTAATCATTTTCATGTTAGTTCTTGGTGAATTTGGTGGTTGTAGAAGTTTGCATTTCAGTTTTGACAAGTACCCAGATCTTGCATGTCAGTTTTGACAACTACCTAGATCTTGCATGTCATAATTTGGTGGTTGCATGTTGCTTCTAATTAGTTGCATGTCCAAATCTATGGTTTCATCCTACTTCTAATCAGTTTCATGTTAGTTCTTGGTGAATTTGGTGGTTGTAGAAGTTTGCATGTCAGTTTTGACAACTACCCAGATCTTGCATGTCAGTTTTGACAACTACCCAGATCTTGCATGTCATAATTTGGTGGTTGCATGTTGCTTCTAATCAGTTGCATGTCCAAATCTATGGTTGCATGCTAATTCTAATCATTTGCATGTTAGTTCTTGGTGTTTGAAGAAGTTATATCCTATTGGGGTTACACTCTACTTTATCCAGAATGGACAGGTATAGTACAGAGTCTCAGAGGGAACGATCTTGGACAATTGATAGCCAGAGTCAAAATAGTAGAAAGGATGGTTATTTAGACATTCGAGATAAACTTATGAAAATAAGCCATGACATGTCTAAACAGTTGGTTGAGCACCACCGTATAAATGACATGTTATCTGACCCAGCTAAGGTGGATAAGTTGACTGGATTTCTATTTGACAGATTTTCTCACAGGACAGATGACACAATTTTGAGAAACTAGCTGATAGCTAGGTAGAGGTCTCAGATTCTACTCTGCCATAGGAGGTGGTGGGAAAGGATATCACACAGATTGATAGTAACAGTCAACTTGATACTCAAATTAAGACAATTGTTTACAGGTCGTCAAAGGGTGATGCCACAGGTATTCAAGATGGTATAGTTACAACAGGCAGTGACTACAGTGTAGTGGGTTCAGATGATGGTTATGAGGATGTTGTTGTGCAGGATGGTGAGATACCTGGTAGAGATGAGAAGACATTGAACATTCATGACTTCCAAACATTCATGACATTGTGTCATCTGTCCTGTGAGAAAATCTGCCAAATAGAAATCCAGTCAACTTATCCACCTTAGCTGGGTCAGATAACATGTCATTTATACGGTGGTGCTCAACCAACTGTTTAGACATGTCATGGCTTATTTTCATAAGTTTATCTCGAATGTCTAAATAACCATCCTTTCTACTATTTTGACTCTGGCTATCAATTGTCCAAGATCGTTCCCTCTGAGACTCTGTACTATACCTGTCCATTCTGGATAAAGTAGAGTGTAACCCCAATAGGATATAACTTCTTCAAACACCAAGAACTAACATGCAAATGATTAGAAGTAGCATGCAACCATAGATTTGGACATGCAACTGATTAGAAGCAACATGCAACCACCAAATTATGACATGCAAGATCTGGGTAGTTGTCAAAACTGACATGCAAGATCTAGGTAGTTGTCAAAACTGACATGCAAACTTCTACAACCACCAAATTCACCAAGAACTAACATGCAAATGATTAGAAGTAGCATGAAACCATAGATTTGGACATGCAACTGATTAGAAGCAACATGCAACCACCAAATTATGACATGCAAGATCTGGGTAGTTGTCAAAACTGACATGCAAGATCTGGGTACTTGTCAAAACTGAAATGCAAACTTCTACAACCACCAAATTCACCAAGAACTAACATGAAAATGATTAGAAGCAGAATGTAACCATAAATTTTAACATGCATCTGATTAGAAGAAACATGCAACCATAAATTATGACATGCAAAATCTGGGTAGTTGTCAAAACTGACATGCAAGATCTGGGTAGTTGTCAAAACTGACCTGCAACTTCTACAAACCCTCAGGCTAGCAAGAACATGGCTCTGATACCACTGAAATGTCCCCTTTTCTGATTTGATATGGTATTTCACACCTCTAATCTGATTTTCAAAGTCAAACAACTGATATCCCAAAGATCCACCAAATTCCTCAAGAAACCCCAAATCGGGTATGCTGAAAATAGTGCTAAAAGCTTCACAACTTCACAAATTATTAATAAATCTGAAAATGGAAATTTTTACAGAACTTTCAGCAGCATAACAGCCTACAAATTGACATTTCCAGATCCGTATAGCCTTTACACAACAGCTCGAAAATGTAGGACCAAAACTATGCTCATCGGGCTCCCGAAATAGCACAAAATATGCCCGAAAACACCACAAAAACACTAATAATCTATCTCAGAAGTTTAATCATGTCCCAATATATATATTCAGCTCTATTTTAACATTTTAAAGTCTGATATACAGCAGCAACCCAAACTGATATGAAATACTCAACTGTAAACACCAAACTCATACAAAAACACACCCGAAAACTCACAAATCTGCACTGTTCAACACAAAGGCAAACTCTGTATGAGCATGCACATGGAATGGCTTCAAACTTCCATCCTTAGCCTTCCTAGAAACCTGCAAACTCTCGTTCTTGGGTCTCCCTGGAAACCTGCAAACTCC